>JAQMCX010000037.1:11621066-11652124 GCA_029814765.1 Acanthurus leucopareius | reverse complement strand
TTTTAAAATAGGCCATTCATTGAAGGTGCGCCTTATAATCCGATGCGCCTTATAGTGCGGAAAATACGGTATATTATGAATTCCTGGCAGCCGAGCCCAACTCGCACCTTTCCTCCAACAAAGGCTCCGGTTATTAATAGCACAAATATTCAGGAGGGATTTATGGCTTCATTACTCTGTTGGTCTGTGTAACCGGCCGGCCGGGATGATAAGTGCTCACAATTACAGCCTGATAATTATTTCATTACGTTGGCGGCGGAGAAATGAAGTCAGGCAGGCGGCTGAAGCTGAAGAGCAGGTTGGTGTGAGTCGGGACTCAGGAATGCCTGATCCTGGGTAAAGTATGATGAAAGGTAAAACAATGGCACCACTGTTTGGCTCCGGGGGGCCTCCATCAGCCTCATCAATCACTCTCTCTCCTGCATAAACACACACACACTCACGCACACACTCACACACACATGCTTACATTATCATGCATGTGTAAGCACCAGAATAAAAGACACACACACACACTAACGGTAAAGAGCCAATGAGTAAATTTGCTCAGGTAACAGCTTTCAGGTCGCTGTAGTTTCTCCTTTTGTGTTTCCATTAAATGCTGCTTTATACTTGTGATACATTTGATCATATTAAGATGTACTTGTAGTGTTTTTTCACAAAGTAAGCAAATGTTTCCAAATGTTTCTTGCTCACAGAGAAGCTGCTGCTCCTCAGACGTCTCTGAGTTATCAGCAGCTCCTCCACAGGAACGTTTCCCCTCCAAACCTCTCAGACTCTTTTGTTTCTCGTCTTTCCTCTCACATTAATCATCCCATGACTCCTCAGGTTTATCTGGTGACCCTTTCGAGGGGCCCGAGCCAGCGGCTGGGAACCACTGACTTGAACTGTGAAACTATATGAAGCAGTTCAACACTTCACCTCCAGCCGCTCCGCATGGACCTTCTGAATCTGTATCTTTACTTTTAATGCTTTCAGGTGATTCTCCTGAAAACCTTCTGAACAGAGATCTTTTGCAGTATTTTCTGTTGCCGTCGGCGCTTCAGAAACTGAGACTCGCGGCGGTTCGGTCATGCAGCGTCTCTCTGTTTACATTTTTCTCTGCGTATTCACAGTCGACACTTTGAAACTGTCGAACAAAGTGATGCTGAGCTGCAGAGTCAGATTCACCTGCTGCACTTCCTTTTTCCTTCTCTCTGTTTTTACATCCTTGAAAACACACATTCAGTTCCTGCTTGTCAGTAAAAGTTGGATGTTACAAAAGAAACTTCTGCTTTGACCCTTTTTGAAACATCTTCAGCAGGAACCAGTCGGCCGCGGTGACACGTACTGGTTGTTGTTTTTCAGTTTATGACAAAAAATAAAGACAATCTACATATTTAACAAACTGGAACCAAAGAATGTTTAACATCTTTGAACATAAAATGATTTTTGTAATTAAAAGAATTAACGAAATAGTTCAAGATAACATTTATCAAGTCAACAGACTTTTTTTATCAGTGAAACACAAAAATACAAACAGATCCCATCAGCTGGGGCCACAAAATTCTCTCTCTCTTTGGGCGAGTCGCCTAAAAAAACTCTGCATTCACAGAAACTCAGAGATGGAAGTTGTTTGCTTTGATTCATAATTTTCATTCCTGACAGCTCAGCTCACCGGCTCTTCCAGTGACTGTGTGTGTGAAGCATGTGTGTGTGTCAGTGAACTGAGCCGACCTGACAGATAAAGCAGAGTGATGACTGACGCAGCCGTCGTCCTCCTACACAGAGAGGAATGCTGCTCAGCCGGGACGACAGAGAGCGGCTCAGCCGGAGAGACCGGCTGCCACACACACATCCTCACACACACACACACACTGACTGCATGAAGGAAGCAGACGGTCGCCTCTCACACTCGTCCTTACATACACACACTGTGTCACTCGTACCTAGTTTGACGAGCACCTCCCTCTCCAGGTCGGCGACCTGTTTGGTGGCCTCGTCCAGGGAGCAGCTGAGCCTCATCTTGGGCCGGAGCAGCTCCAGGGTGTCGCTGATCATGTAATCGATGTCGATGGGGAACGGGTGGTCTTTGGTCCAGACATCGAGGCTCTTCTTCCACCAGATGTACCTCTGCAGAGACACACAACACCAGTTTATATTTAAACCCTTTTTTTGACCTGAGAGCCAGAAACCTTCATCTTTCTTCAGCCCAATTTTAAGACTAAATAAAGTTAAAGGCAACAACCACAAACATTCATGCAACATCAGCTGTGAAGTTGCATCTTTGACGCCTTCAGAACTGAATGAAATCGAGTCAGAATCAGAGACTGAGAATCCAAAACTAAAGACAGACACTCGAGGTGCGTTAGCAGAAGACGTGCCTGGAAGTAGATGAGGAAACAGTCCAGCTTCCTCTTGCTGGAGCCGCGGTCGAAGTACTGGCCGCAGGTATCGAGCAAGGTGCACACCAGGCGGATGCGGAACAGGTGCTCCGGCGGGTCCAGCGAGCTGGGGCTGCCGTCCTGGTTGATCCCGAAATAGATGAAAGAGAAGAGGGTGCGGAAAATGACGGCCGACTCCACCATGCGGTAGTTGTAGAGTTCACCCAGAAACTTGGCGCTGCTGATCCGCCGCTGGTTGAACTTGGGCTGGTTGACCTGAGGATGGACAGAGGTGAAGAAGTACTCAGATACCAGAGTAAAGTACAAGAGTATTGGATTACTATATGATGCAGATACGTGCAAACACCATTTTGATGGAAAATCAACCAGTAGAGGTGATTTTAGTGCTTAATAAAATGCTGATTTAATCTGTGAAGATGCATCAATGTGAACAAAGTGATCAAATTTCAGTTTCTTCTGAGTTCTCCTGCCTTCTTTGAACAATGAAGTTTCCGGTGTCAGCTGTGGGATCAGTGACAGTAGCTCTGATGTAGCGGTGGTTTCTTACGTGTGCTGGTCAACACGTTTACAAGCTGGCACGGATTTCAGAGACTCATTTGTCGATTCAACCACATGAAACGAAATTGAAGTGTGTTTGCAAAACAATGACTTCACCTCAGGATGCAGCCAGACCGCATTCTCACTTCCTGCAACAAGTTGCACTGATCTTTACACAACTGACAGTAACAACATGGATTCCCCTTCAGTCAGCTGTCAAACATGTCAGTGCAGATCAGCAGCTGGTTTTGTTGATCCTCTCGTCCTCTCGTGTCTCTGCTCACCGTTCACTCCTTACCTGTTGTCAGTGTTACAACATCAGACTGTCAGAGTCTTCTCTCCTTACCTCCATGCCCAGCCGGATGTCCTCCAGCACGCCGTCCACCACGTGGATGCCCACGTCCTCCTGGTAGGCCACCAGGCCGGCCAGCAGGTTGGCCACGCAGTGGATGCTGTTGTACTTGACGTTCCAGATGTTGACCATGCAGCAGATCAGGTAGCTCTTGACCTCTGGGTCCTGCCAGGGCAGTTTACGCATCTGCCTCAGCACCTTCTCGGTGGTGACCTTGGACAGGTCCTTGTAGAGCAGCTTGCGGATGTACTCCTGCAGCGGTGGACGCTTCTTCTTCACCGTCTTCTCCACAGGTGGGGGGTTGCAGTAATAGTAGGCGTTCTCCACCATCGTCACGTAGCGGGCGTCCAGATGCTGAGCCTGCTTTTTACGCATCATTTGCTCCTGAAATACAGAAAATATCAGCTGTTTACATGAAGACTGCAGCAAAGATCCTCACATGTCCCTGACGGTGTTCATGTTCAGTACAGCCTTGAAGCTGATGGTGATGTCAGTGTTTGGGAGTTTAGTTTAGGTTAAATAATCAGAGCGATTCAAGCAGAATCGGTCAAACTTGGCCTGATTAGTTGTCTGTCAATCTGTTCAACAACTGTAATGTGTCCTCGTCATTATGCTTCAACACTGTCCCTTTAGCTCCACTGATCTTTCCTGTAATCTGTTATATCTTGGAGCTTGAACTCAGTGAGTCGACTGTGATTGTGTGTGTACAAACCAGCAAGACGCTGGTTCGCAGGTGAGAGTCTGGAGATCTGAAGAGGAAGCGGCCGCAGGTCTCCAGCAGCGTGCAGGCCATCTCTATGTGGTGATGGGTGAAGTCAGACAGCAGCATCTGTTGGGCCGCACGCGCACACACACACACACACACACACACACACACACACACGTATTCATGTGAAAACCTCTCAAAACATTTCCTCGTAGCATCCTGGCGTTAGCTGTGTTTTCAGTATCGGAGCCGGTCTCTCAGCCTCACGCCGTGCTGGTGCTTTCTGCTGTCGTGCAGATCGGAGGACAGATTTGAGAATAAATACAGATCACAATCACTCAAAAGATCCATATCTGCTCTCTTACTCAAAGCACAAAGACACCATTGTTGTAGTCTGCTTAAGGCAAAATGCACCTTAATGACCATGTGACACACCTGAAAGCTGCCTGTCTGATGTGACAAATGATCATCTTTTAGTATACGATGAATCTCATAAGGAGAGGATGAGTAAAAATATCAATAATAAAGTTTGCTCTGCCTTGATGGTGGGGGTATTTTGGGTCACATAGAGTCTGAATTGAAGCCTGCAGACACTAATCAGGGATTAGAAGGTTCCTCCACCGCCTCTGAATGTTTTTCATTTGAACTCGGAGATAACAAACCCTTTCTTACCCACCTTGAGACAATGAAGCGTGTCTGTTTTGGAGAACATCTTGAACTTGGCCAGTTCCCCGATGAATCTGACTGTTTTATTCTTTGTCTCGATGTTGATCTGGTCCTTCTTCCGAATCTAAAGCACAAACATTAGCAGAGAAATGACTCCAGATCCTCCTCATATTTTTTGTGTCTTTTGAGTTCATCCACTAAATCAGTTTCAAACCCTTTTTTTTATTTAAACAACACTAAAAAATTTAGTATATTATCCAAAAGACAAGATAAAAGCACCCACATGGAACCTGAAGTCTCCCTTCAGCATGGAGCAGAGGTCCTCAGCCACGTCTGACATGCAGGGATGGAGAGTTGCCACCAGGCGAGAGTAGAAAGGCAGAAGATCCAACCTGTGAAATCAGACCATAAACTGTGATGATAGCACCCTCTGGTGGTATGAGAGAGTATTGGACTAGGCTGTTGATAATCTATATTTTTCTTCTTGACAACAAAACTCATGAAAAGGCCAAAAAGTCGATACTTAATTTAAATAAAACATTAAAAACACATGGATGAAAAAACGCTGATATCAGCTTCAAGAAAAACTACAGCTGTTTTGAGTTCTATGAAAAGACAAAGCTCTCTTCATATCCACGGTCAACAAACTGATGTAGTTTGCTTTACCTCTGCCTGGGGACGGTGAAAAGGGCTCGAACAAGCTTCCTCCTGTTAGATTTGGTGTTCATGGTCATGCAGAATTCCATGGCAGCCTGCAGGAGTCAACACAGCTCATAAATGTAAAGACACACAGTTCTTTACCCATCAGGAACCTGCGACTGCACATTTAAAACACTCTGCTGTATGAGAGCTAATTATTACAGACATCAGGAGTAAAAACGCCTAAAATACTTAAACAATATCATGTGAATCATTTACCATCATCTCAGCACAAGGAAAGGCATTTTTTTTCTCACAGACATTCAGTTCACCGCGTTGAACGTGTTCATCTGTTTGTTTCTCGTCACCTTGTCTATGAGGTCTCTGTTCACACAGTTGGGGAGCTGCTGGATGAAGGCGTCCACAATTAGCTTCAAGTGGGACCCCGTGTTGGCCTCCTCATCTTCTTGTTCTACACACACAAAACAATCAGAAAAATCTACTGTTAACTGCAAAAAAAAAATCATATCTTGTGTGTGTACAGACATGTAAATTTACACAGTGAAGCATGGAGGTGCTTCTCTGGGGGGGGCTCATGTTTACCTTGCTCATCCAGCAGTTTTTTGGCCAGTTCTTCATTTTCTGCCTCATCTGGTCCCTCCAGCTCAAGAGGTTCATCTGTGATGTCCAGAGCCTCCAGCTCCAGCTCCAGCTCCTCCGTGGTGCTGGCCATGTCCTTCCCCTCTCTGCCATCTGCAACAGACAGCAGCAATCAGAACAAAACCTCTCTCTTACTCTTTCTGCAAATTTATTCAGAGTTTAAGAAGTAGATTCATCACACACGAGAAGGCTGAATGAGTCTGAGTGAGTTTTTACCTTTAGCATCGTCCTTGTCTTTGCCCTGGCCGCTCTTCTCATTGTCCTTGAAGAGGATGGCAGGAACGAAGGCCTTCAGGTCCACCAAGTTCTCATAGAAGTTGCGAGCATCTTCATCTTCCCAGATCCCTCCCTCTAGATCATAGTCTCCAGGCTTACCGGGGGTGAAAATATCAATGCCTGGACCGTGCTCTGAGAGAGCAGGGAAAGCACAACATGACTACAAAAACACAACATGATTACAAAAACACAACATGACTACAAAAACATGTGACACACGTTTCCCTCACAGGAGCCACTATTTGACATCAGTCAAAATTAAAAAACAACATCTTGAAAGAGCATTTCTGACTGAACAGGTCACACACCCTCCTGAACTGTCTTGTCCTGAGGAAGCTCTGGCATGTTCTCATCCAGCAGGTCGGCCAGGGAGTGAGTGTTGGCCAGCAGCTTCTGGTAGGAAGTGGCAAACTCTTCATACTGCTTGTGTCTGTCCTCACTCAGCTCCCCTTTGGAATGTAGGATACGCCTGAGGAGGAGAAAAGGTAACGAGGTCTTATCATGGTGAACGAACAAAAAACAAGTGACCAAGGAGCATTTTTTACCTGTGAGAGAAACAACAAAAACATGAAAACATGTGCTGAGTTTGGACGCCCACCTGTTCTGTCTCTCAGTGTTCTGCAGCTCCCGGTGGTCCTTCTTCAGGTGTTTGGTGAGTGATGTGAAGTATTCTCGCAGCAGGTTCTGAAAGGGCTGCTGCTTCTCCGTGCTGATTATCTCGCTCGGAGGGAAGGTCAAGCCAAACTTCTCAGCAGCCAGTTTCACCTTGCGGGGCACCAGACCTGCGATGTCATCCCCACAATGCTTACAGAAGCTGATCACCACTGACACGTGAGTGTGAGTCTCCCGGTCGGTCCCAATGATGTTCTTCAGCTGCTCGTAGATGAGTGAAAGGCCTTCTTTGTCTGTGAAGAGGCCAACGATGGTGAGCTCGGCGATGAAACGCAGGTCTGTGCGCAGCTTGCTAACGTTTGGCGCCTTGTCCTCCTTCCTTGCTTCAAAGTGCTTCTTCCAGGCCTGCAGCAGCAACTGAGCGAACTCAGCGTACCGCTGGTGGAAGAGGGAGCACAGATGGACGGCACAGCCAACATCAGAGATCTTCAGCTTGGCCTCTACGACGGAGCTCACGGCCTCACCGATGTACTTGCTGAGGTTCAGCGAGGCAAAGTCATTGGAGAGCGAGTCTCTCTGCTGTTCGGTGAGGGTACGCAGCTTTTTGACGAAGGCAGTGTTCTTTTTAAGGCTGGAGTCCAGTCGGCTGAAGAAGGCCTCTTCAGGCCGACCCTCTTGGGCGTTCTGGTTCTTGCTGCGGAGCTCCTTTCTGCACTGATGGCGCTCCCAGGCCTCCTGGTGTAGCTGGTGCCCCTCCTCCTTCTCCCTGCAAAAAAAGAATAAAATGGAGATCTATCTATGATGAAACCAAGACAGCAGGAAAGAGAAGGTATTTGCACTGAGTTTGGCTTTCTTATCATACTCAGGCTGTCGGGATGCAGCAGACATAATTTCACCATCACTTACTTCAGGAGAGCTGCTTCCTCTTCACGTTGTCGTTTAGCCTCCTCCTCTTGCAGCTTTTTCTCCTGCTCCTCTTGCTGTCTCTTCTCCTCCTCCTCTTTCTTTTTCTGTTCCTCCTCAGCTTTCTGTTTTTCCTCCTCTTTCTTTCTTCGCTCCTTTTCCTCTTTCTTCTTCTTTTCCTCCTCTAGGCGCTTTCTCTTCTCCTCCTTACCACTGTCTTTTTTACCACCTGTTTTGGCCTCATCTTTCGCTTTGTCTCGGGCAGATGCTGGTCTCCTCTCACCATCTCTGTCCTTCTCTTTTTCCTTGTTACTAAATGAGCAAACGTCTTTCTCTTCCATGTTCACTGAGCGCTTGCGTTCAGCAGGCATACTAAAGAAAAACAGCAAGAAAATGTTGTTTCACAACACAAAATACTTTACTGAAGATATTTTTCAAAATCTTTCAAGACTCTAACCACTTGAATGAGTTCATATTCTCTTTGTCACACAAAAGAAAACTTTCTTTTTTCCTCTTAATCCAAATTTCACTTGTTTTTCCAAATCCAAACAAAACTGGTGAGTGGAAATGTCGCTGTTAAAGTCCCTTATTTATAGATATTACTTTACAACATTTTCTTCATTCCATTATCACTTATAAAAAGCTCATAATTTCATACAAACTGACATGGTAGTACGTTGCTGATGTATTAAAAAAGAGCAAGGACATCAACAAACACCACTTACGTTCAGAAGACTGAGACACTATTTATAAAACAGTTAAAGCTAAGTGTTGTTAAGCTACCTCTTATTTATTGCAAACATTAAAGTCTATCTTTATATAACTTTTTAACTTTCTATGGCTCCAATGTAACATTTATAGGCTGCATAACAATTGCTAATTTTAATATCTAACCTGATATAGATTATTATTGTCACATATTTAGATGTGATTTTGTATGAATGACAATACGAAATGCGTGATTTACTTCGATAGGCAGGACAAGATAATGACTACAAGTTTCAACGAAAAGTAGTCCAAAATAAATAAATAAGACGAAATTTTATGACCATAAATTCCACCGCTCCCATCAGCCTGACACACACACACACACACTCCCACTCGTTGTTGCAGGTACCGTTCCGGTCGTTAGCTAACTATCGTTAGCCCGGCTGCAGTTAGCTTTTTAGCATAGCACGTTATCTCTATAAGAAATCGTTACATGATGCCCTTAAAAGCCTGTCCATTTTAATTCATTGTAAAGATTCTATTACAAAATAAGTATTTATTCACATTCATAACAAAAACAGAGTTAGCAAAAGCGCAGCTAACGCGGTTAGCAAAGCTAATTGACCAAACGCACTGACAGATGTAAACAAATGTTATGACAGCGTTAAACTGGTAGTTAGTTTCTATTAAGTCGTCGAGATGAAAACTTAAATTGATATATTACTAATATCCTCCATAAAGCCCCACTTAACGATTCTTGTCTTCGTGTAAATATCGTTGTAAAATGAGAAGGTTTACCTGCTAATTGTAGAAAAACAAACATCGGTCATTAGCATTGGTTTCCGTGTGAACCGCTGAAGGACCCTCTCTTATTGGTTCCACAAATTATGCCTTACTGAAAATAAGAAAATTAACTAATAAAAGGTTATTTTTTAAAAATAAATTTGAGTATATATCATTTTTAATTTAACATAATATCAACATCTTTAATCCCGCACGTCATATTATATTTTTGTACATTAAATTTATGTTATTTTTAACAGGCAATGCTCACGGCGACTATTCAGTGTAGGGCAGGTGTTGCACAGTAGCAGCTGCTACCAGATCAACTTGCGGCAGTCCGTCCAGCTGTTGCCCAAAGACTTATTGAAGAGACAGATGCGCATCCTCTTCTCTTTTTTGACTTTATCATGAAATGCTGTTACAATCTCATATTATTTGGGCTGATTTGACTCAACACTGAAAATTCCTGGCTGTAAAATAAAATATGAATGCAAATTTCGACAGTGTTAAAATCAGTTTTGCCGAATTATGCATCAACCTCTGAAGTTATTTAGACATTTTACAGTCGAATGTTGTTGCAGCTCATGTTTTGTATAACTGTACGTACTGTAATTAACTACAGTTTGACGAAGCACTGAGTAATATTTTACTTGAGTATTTTCATTTTATGGTACTTTAATGTTTGATTACAGCACAGAGGAAAATATTTTACTTTTTATCCTTCAAATTCAATACGTTAATACGTGAATATGTCAATAAAGCTGGTGTGCCTTTACAGTTAAGTATGCACATTTAAGATGCATTTCCAAAGCTGGACTTGTAGTGGAAAATTATTATACCACAATACTGCTATGAAAATATAAATTACTTTAAAGTAGCAGTTTTAATTGCAGAGAAAGCATTGGTGGTAATTGTACCAAAATTAGATTTTTCAGACTTTTGGGGAATAAAAAATTTAAATGAATGATGAAACATAACCCATGTAATGTAACTTAAACTCAAAGTAGACCTTCAGTAGAAACAGAACTGAGTCTTTGTGCGGTTTTTTCAGAGCCACTCTCATGTTTTCCTCCTCAGGAGACTACAGGTATTTGTAAAACAGAAACTCTCTCACTCATTCATTCATCGTGAATTTCCTGCCAGCACAGCCGCTCTGTGTGTGTGTGTGCTGATCTGTGAACAAGGGCTGCTGCTGTAGCTTTATTGACACAGTGTGGATAATATACAAATGTGGTGGCACTGAGAGCTCAGCTCAGAGCCACAGGAACAGCTGGACAGAGGAGCCTTTCATGGGAAAAATACTTCTTAGGTGTAGTTAGAATAAATGAAACCATGTTTTCATTTGTACAACATGTAACTACAGCAGGTTTAGTGGCTTGTTAGCTCGACTTACGACAGTTTATTCTTAACTTCTTACAGTATTAAATAACTGTTTGAGGCCAAAAACAGCAGGAATCTCCAATATTAAAACTAAAACAGGTCTGTTCATCACTTTGTTGCCTCAGTTTTCTCTCTGATTCATCACCTCACAACCTCTTACAGAAACAAAACACAGAATCAATCCAACAACTGTAAAGACACGTCGTTTTATTATTCAGCAAACTGAATAAAGTCAACACAATGAAGTGAAATAAAAAATAGCAAAAAAGCCACAAAACAGCTGAGCACTTTGCTTGAATCTCTCAGCCGTCAGACTGTGTTGTTTTGAGTCGTCGCTGGTTCCCGTATTTAAACGTCTGTGAAACTGTTGGATCATATCGTTGGAGTTTTCATTCAGCAGTAAAATGACATTGTTTAAATATTACATAAACAAAGGCGTACACCACCTCCTGGAAGTACCTGAAAAGGTTTCTCAAAAGAAAAGGAAGGTTGTGGAAATCAGTAAATGTCAGATTGTGACTGTGATGAAAACTGTCTTTAAACAGTTCTGTCAAAAATAGCTACAAATAAAATCATTTTTAAAAGCTTTAGTGAGACGAAAAGCCCTCAAACCGCAAAATTAAATACTGTCGACTTTTAACACTCAGTGTAAAATGAGAAAAACCTTTTAAATAACTGACAACAAAAAAAAGAGACAGTTAACCAACATCGTTGCTGTTTTCGCTGTTTCGGTTCGAAGGCTCAGCAACATTTAAAACAAAAGGGTTCGTTTGCAAAAGTGACTCGGATCGTTTACACGTCCAGTTCAGCTTTGGTGATGACGGTTTATCACAGACTTTATGTCTCATTACAAACTGAGCTACATGAGTCACAACACCGCAGAGAAAATGACCCTGCTAGCACGAGCATGCTCCCAGTCTGTTTGCTTGTTAGCTGTTAGCTTGCTGCGTCTTCTTCTATTGTAATAATACCAGTAATGCCTTGACACTTCTGTAACTTTACTCATCATCCCACCTTTAAGTTCTCACCTTTTGATTGGAAATGTGATTTGTAACGAGGCTCGAACACATGAATCACATTTTACACTTGAGGAAAATACTGGTTGGTTGATTGGACACAGACAGCTTGAAAATAGTGAAAACTGTCATAAATTAGTGTTAAGGTGTATTGAAGCAAAGGGTCAGATTTTTGTGCGTAACTAACTGTGTTTTTTTTTAGAAAAAAAGGTGATGGTGTGAACAGCCCCTTTTAAGAATTTACAAAATGAATAAAGTAACAGACACTTTAAAGGAAAACATTTTGTTAAAATAAACAAATCCCTCATAGATAAAACTTGATATATTTAGCTTACTGGACTGTTCACAGGCTGAGTTCACAGCCTGCGGTTATTGGTTATTAGGAGTCGATGGAAATCCATCTTAGACAGTCTTTATTTTAAAACTGTTGACTTCGTTTGTCCCATATTAGCATGAGCCTGTGGTTTCCCTTTGATTGGTGACTGGGAGGCCACGCCCCCTGAATAAATCAAAGGTAATCTAATTGGTTTGACACAAACAGTTTGGAGTTTCTGGAGGAAGTGAAACCGTAAACGCTGCGAGAAAAGTTTCACCTGTGCACTTTTACCTGCTTTAGCTGAAACGAATATGTTTCTTTCTAGTTTGAACGTAAATGAAGTTAACACGTCTCTTTTATTTCCATCTCAGTGTCTGAAAAACCCCGAGTCCGTCTGCCAGAGTGACGAGCTTCAGCTCAGCATCAGTGTTGGGAGGAGTGAAGAGCAGAGGCTGTGCTGATATGCTGCGTACCTTAAATCCTTCACTCTCCTACAAAAATACTCACAAAATAAAGAATATATGTATAAAAAAGGTCTCTGCGGCCGACCACACTGTGGCAGCCAATGGCAGCAATCCGTCCAGTTGAGTGACAAGAGAGTCGGCCTACGGTCTCTGAGCCAGGCGGCTCTTCCCCTCCTCCTGTTCGATCAGCTTGAAGTGAGTGTAAGACAGGATGCCCGCCAGAGTGCAGAGGATCCCCAGTGCCTGAATGTGAGACAGGTGACAGACAGACAGACAGACAGACAGAGACAAGAGGGTGTGGATGAAAGAACTGAGGAACCAGAGCCAGAAGGTTTCTGGTCTCTGTCATCAGAGCAGCACAGGAACACTCACCTGGTTGAACGACAGCGGGTCGTGGAAGAGCACGTATCCTCCAACCAGAGTGATGCAGAACTTAAAATGTCCAAACATGTTGTAGCTGAAAACCAGAGTCAAGAGAACGACAACAAACACGAAACCTCAAGCAAACATTAAACTTTAAAGAACACAAGAGACCTCCTGAAGAAAACCAAGAATACCTCAAAGATGCCTGAGGTCCTCCAGAAGTTTTAAACACTCTAAGAGCAAAGCTGCTAAGATCTTTACAAAACCCTGAAACCTCCTCAAGAACACCACAGACCAGATTCTCCTCAGGAGCCTTCAAATCCCTCAAATCCCCCAGAGAGAAGACTGAAGACCTCAAAGTTCTTCAAGAAGCCCTCACACCGACCTAAAAGAACCAGGAAGCTTACAGACCTCTGACAAGCTCCCTGACCCCCAGAACCCTGAGACACCCCTCAGATTCCCAGATGTCTCCTCAGACTCCCGTGGATTTAAAGGATACGTGACAGCCGAGGTGTTTCCGATGATCCAGTAGATGGATAGGTTGACCAGGAACGCCACCACACCCGAAAACAGCACCGTCACCTGGGTAACCACAGCATTCGTCATTAAAACCACAAATAAGCAATCTTCTGTCTGAACAAAGTGTGTGTTTTAGCTAAGCATCATGTGTGTGTGTGTGTGTGTGTGTGTGTGATGTTGGGTCTGACCAGCGCGGGCAGAGACCAGGGTCCGAATATTCCTCCGTCTCCAGTCAGCGGCTCGAACACAGGAACGATGCAGAGCAGGAAGCCGGACGACAGAGGAGCCTGACGGGAGAATCTCTGTTTATCATCTCTGTCATCACATCAGTTTTTATATTAATGTAACTTTCTCTTATTAAAGTCACAGAATCAACATGAGGGAGATGATCTGCATCCGAACTGAAGAATGCAGAACCAACACGCTGAAAAATCAAGTTGAGGGTCAGTCAGGAGCTTTAGCAGACAGTTACTGCCAGCGTGACCAATGCATGAGGCAGCGTGATTATCACAGCAGTTATGAGGACAAAAAGAAAACTGTATTACGAGAAACCAAGAATTAAATGGCCCTTTTTACTCAAAAAGCCATTTTCAGTATCAAATTAAACCCGCTGATGCTGTTTATTCTACTCTTCTCTGGTGCTGAGTCATACCTGATAGTACAGGAGCTGCATGGAGTTCACCTGGAGCTCATGTTGTTTAGCCCCCACCCACTGAGAGAGAGGGAGACAGGCAGAGAGAGAGACAGACGGATTTTAATTCCTTTCACTTTCACTGAAACCACCACGTTTCATTTCAGTGTTTACATTCACTCACCACTTGGTAAAGCGACGTCACCAGAACGCCGAGCGTGGCGAACACAATCCCCAGCAGGTTGAACCGCACGTCGTAGTACGAGTTCAGTATCACCCCTAATGTTATCGGCACCTGGAGAGGACGACAGGTGAGCAGCTCAAAACAACAACATCACCACTAAAATGATAAAATACAGCATTTTTTTCTTCTTTTGCACGTTTCTGCAAGTTGTTCCGTTGCACAGCAGAACATTAAGAGCTAATTTACAAATTACTTATTATCACATGACTTGAATTTTCCTCACCAGTGTCAGTTTGATCTTGGTGGAGAAGGTCTTCTTGTAGTAGGCGGTCTGGATGAGGATTATGACGGGTGTGGTCATGGCTTTGGCCAGCTGGTACGTTCCTATCGAGTTGTTCTGCAGGGAAAGGTTGGTGAAGGCCACGAACCCACAGAAGCTCAGAGCCAGCCACACAATCCTGCGCACCGGGAGGCTTTTTGGGGCAAAAATGTCCATTTTTTGGCAGATGTAGAGTCCCAGCCAGGTGACCACGAAGTGAACGAGGGTCAGCGTCATGTTGGGAAAGCCATAATGTACGTAGATCCACTTGTTGATGAAGACAATGCAGATGGAGGACAGCAGGTTGACCAGCAGGCCGGCGACGATGCGCCTGTTGGCTGATAAACCGAACAGCGTCTCAGCCATCGCTCTGGAGGTTTTCTAACTAAGTTTACCCCGACTGAGCTTCTTTAACTGTTCACACTGTGAAAAAAAGAGTTAGTTCATGTTAGAAAGTCTGAAACTTTATGATCCTGAAGAGGGTAAAGTCTCTACTCTACTTTATCTAAAAAGATAAATCCTGCAGTAAGTTACATTAACAGTTGCATTAAGTAATGCTTTTAGTACAATAACTTGTGTTTAAGATACCAGAAGTGTAGCAATATTTAGTATAATAAGTATAGTTGAAAAATGTAGTGAAGGCACAAAAAAATATTCATTATACAACAGAATTATTTAAACAGTTATATTATAATAAAATGCCCTCATAAAGGTATTTATGTAACTTTTGGGTTTTGAGCTGACATGAACAACTTTGGGATGAAAAATAGTTAATTTTTAAGTACAAATCTGAGGTAAGTCAGTATTTTACTTTATGCAACTTTATATTTGTACTTCATCATACTTAAGATGAAAATTTACTTTTTATTCCACTAAATTCTTTACTTACAAGTTACTATGCAAACTGAGATTTTACATATAAAAACGTGCAATCTGTTAAGCTTAAGTACAAAAAGTACCCTGGCTTAAAAGAGTAACACTCAAGTAAAATACATATAAATCAACTTTGTACCATCAGTGAATGTAACTTAAATCAATTATATTCCACAACTGTTGTGTTTCCGATGTGTAAAATAAGTTTAATCCCGGAGGAAAGAGCATTTAGTGGGTTTGTTTTTTGACGGTAAAATGACTGTTTTTTCAAATGAAGTTTGGCGTGATGATCTGAACAGAAACTGGCTAAAATATAAAACTCATGTTAAATAAAAGGTGTTGCTGACACTTAATACACACACATTTTAACACACAGACATAAAAATCGGTTAATTTAACTCAAAAAGAGACAAATTTCTTCAGTGCAACCTGTCTGTCCCTCCGCCTGTCTGTCTGTCTGTCTGTCTGTATGTCTCTCATTATGCCACGCAATGAGAAAAGTTTACCTGGGGTCTCCATCTTTCCATCTGCCTCCCTTCTTCTTCCCTCTGTGTCTTTTACTGCCTGTCTTTCTCTCCAGGCGGAAAAACAACCCCGGCTGTGTGTGCGTCTCTCCCCGGTAGTCGGAGCTCCAGTCCCGGCCTCTGCACTGAGGTATCCCCGCTGATGTACCGGATGATTTTCCTCCCTGCGCTCCTGCTGGATTCAGCCGTGATGCCTTCTTAAAATCTGCCCTGTGTTCCTGTTTCCTCAGTTTAGTGACGTTTAAAGAGCTACAGCGCCGACCAGCGGCCTGGAGGATAGAGGACAGAAGTGAAAAAAGTAAATGATAAAGTAATCTGATTAGTATATTACAAGTAATACTCCAGTGAACACTCCAAAAAAATGCGTAAAGTGAATCAAACATGACTGAGGAGGAGGATAGTGTTTTTTGAAGACGCTAAGACAATTAAATTAAATAAATTAACAGATAAAACCTTTATTTATTTAAACCTGGAATTACTGTAATTACATATTATTAATTACTTGATTGTTTTATGGTCTATTAAATGTCAGTAGATATAGAAAAACACTAATTTACGTTTCCTTAAGTCCAAAGTTATTGGACTGGACCGGGCTGCTGGGGGCAGCAGTGTGCCACAAGCCATCAAGTCTGCCGAAAACTCAAAAGAAGAAGAAAAGACCCACGAAGAAGAAGACTGTTAAGCCTCGTGAAGCGGGAACTGACAGCTCACTATGATGGACTGGTAAAACACATTTCTCAAGTTTTTTTAGCTCAAGTTCATTTTGCACCTTTATGTTTCATTTATAAATGTGAACCTTTATCTTCCTGTTAGCCCGTTTAGCCCGCCGCAGGTCACTGCACAGTGCTAAATAAGGCTAACAATGCTAACACTGCTAATGGTGCCATTCTGTTGATGCTAACCTGCTAAGTAACGTTTAGTTACTTGTTTAGGTCACGTTAACATGTTTAAACAGAGCTCTTTACGTTGTTGACAGCCTGTACTTAAAGTTGTACAGTCAGTGAATATTTAAAGGCAAAATAAAGTGCTGTTACATGTAAACAAATAAGTAATAGCAGTTGTTTGTTGTTAGCAACTGAAGTGAAAGTTGATCTGAGAGTTCTTTCTTGAATTAAGTTAAATGTGCAGAAACTACTGCAGTGAATAAAGGGGATATAAGTTATATACTTTCAGTTTTTAATGAACGTATAGTTAACTAGTTCGTTATCCACATATTTATTGTGTAATCTTTAGTCACATCTAAATCACTTTAAAAGAAACAGTCTTTTGACCTGAAGATCACAAGGCTCTGCATCATTGTTGTTTTATTATCAGACAATATGTTTCTCATCTATGTTCATATCAAACCATAGCCCTCTTTCCTTATTAGACAGATGAAAACATTTGGATATTTTCCCATTGGGCACCTTGTGGTAAGTAATATTTGCTGTGCAGCCATACAAACGTTTGTTGACTCTTTTTCCTCCAGGGGTCAAAGTGAGCTGCCTTCCCCAGTAGTTCGTGATGACGAGGTGACCATTGCTGCCCGCAGGAGGAGGAAGAAGGTGGCCTGTATCCTCCTGTGTGTTTCTAAAACTTTCTAAGCTCAATATATTTGACTCTTGGTGGGATTTAATAAGTAACTTAGAATCAACACCTTGCTATGGATGCTATTCATATTTATTTTTTACAGTTAATAAACCTTTGTGACTGCCTTGTCACCAGTATTAATTGATTATGTCAGAACTGTCAGTGTTGTTGTTTTCCTGACTGTTGGTCTCAGTCCCGTCACCCGGCAATGGCAGCCCTGTTGTTTCCACAGTAACGCCGGCTCGTTCCCTGTTGAGGAACACTCCTGCTTCACTGTTCAGACAGGCTGGTATGAGACACACGCTGAATTAGACTCTGATCTGTCACATCTCCTGATTTTAAGCTGATTATTGATTATCTAAGAGACTCATATTTTAATAAATCCCCACAGTTACCTCATCTCCCTCTCTTTCTCAGTTACTCCCAGGGTTCCAGATGTTTCCGCCATTTTGGCTCCTGGAGGTCGAACACCTCGATACACACACACGCCCAAACATGCGCTCTCCAGTCTGGTGAGACACAAACACACTCATATTGAACCTTATGTCAGAACATTTTTTTTTGTTTTTCATATTCTAAAGGGACATGTCACCCTAAATCAAAAATACACATTTTGATTGTGTTAATCCATCTTGAGTGATATGCCGTGAGTTGCTGTAATAATTCTGTCAATCACGGCACAAATAATGAGAAGTTAAACAATCCCAGTGAGCCTAAATCCAAAATGATGGTTGGTGTGTTTCTGTGTGTTTAGAATTTAGATGACAGTGACTGGACAAACAGCATGTACACCTCGCCTGTCTCTGGAATAGAGGACACCAGCTTCTTCACTGATGACATCACTAACCTCAGCTCAGCACTACTAAAGGAGGATGACCCAGGCGAGGCCGGTGAGCGAAACTAACGCACCCAAACACCCATCTGTTGCTCTGCATTGTCGGGTTTTAGTTTTTTAGTTCTCCTGATAAAACTGTACCCTTGATATTTTTTCAGCGGCTGCCAGTCTTTTCCCAGAGTTCCTTGGTTCTTTCGTGAAAAACTCTTCCGCTGCAGTGTTTGAGCTGCTTGAGGATTATCAGGCACTCTGCCAGGACAAGGTACGCTCTGTGTGTGTGTGTGTGTGTGTTTCTGACCTAGGATACTTTCAGGGACACACAGCTAACCAGCTGCTGGCTGAAGCTTCATATTTAGTGCACAGATGTGAGAACAGTATTAATTTTCTCAGCTAACTTACAGGAAGAAAAGGAATAAGGTCATTTCCCAAAAAGTTTGAAATATTTCTTCTGTACTCAGCTGGAGTCAGAATGTTGTTAGCTTAGCTTAGCATAAAGACTGGAAGCAGGCAGAAACAGTCAGCCTGGCATTAAAAAAAACACCTACCAGCACCTCTAAAGACCACTAATCAACTGACTGCTTTGTGTAACTACTCACCTTTTCTCCTCACCATATTTAAGGTGGACGTCCTGCAGTCTGTGGTCCTCAGAGCGGGTCAGAACAGCAAAACAGCAGGAGTCCGCTGGCTGCTGCAGCAGGAGAACTGCACCTGGAGACTCATCGCCTCACTGTACAGGTACCTGTCTGTCTGAAGGACCAACTGTCTCTCTGATCAGCTGTCAGCTTTTCTCTGATTGGTCTCCTGTCTGTTTCTGCAGGGATCGAGTCCAGTTAGCGATGGAGGATGATATGATGACAGACATGGTTGTGAGTGACAGTTTATAACACAAAAACACAATCTGAAACACACAACACTGACTCTTCTGGGCCTCTTGGGTGCAGCTGAAATAAAAAAGAACTCTTTTATCTGTTATTATAAAACAAACAGTTGCTTGTATACACATCCAGCAGTTATGGAGCAACAATATATATGATGGATGTAAAGTAATAAACGATAAAATTCATAGACTGTGGTGGTCTGATTAAAGTGATGGGTTGAGGATATTATTTACCAAAGGCTTAATCCTTAAATATAAAATCAACAAGAATTTATATTCAATCACAACATAATACACACTGATTTAAAACAAGCCACTGAAAACTCTGTTCAGAGGCTTGAAGCTGGAGGTTGTAAAGGCGAGGTTGTGTGTGTGTGTCTGTGTGTAGGTTCCCAGTGAGAGTGAGAAGGTTGTGGTGGAGCAGCTTTTTCAGCGGGATGCCGTCATACGACAGAGTCAGGTAACAAACACATTACAATGGCTGTACTTTCTGCTCTCTGCTGCCAGCACTTCGTTCGATGTCCAAAGTTTAGTTCTCAGATTGTCAAAAGAAATATTACAATTCAGAAAAGTAGCAGTGAAGAAATTGAATTAATACAATAAATAAGATCATTCTGGATTATTGCTGGAGGGCAGGATTATGCTTAACAAGTTGTTTTTGTTGTCATTCCTCATTGTTCATTTCCTGGTCACTGTGTTGCAGCTGGTCGTTGATTGGCTGGAGAGCATCTCCAAGGATCAGATCGGAGATTTTTCAGATAATATAGAATACTACGCTAAAAACGTCTGCTGGTGAGTTCTGATCCATGTGTGTCTGTTTTAAATATCAAGACTAAAAAGCAACGTGTATTGAGTTATTAATGATTTCCTGCTAAAGTTAAGTGTGTGTGTGTGTGTGTCAGGGAAAACACCCTCCATGCTCTGAAGCTGAGGAGAAAAAGTGGTTCTGCCTTCACTGTTCCTCTGGTCACTGAGCTGGTGAGGCCTGTTATTACAGCAACAAACACATCTTTATCTCTGCTGTGTATCGCCACATATTTAATGTGTGCCTTTGTGTGTGTTGTTGTGTGCAAATGTGTGTGTGTCCAGGACCCAGACGCCCCTCTCCGGCAGCAGCGCCCCCTGGCTGATCTGGACAGAGAGGATGATGCTCGACTGCTGAAGAACCTGTTCACTCTGATCAGAGCAGGAATGACTGAGGAGGTACAGACACAAACAGGAAGAGAGAAACACATCTGGGTTCATACTTTAAATAAACGCTGTCGTATCACAGATATAAAAAGAAGTCTTTTACTTTTTACTTTTAGGTTGATTTATCTTTGTCCTCTGAGGTTTAGACATGCACGTTGCCGGGATTTGTACATGGAAGCTGTTAGTGTGTTTTACTGTTACATGATGAACTTCCACACTGTGTTTAGACGACAGAATGTCTCATCTGCTTCCTTGGACCCACAACTGTGTCTGTGTGTGTGTCTGTGTCTGTATCTGTCTTTGTGTGTGTGTGTGTGTGTGTGTGTGTGTAGGCTCAGAGGCTGTGTAAACGCTGTGGTCAGGCCTGGAGAGCAGCAACTCTGGAAGGTTGGAAACTCTACCATGATCCCAACATGAACTCAGGTAAACTCCGACCGCAGTGTGACAAACAGCCTGTACGTGCGCACACGTGTCATGATGATGTCATCACCTCCACGCTGCGGCTCTGGGACTGTCTGCGTCCACCGTTCGTCACTGCATGACGGTCTCTGTCTCTTCTCTCTGCAGGCAGTGTAGCGTTGCAGCCTGTTGAAGGAAACCCTCAGAGAGGAATCTGGAAAGCCTGCTGCTGGAGAATGGCCGAGGAGGTTCTGAATATTTTTGATTAAAGCTGATATTGTTTACAATCTGTAGAAAAAAAAAAAAATTCAAGTGTAGAAGCTCAGTCTCTGACTCTGATCACCTGATACTCTCTTATGAAACATCTGCTGTCTGTAAGGTGGTGAAGCCGATATAACGGAGAAAAACAGGATATTATCACGACACCAGTTTATTGTGTTGTTTATTTACTTATTTATAATAGACAGACTGACACATGAACACAAAATAACAGCTGTGTGTTTGTCCGTTTCAGGAGCAGTTGAACAGATATGAGAGGGCGATCTACGCCAGCCTGAGTGGAAACCTCAAACCGGTAAATCAATGAGTTTGTATTTCTATGTGTGTGTGTGTGATTCTCTTTGTGTATGTTATTATTTTCAAAACAAGAGAATTAAAAGATGTGACTCATCTCTTCACATGGGAGCATCAGTCTGCTAACTTTAGCATGTTTGTGTGCTGCTGTGTGTAAACTCTCAGAGCTGCTTGTGTAGCTGTGCAGCACAACACATGTATCAGCCGGTGAATTAGGCTGTAGGTTAATACACACTGACCTTGTGTGTGTGTGTTTATGTGTGTCAGCTCCTGGCAGTGTGCGAATCATGGGAGGACTGTGTGTGGGCGCACTTCAGAGTGATGGTCGACTCCTTGGTTGAAAAGGATCTCATGTCGTCGGGTATGGCTCACCAGGAAGTGGAGACCCTCCCACGAGAATACCTGGAGGCCAAGTACGACACACACACACTTACACACAAACACACAGCATGACTTCACCTCCCAGACCAGCTGCATATAGAACAAAACCAATACAGTAATATATTGATGATCAGTGAACTCTCTCTCCTCAGTTGGACCATGGAGAAGGTGTTTGAGGAACTTCAGGCCTCAGAGTCAAAGGTGAATCTTAGACACTGACTCTGATTGGTGAATATCAGTCACATGACGTAACCAGCCTTATAACCAGCATCTTTCTCTGTGTGTGTGTGTGTTTGAATGTGAAGAGGGTGTTGGAGGAGACGAAAGAGCATTACCATGTCATCCAGAAGTTCATCATCCTGGGAGACTTGGACGGTAAGCCCACTGCTGACCTCTGACCTCTGACCCCTGACCAGGAATCTGCACAGACTGCTAATGAGCAAACACACACAGAAAAGAAAAAAGAATCACTTAAAAATAATAAATAATAATAGTAAAACTTAAAACACTCATCCTCAACCTCTCTCTCTCTCTCTCCGTCTCTTTCAGGTCTGCTGGATGAGTTTTCGGATTGGCTGACAGCTTCTAAGCCCCTCCCCTCTCACCTGCTGCGTTTCATGTCTCACCTTCTGCTGTTTTTCCGCTCTCTGGGATTAGCACTGAAGGTAAAGAAGTGGGAAAACTTACTTTGGTTAACCTCTAACTCTTGCCTCTGTATATGATGCAGTATTATCATGCAGCCTTTGTCTGTTCCTCTAAATCACCTGTGTGAACTGGACCTCATTATAAAACTATCATGCTGTTTGATCCCAGTTTGTTTGGAATGGAGTCAGATTGCCTCTTAGTTCACTGCTCTGCTCAAAGGGGACAATAAACAGTGTTCAGAGAGCTGCACCACCAGCCAGAGCTACAAAATAAACACTAAAAGACACAAGAATTAGACATAGAAATGATTTCTTTCCTTTATCTTTATCTCTTTCTCTCTGAAAGGAGGAGGTGTGTGTGGATGTGCTGAAGGCGTACGTCGCCCTTCTGATTCGGGATCAGCAGACAGACCTTGTGGCGAGCTACGTCAGTCAGCTACCGTCCGAGCTCGCCACAGCTCAGTACGCTGCTTTCTTGGAGACGGTTAACCAGCCGGAGCTTCGTCCTCGCTGCCTTCAACTCGCCACCAACGCCGGTGAGACAAAAAAACGCTGAAACATGTACTGAGACCAGTGAGAAAACAAACATTACTATGTAAAGAATACTGAATGTTTGTTTCTTGCAGGTCTGGATGTTGCTGCGATAACCAAACTGGTGGTGGAGACGGTGAGAGAGAGAGATGAAACTGAGTTCACACACCACAACCAAACTCTGGAAACAGGAACCACGAAGGTGCACAGATTTAAAAAAATACATTCAAAGACAAAAATGTGAAAGCAGAACTAGTTGGAGTTACTATAATGATGTTCTCTTATAGGAGGACTTGAGGAAGATCGATGTCATTGATTGGCTGCTGTTTGACCCCGCCCATCGAGCTGAGTCCCTTAAGCAGTCCAACGCCATCATGAGGAAGTTTCTGGGTATTTTTATTCATTTATTTAATCATCACGACTGAATTCTTTACTGCCAGCTGACAGCTACTTCCTGTGTGAGCTCTTGCTCTGTTATCTAATGAACCACACAGTCTCTGGGTGTTTTTTTCAAATCAAGTATCAGTTTTCATTCTGAAGCTTCACAGCTGTTCATGCAAAAGACTTTCGATCTGCTGAGCAAACCCAGTTTCATGTTTATGAAGTACAACAAGCTAAAACCAATACCGTGTAATCCAACAGTCCTGCAGGAAACGCTCCCTTCATGAAGGTCATTAGCCAAAAATAGTCAGCTGATGCTTCCAGAGGTCACATGATCCTCACCTTGCAGGTTGTAGCAGTCTGTCTTGAGTCTCCTGGTAGTGATGCATTACTTCTGGCTCCGTTGCATCTCTCTTTCAGCTCTGCAGAAGCACGACGCAGCCAAGGCGGTGTTTTCAAAAGTTCCCGAGGATTCAATGAGGGAGATTTACTGCCAGTGGGCGGGGGCTGGTCAGACTGCAACACCTGCTGAGGACGAGAACGCCATCAGAGAACACCTGTGTATCAGAGCCTACCTGGTCCGTCACTTATCTCTGGAATTTTACAACCACTCACCTGAACTTTGAACAACCCGTAATGTTGTGAATGTCTCACAGGAAGCCCATGAGGCCTTCACTGACTGGTTCAGCCACAGCAGCTCTGCACCTCAGAAGCCAGCACCTGTTCCAGAGGCCAAGTTCACAGAGAGAGTAGCCAATGAGATGAGAGAGAAGGAGTACCAGGTACACACACGCTGTCTGTAGAGTTTTGTTAGCACCAATCCAAAAATATTAAAAAATACCTGTTTTAAGAATTTATACTTATTGTCTGTCTGTGTGTCTGTCTGTATGTGTGTGTGTGTGTGTGTGTGTCAGGCTTCTCTAGCTGCCTGGTCGAGCCGCCTGGATGTTCTGACTGAAGATGTGAAGGAGAGGATCTACAACGTGCTGCTGTTTGTAGATGGAGGATGGATGGTTGATAACAGACAGGTAACTGTTTGTAACAGGACAAATTCAGTCTGGATGGAGTTTTACAAGATAGTCAGATGTTGTGCCCAGTATTCCCCCAGTTTTTCAAATAAATCAGAATTAATTGGAATTGTTTTGTCTAGTTGGTTAATATATATTGGCTGCATTTAATTGGTTAATAAATGGAATTTTTTTTTATTGTTTCCAGGATGTAGAGCAGGACGCAGAGCGCAGCCACCAGATGGCGTCATTACGCTCCCTGTGTTTGCCTCGCCTCAGCTTCCTGTTGCTCAGTGTGCTGCAGAACTCCTCCAGACACCAGGAGGCGCTGCGACTCGCTGACATCATCTCATCTGACCAGCACCGCCTGTACCAGGTAACCAGCAAGCTGACAAACTTTTCAATTATTGATCTTGTGAAGTCACATTAGATGTTCTAATCTGAATCTGAAAGGAGATTGATCATAAAATAATCTTTAGATTTATCAGTATTTAAAATGATCAGTATGCGCCTCTTGAGCTTAAGAGAATTTTTAAGTTTAAAAATTAAATTTGATAAATAGCTTGAGGTTGTCTCTAACAGCATCATCATCAGGTCCTGTTTTTAATGATCTATTTGTTTCTCTCTGCCTTCTTCTCTCCTCAAATTCAGGTTTTCTCTAAAGAGGAGCTGAGGAGGTTCCTTCAGAAACTGCGGGAGTCGTCGCTCTCTCTGTTGGACCGAGGTCTCGACCCGCTTGGCTACGAGTTACAGCCATGAACAAATGAATAAAATACATGCACACACATACACAGAAGTGTTTGATTAACTGATGTTTTTTTTTTGTTTTGTTTTGTTTGGATCGTGTTCATCTTTTTTGCAAAATAAAAGCCTGTGTTTCCTGTAGTGGTTTTGTGTACGCTTTTTATAAAACTGTTTTTGTTGTTTATTTTGAAATGCTACTAAACTTCACCGCAAGAAGAAAAGTGTTTGTATTTTGTGGCTTCTATCAAATGTAACCGTAAACACTTTATAATTGGTTTTACAGTTTTGAAATGGATATGAATGAACTGAACAAAAAAACATCAAGTGACACTATTAAGTGGCTTAGTTTGAGGTTCTCAGTGCTGTACATGCTGGCCTCTGCCTTAGAGTACAGTTTGCACGCAATTGCTATTAGTTATAATTGCTGTGATTATCAAATTAATTTCCCTGGAGAGATCTAGCAGTTAGTAAGCTGTTTGCATTTAGTTAAAATTCACTTATTTTCATATCTAATCCAAAATATGATTATAGCATTCATTGATTTTTAAAAATTTAATTAATTTTAAAACCTTATTCCGTTCGAAGTAGTAATGATACAACTAAGAAAAGAGTCGAAAGAAGTTAGAAAAACTATAACACACACTAAAGCGTGGATTTCATAAGTTAATTGTGCATTTTGTGTGTGTGTGTGGTTTTGTAAGCTGACAAAGCTCAGTTTTATAAGGATGCTGGAGGTGCAGTGTCAATGTTCGGCCAGTAGAGGCGCCCGACGAGCAAGTGTTTATAGAAAACTGGACAGTAAACATCGACTGTTGGCTAATAGTTCAACTATCCTTTAAACTGTTGGAGGATCGTTGTTGATGGATATACTTTAATTAAAGAGCTACTAATAAGGTATGTGAATTAAATTTACATTTTATCACGCTAGAAGTCCGTGCTGTAACAATAGTGGCTGTATTAGTGAGCAGGTGGTTAGCAGCGTGCTAGCAGGCCGCAAAGCCTCGTGTTTTCTTGCCTTAGTTAGGAGACGTGGACCGGGGAGCAGCAACGCGGCTGCCGCTCCCCTGCTGGCCTCTTGTGTCCGAGATTACGTTAAAGAAAATATATCTTACACGTTATTTAGTTAAAATTTGAAATTTACAACTGGTGTAGGTTATACTCTTTTTTAAAATTCCTATAAAGTTCAAATTTTAAAATTAGCTAGATTGCTTTACGTGAGATAACGTTAGCTTTGCTACGCTACTGAAGTCTAAACTTTTATAAGTTATAATTAGCATTGGTAAACTTAAAATAACTAACTTAGCTCTCAACAACTTTTAAAAAATTTAAATTAAGGTGATTGTCCGATTGAAGTTAAGTGAAAGTAAAAGTAAAGACTTGTTTTTAGCAAACTAGCTTGTGTACAAGACGTTACGATATTTTAACGGTTGTGGTTTTGCATGCTAAACTATAGGTGGATTATTGTTTTAAGTGTGAAATATAAGCTTTTGCATTAACTTTTAATGTGACGTGACTATTAAGAAACAGATAGTTGGCATTTTGAATCAGCGGACAAATTCAACATGAGCATCGTTAGCATTCTTTTAAATTTAAATGTGAGAGTGAAAAGATTAACCTTTGTAATCCAAAAAAATCCACAGTTTTTATAAATTCGTCAGCTGTTTGAACTCAAGTTTCTGCTCTTTAATCTCCGATTGATGCACGTTAAAGTGTGTTGATGAGTCCTGACGTGGTGATGGGATTAAATTTGCCTCCATCAGGTCTGTGGAGGAAGTGGAGAGACTGAGAGTAGAGCGGGACAAGTCCGGGCATATCTACTCTACATGTGTTTGCGTTGTAATAGTAACCGTCTCACCAGCTGACTCACGCTGTCACACAGCTGAACGTGAACGTGTCATTTTTTCTGCTCAGACTCTCAGACATCTGCCCAGACACATTCACCTCAGAGCCAAAACACGGCCAAAAAAACAGGGCTGAACAGCATGGGTTGGGCCTGGAAGAGTGTACAGAGTGATCAGAGTGTACTGAACCCATGAAAACAAATATTTTGAAATTTAAGGGAACGTGTGCTTTTCCTGTGTCACCAAATTTAGACTAGAACATCAGTGTTTAACATAGTTTCACATGTCACTGTGAATAATCAGCCCTGACTTTATGCTAATTTTACAAAATATATTTTGATATTAAAGTATATGCAGAGATGTCTTAGTCCAAATGGGAAGAAGAGGTGATTTGGTGTGTTTTGCATAATAGTTCAAAGCTGTCAGGTGACCTCATGTAATCAGGTGTCTACCAGCTCTGACTGCCTGCATCTGCTCCGTTTGACAGCAGACAAAACTTCAAAGAATTTAGTAAAATGTGGAACTATAATCTGGAATTTTGCTGTAAAATACACATTTTTTCTGAGCATATTGTATATTTTCTGCATGTATAGTTTGGGGCTGCTTTTTTATTTAAATACATATAGTTAAGTTGTTAGTCTCAAAAATATTTTACACATTGAAGAACTACATTTGCAGACTTTCCAGCCTTTTTGAAATTCATTTTCATGCAGGTTTTTATGAAAGGAAAAAGAGATATTAGTTTTAAAAGTAAATGTATTTGATGCAGTGGCCAAAATATAATAGAGGAAACTGATTCCTGGTTGGATTCTCATCCACTTCTCCATTTCTCATGAAGCCTGAGGACGATCCTGCTGTGGAAATGTACTGAGGACGGGCCAGTTTCACATCCGTGATTTAGCCCTGTCAGTCCTGGTTGTCACTGGCTAGTCTGGTTATCTTGGTTATCTTGGTTATCTAAACGTGACAGTGATGAGTCATCTTGGACTAGTCCCGGCATGTCTATACAGAGCTGCTAGATGAAATCAGCTGCTGCAGTCAGTTAAACACAAACATACAACACACTCATGCTGACTCAGTGTGCCGCGGCCCTGATAGGACCAGGACCAGGCCACTTAGGCTGGTCTAGTCCTGACATGTCTGAGCAGGTCTATAAGAGGCTGCAGCTCCTCTCCACTCCTCTCTGACTGCACTTTATTTGCTTTTTGCACAGGATGGACTTCTGATTCCCATTACTTTGTATATACTGGTAAGACTTCTATTTTTATACTTTTTTTTTTCAAAAAGTACTCTATAGATGCTGGATAAGTATACAATAGTTTTAATAACTGACAAAACTCCTAAAATAAAAATAAACCTGATAACCTTTTTCTTGTCTTGTGTGGATTCTCATTATGATCACACTGTTTTGTTTTTTCACTCAGTTCTGATGTAAATGAGTAAAAAAAACTTATATTTTAACACATTTTTCACAGGTCATACATATCAGTTTATCACAGTTCATTGCACTTAACTTTTAGTCATTATTTGTGTACTTTTATCTACATTTTACATTATTCTTGCAGTTTACTAATTGGCTTGAAAATTGTAAAAATTTGTCCCCTCAAACAGTTGTTATCAATCTGTTAATGCACATTAAAGAAACTATCAGGAAAACTTAACACTTGCTATAGCATTAGTTGTTTTTTTAACCTGTTTATCTGTTAAAGTTTAAAGGTAAATCCAATAACATTTGATAAGGAATCTCTGTGACTGTTTCACTCATTGCTGGTTTGTGTGCAGGAATAATCGGCTTCACGATGTCAGCGGACAGAGACGTCAGCGCTGACCCCAGTGATGACAACAAACTGGTGAGACTTCATGGCTGCTGCTTCTTTACCGTCTGTTACCTGACTGTTTACTGTTTGACTGATGTGTTCTTGTCTGTGTGCTCAGGTAAGACCAAAGGTAGAGTTCCAAACTTTGCTGCAACATGCAGGAGCGACTAAAGATGTTTTCACCATGAAGGAGGTACAGCCTGTCTGTGTGTCTGTCAGTGAACGCATCGTTTCTCTAACCTGTCTGATCTGCACATGTGGAACAGTTGATGCATCTGTGATGACCTCTTTGCAGGTGATGTTCTACCTCGGTCAGTACATCATCCAGAAGCAGCTGTACGACCAGAAGCAGCAGCACATCGTCCACTGTTCCCAAGATGCACTGGGGCGGGTGCTGGGAGTCGACAGCTTCTCTGTCAAGGAGCCACGGTGAGATTCGGATTTGTTTTGATCTTCTCTGCAAAACCAGCAGACAGTTTCTTAGAGAAACGTGTCTGGAAATGATGTAATGCAGAATATTCTGTACATGAAACATAAAAAATAAAACACATATCTTTTATCGGATTTACCGGTTTTCTAACCAAAATCTGTTTGTGTTTCAGAGTTCTGTTTTCGATGATTACCAAGAACCTGGTGGCTGTGAAGAGTCAAGGTGAGGACGCTCGTCTCTCTGCGGCTGAATCCAAATGTCTGTGGAACTTGTAGAAAAAAATAATTTGGGAAACAGAATCAGAAACTTGCATTTACAAATAAACTGGACATGTTGATGAACAATAACTGAAGTTTAGAAAGAAGACATTTAGATTCAGATCTTCTGTCTTTTATTTCTGTTTGGTGGTGAACATCTGAGAGGAACCTTTTTTTATTTCCTCATTTCCTTTCTGCTGTTGTGCTCCTTCAGGCGCCTCCTCATCATGTGTATTTCCTGTTTTCTGACTTCCTGCTGAGCCTGTTTGCTCCTCCTCTCTTTGTTCCTGTCGTTCTCTTCAGCTCAGCTTCAGACAAAACTAACTCGTCTCTCTGTCTTTTTCAGAGTCGCTGAGCTTGACTGAACCACACAGTAACAGTCAGACAGACAGAACTACAGATGTAACACACACACACACACGCACACACACACACACACACACACACACACACACACACTCACACTCATAATACAAATATGAGATTTCAGTGTTATGAGCATGTATAATGAGAGTTGGGCTTAAAAACAGCTGTAAACTGCAGTAATTATCATGCAAAGATGGCTGATTTATAAAATAACTAAACTTGGTTAAGTTAAGGTTTGAGTCAGTACTTAAACACAAATTTTTATTTTTTTTTTAAGATATTTTTGGGGGGGTTTTCACCTTTATTTTGATAGGACAGCTGAGAGAGTGGACAGGAAGCAGGGAGAGAGGGTAGAGACAAGCAGAAAATGGTAGGAGTCGGAGTTGAACTTGCGACCTGCATAGAGGACGAAGCCTCCGCACACGGGACGCTCACGCTACCCACTGAGCTACGCGGCGTCCTTTAAAAACAAAATTTAATAAATCTTCCAAACAAGTAGCACAGAGTCCTGCAGGATTTATGATGGACAAGAACAAGCAAGAACAAGATTTTTCAGATTTTAGTGGAAGTTTGTTGATCGTCCACCTGCACAGGAACGTTTGCATGTTTTCATCGAGTTCACTGCAAAATGAGGAGCTGAATTTTCATCCCAAATTAAACGAGTGTGTTTGTTTTTAGGAGGCGGATTCAGAAAGTCGCTCTTCATCTCCAGACAGACGGAGAACGAGAAGGAGGAGGAGGAGGAGCTGCAGGAGCAGTGACCCAGGTGAGTTTTTCCACCACATTAAAAACTCAAACACACACCTGTGATACTGTGAATTAAACTCCACCCACCTGATCTCCTCAGGACCCTCCCACAGCGTGGAGACTGATGATGAGGAGGATGAGGAAGGAGAAGGAAGGAAGCGACGGAGGTCTGACAGCTACTCCCTGACCTTTGATGAAAGCCTGTCCTGGTGTGTGATTGGTGGACTGGGAAGTGGGAGGGACAGACACAGCAGCCAATCATCTGATTCACACAGCACTGTGAGTCATAACACAACACACACACACTTTCTCTTTATGATTTTGATTTATTGCATTGGTTTATAACGTGGACGTGTGTGTGTGTGTGTGTGTGTTCAGTCGTGGATGTCAGAGGTCACAGCTGCAGCTTCGGACTCGGACAGCGACAACTTCAGCGTGGAGTTTGAGGTCGAGTCCGTCACCTCTGACGACTACAACGAAGATGATGCTTCTCTGTCTGCAGATGACCAGGTAACACACACACACACACACACACACACGCACGCACACACACACACACACACACACACACACACACACACACACACACGAGCGCGCGCACACACTCACACACACACAGATTATCGAACCCACAGATGCAATCAGATATGAAG
>JAQMCX010000037.1:11610031-11620347 GCA_029814765.1 Acanthurus leucopareius | reverse complement strand
TGTGTTTCTCTAACAGTGTGTGTCTCTCTAACAGTGTGTGTTTCTCTAACAGTGTGTGTCTCTCTAACAGTGTGTGTTTCTCTAACAGTGTGTGTCTCTCTAACAGTGTGTGTCTCTCTAACAGTGTGTGTCTCTCTTACAGTGTGTGTCTCTCTAACAGTGTGTATTTCTCTAACAGTGTGTGTTTCTCTAACAGTGTGTGTTTCTCTTACAGGATTACTGGCGGTGTGCCAAGTGTGACGAGTTGAACCCCCCTCTACCAAGAAACTGTCAGCGCTGCTGGATGCTGCGTCACGATTGGCTGCCTGAGGATGTAACCAAGTCGCCTCCCTGCAGTCCGAAAGCCCTCCCCCCGAAGCCACCCAACCAATCAGCTGCCAAAGAAACTCCAGGTAGGATGTTCATATTTAATAAGTGGCTCTATAGTTATTAACTTGCGTTTAGAGGCGACCCCAAGTGGTCATTTAAGGAACTGCAGGTTTCGGTACTTGTTCATTGGCATTTCTGTTCAGCCCTGAAAGCTGTAACTTGGATTTAAAATGTTCCAAACTGAAATTCAGTAAAAAATGTTTGATATATTCTGATAATTTTATGTTGTTTTGTGCAGCTTTCTATGGAGATACATTTTGTTTGTATTGTTATAACAGTGGATCTGAAACATAATGCTGAGTCATGCTGTCAGCTGTTTTACTGTTATTAAAGCTCATAACAAATTGATGAGCTGCTTTGTTGATGACTTCGTTGTGTCTCCTGAAGGATCTGACGTGGAGGAGAACGATGGAGTCGATGTTCCAGATGGGAAACGATCAAAAACTCCTCTCCTGTCACTGGAGGACTCTTCTCTCTCGGCTCTGGACTCCAGCTCGTCTGCCTGCAACTCCCAGAACCTCCTCTCCCCCTCCCTGCCTTCCTCCTCCTCCCAGCAGACCCTCTGGACTTCGGACTCCCAGCCCTCCTCCTCTCTTGACTCCCAGGAGCTTCTCCTGTCCTCCCCCGTCGACCCCCCTCCTCCTGCGGTGGTCCCCGACCTGGAGCGCAGCGTCTCGGCGGAGTGGCGGCTGCCGGACTCGTGCCTGGACCCCTGCCTCATCTGTCAGTCCCGGCCGAAGAACGGCTGCATCGTCCACGGACGGACCGGACACCTGATGTCCTGCTACGTCTGCGCCAGGAAGCTGAAGAAGAGGAACAAGCTGTGTCCGGTCTGCAGGCTGCCCATCCAGTCTGTCATCCTCACCTACCTCAGCTGAGACGCCCAGTCTGCCCCCCCCCCTTTGGTCCTCACCTACCTCAGCTGAGTGAGACATCAGTTCACTGTTTACCTCCATATACTTAAGTGTAGCCTTTAATTACATTAAATAATTACAAAATAAAAGTAGCTTAATGTTCGAGTTTTACTTCTCTGCTTCTCTTCATAGGCACATAATCGCACTTTAACTTAATTTGCCTATTTTCTTAATTAAATGTATCTTAAACTGTCGTCAAAATGCCGAGCATGTGAGCTCGTGGTGACGTGTTGGAACAACCTGTTGGATCCCAAAGAAACTCCATTTTTAGTGACATAAACCCGAAGCTGCCAGACGTGAAATCTGAGAAGCTGCAGCTACGAATGTTCAGCATTTTGACTTTAAGAATCATCAGAGTGAAACGGGGGGGAAACGAGCTTTTGCTGGGGGCTTTTAAACCACATTAGCTTTTCTAGTGAGTGTATTCGGGGCGGCACGGTGGTGTGTGTGTGGGATTAAATCAGAATAACTACGGTGTGTGTTTTCATGGTGATGAAGGAACAGTGTGGCTCATTGGTGTGTTTTTAATAGTTTTTGGAGCAGCAGTGGTGATGTTTTATACACTCAGTAGTTGTTAGCAGATCAGTTCATTGATGGTTTCAGTCTTTCGTGGTTTTTGTTAAGAATTTAAAAAAGTAGAATGTTTTCAAAATGAGGCGTAAACCTCCAAATGTTTGGATAATCTGTCACTTTGAAAAAGAAACTGTCTCTTTGTGTCCTCACCTTCACCAAATCTGTTTTCACTCTCCTCAGAGAGCTTTCACACACTCTGAGAAGCAAAACTCTGAAACCTTCCTGTTTTCTTTGTATCTCAGAGTCAGATGAGATGATCGATATCAGATGCTGAGTTAAATAACTGGAAGCAGGAGAAACTGCTAGCATAGCTCCATTTAAGAGCGAATGACGACAGCTAAAAACCCGTTTACAGCATCTTCTCAGCTGATCTGAGATGAACTGAAACCAGACGTCTCCAAACTGTCAGGTTGTTGTTTTCAGTCTCATCTCTTCATCCGGTGACACTGTGTGCTGATGCTTCATTTCATGAGTCTGTAAGTTTCTGAGGTGTTTCCTGGAAGGAACCCTGTAATTTGATACTAATTGGGAGAAAATACTGATTTCCTTGAAAGAAAAAAATCTGTTTAATATTATGAGTTAATTTATTTCTTGGTAACTGTTGGTCATTTTAATCTCCAAAGGAGTTAAAAAAAAGTTAAAAAGTTTAAAAAAACATTGAGCATTTTCAGCAGAGCTCAGCTTTCCAGCCGTCATGTGACTGGATTTTACACGAGCGGCTCATTGAAACACATTATTATTATTTCTATGTTGATCAATTGTACAGTTTATTTTCAGTACAATAAGTGTCACTTTAAAAAGTTCTTTCCAGGAGACTTTTTGTAAATAATTAGAAAAGATTAAAAAAATTATGGACCCATGAAGAAAAGCTTTACAGTTTGTAATTTCCAAATCTTATAATTGAAGGTTTCTTGGAAAGAAATGTCATTTCTTTGTCAAATGTTTTCATTGGTGAAAACAGGATATATTTTTTTTATAAAAAGGAAATTAATTCATTACCAGAGATATAATTTGCCAATTAACACCAAATGACATTTTTTCTTTCCAGGAAAAACTTCTGAGAAAATTACAAAGTGTTGCCTTCCATCTTCATTATTTATTATGAGTTTATTTAAGATGCTCAAGTTTATTTAAGCTGAAACGTTTCTACGGGCTCTTTAAATAATAAGATGAATATATGAGATCTCAGATTTCTGATATTTTCTGTTTTGAATTTTGTGTGAACTGAATAAAATGTAACTTCTGTTAACAAGAGCGAGTCTTTCGTTTCACTTTTTTCAGATGCAAAAACTTTTGCTCACATGACTTTAAAAGCACCAGGATGAACGAGCCTCCGTCACCTCACTCAGACGTTTGTTTTAACTTAATCAATACAGAAAACCTTTATCTGATGGTGTCCAGAGAAAAACACAGGCCTGATCCATTTTCATCTCTGCTTTCTAAGCCATTGGAGCTTCATAGAGTATTTTAAAGACAGAAATAAAGGAGAGGCAGAAGAAAAGAAGAAACTGGAAAGATGAACAAGATATGAACTTGTAACAGCCTGTTGAATCTGCTGCTGTTTTAAACTGTAGTTACTTCTTGAGACCACAGGGAGGCAGTGTTGTCATATTTATCTCAGGGCGTACTATACCTGAAAATCACATTTAAAAAAGTACTGACACTGTCAATATCTACTGGAGTGTAATCTAATTGATCCATTAAAGGGTAAATATGTGTTAAACAGTAAAAATCAGAAGTTTTCTCACACAAAACAAACTTTAAAGAAGTAAAAAAGTAAATGCAAAGGTGCAAACCGTGTGAGGAGACACTGGTGAGTCTTCATGTTCATCCACAGCAGGTGGAAATTCTGTGAAAAAATACATAAATTAAAATAAATAGATCAGTGGTTGTGTGAGGACAGAGAGAAAAACTGTCACAACAGCTCCAAGTGATGCTAATTTAACACAATGAATTGATAATTAAAATTCAAAACAAACACGCTAATTAATAGTTAATTGTCCTCATGGAGTTTCCTCTGATCACATGTAAAACGGTCTCTGTCAGGAGTTTAAGGGCAGAAATCCTTGAAAGATCACTTTCCATGAATCATAAGCTGGAGGCTCCTCTCCTGTGTGTGTGTGTGTGTGTGTGTGTGTGTGTGTGTGTGTGTGTCCTCGCCTCAGGCTGCATGAGGTGTGTCAGTGTTTGTCAGTTCAACATCCACACCGGACTTCTTCTAATGCAGGAATGAAAACAGACCGAAGGCTGAAGAATCCACCAAAGCTCAGCAGTGAAGTGATTAAATCTCAAAGTGAAAGAGGTTTGGAAAATCTTAAAAGCTTCTGTCAGAAGTAAAATGACAAGATTGATGCCACTTTTCATCTCGTTGAGCTAGCTTGGAGGCTATTAGCTCATCTTAACGTAAGAACTTCAATAGTTTCCAATAATGTTCAAACTGGAGAAATACTACTGTAATTTCAAGATAATAATGCTTTTTCCAGGTGAGTTTCATTCTGAGACCTCAAACTCCCAGAATGCTGCTGAGAGAGTGAGGAGGAAAGTCAACAAGTTGAACTTGAAGTAAAACTTTGAACACATTAAACATTTCTGTCTGAGTCCTCTGGTGGCAGAAACTGCATGTTGTGCATTAAAATTCAACAGAAGAAGAAGAATGACAGGCACCAAAACAAAAAAAAGGAGACTTTCCATTTGTATAAACATATTTTATTGGATATTTGGACTTCTTAGATCTGGATTTTCTGCCCACTTCTCCACTTCCTCAGAAGAGTCACTGATTTGGGCTCCAGTCCAGTCTGGACCAGTTGGATCCTGGTTACTGGTAGTGCTGTTTCTGTCTGATTCAAAAGTCTACACATGGTCCAGTCCATCCAAACCACTTGTTTCCTACAATGATGTTACAAGAATAAACAATGGGAAAAGGTGTATTTGATATACAAACTGTTATACAATGATATAAACACATTGAACTCTTATGAGGTTGGTAAAAACATCAGTACCAGTGGGCAATTTTCTGTATAACATTCAAAATCTTTCAAAACTGTTGTTCACTTGTGCCTCATAAAACAGTATTTTTCAAATATGCTTCAGTTTTACATCGTTAAAACACAGATCCTCAAACAGCGGACGAACATCTACATGACAGCGACGGCTCAGATCCCTGTGCTGATCCTTCATCCAGGTGTTTCACACCAACATGTTCTGGACTTCAAACCACTCAACTAAACAGGTCAAAACCTTCTGAAACTTACAGAAGGAACATGGAGAATTAAAGGTTAACATGGATGTGGGAGGGTTAAACCAACACTTCTGACTTTTTCTGTGCCAAACAAATTCTCTACCATCCATCAATCATAATTAAATATGCCACGTCACTGATTAAAAACACATTTTTGCAAAATTTAAATATTCCATCAGAAGATGAGTGGAGTTTAAAATGTCTTAACAAATGGAAAAAGCACTAGTCTGTTTTGTTTTTGCCTTTCTAAATCGTTTATATTATTAAGAGTGCGTTGATTGCATTCATCCGTATTAAATAAAGCATATCTTGACTTGATTTGCTGCAAAGTAAATTGGTAAATGAGGCATAAAAATCAGCCGAGTTTTATATTTAGCTGTTAAAAAAACAAAGTTCTGCATATCAGAGGTTTTCTAAAGGACACGTAAGCGAGTTGCACCAGCTATTAAGAAATTACTTCCTTAAATCTAAACTACTAGCTAGTTTTACTGGATGTTTGTTTACTAAATTAGCCTGCGCAACTACTAGCTTAGGAACGTTGTCTTCTTCTACTCATTAAAGTTTGACTGGCGGTTGGCAGCAAGTGTAAAGGTGCATTACCGCCACCTACCGACGGGACTGTGGATCTGTAGCTCCGTAAACACTTCCGTAATGTGTAAATCGGTTGCTAGGAGACATCTGAAGCACAGGAAGTCACCGTAGCATCGACAGCTAGCATAATTTTAAACATTTTTATAAGAAACAAACAATCCAAACACCTAAAGAAAGGTTTCTGTTTTGTGTACAACTACGTACGCGGAGAAATATGTTTGAAAATACTTATTAGCAGCTCAAAGTATAATTTAAATATTTTATAATGAGACGAGTGTTGATCATGCTAACCTATCTTGAAGTTGCATTAATTTAGTGAAATGAAACTAGCATAACATTTTTTTAAAATTCTAATTCTATATTCTTGTTTTGTTTTCTAGAACTGGATTTGTATTCTTCAGAATTTACAGTATTATTAAACAGCATTAATCAAGTTCCGTGTCAGAAATTAGAAGCTTACTTTGAACGAATCATAATAACATTAGCTTTGTCATTTGAGTGAGTTAGCTACAAAACAGTTACACTTGGCATTGAGGTGGGAATATTAAGTAAAAGTTAATCTCAATTTAAAGACTAGTTTGTGTGGTGCAACCTGTTTTATTTAACGGTGTTTTATTAAACTTTCCCTTACATAAAAACTAGATTTGGATTGAACTTACTAACAGCTGGTGCAACAGGCACCTGACATCATTTATAGGCCTGTTCTGTAAGTATAATAAATTTTACCTGTAACTTATCCGTGTCTGTCATGTTTTTTTGTTTTTATATGTGCTTGACACTCAAGTTAATCTTATTTAATGGTTAAGACAAGATGATCCAACAAAAAAAGTGGGTTTGGATTTTCCTACAATTGTCAGAATTTTAATGATTGAATTCCTGAACGGATCAGTTGATAATATTGATGAGATGAAGTTCTTAAATGTTTTTAGTACAAGCTTCATAAACATCTGATGATAGCAACTTTGGCCTCTTTAAAACACTTCATACGTCCTGTTCCTCCTGTTTTTTCATACTGATCTTCCAGTTAAGAACCATAACCATGCAGTAAATCCACTTTCAACATGTTTGTACCTTTTGACTCCTTTTTTTGGCTTTAACTTCCAATTCTACTCTCAGCTCTACTCTTTAAGGCACTCACTGGTAGCAAAAAGAAGGCAGAAAGAAGCTTGTGTTGGCAGAGAAATAGAGATAGAGGAGTTTTTTAAGAGATAAAAGAATTAGATGTCTCATATTTTACAAATAATAAACTTATTAAGCTTGAGCTCAAATGTTATCGACAAATGCAAAACACTGTTTGTTTTTTTTCCTCAAGGCGAATGCTGGATAAGATCTGAACATCAAAAACAAATGCGGCAGTTTGCTTTGAAAAGTTGGTGAAAAAGGTCTCTTGATGTCTGAACATCAGAACCGGCACTGAAAACATCCTCCAAAAAAGTTTCACATTTCAACAGTTTTTTTTTCCTTTTTTTTTTAATAAAAGTACCACCAGATTATTTAATATACAATTGTGTGTTCTTCTTCTTTTTTTTCTACACTCATCAAACATTCAACTCAAATGACAGTCCATTACTGAGAACGTACACACACTGCAACACACAGGATAGTTGCTTGAAGTTATTTGGCACCAAAGTGGCTTTCAAAAACAAATTTTGTGAGAGAGAAATGCCCACAAGAAAACTCATGAGAAGCAAAAATAAAGACAGCTGAGATGCTTTTTGTTTCAGTCTTTGTATCTGGAGGTCATCTGGTGCCAAATTCTGGTAAAGAACCTCGCAGTGTGTCCATCCACAGTTTAAGGAACTCGCAACACGAGTACAAAGATACAGCACCAGCCTTAAGGTCGTATTGCTTCAGAATTTAAAGATGCAGTTTGTAAGACTGGAAACCTCAGAGGAATCAATAAATCCAACTTCACAGAAGAAAAACCCCCCAAAACTGAAAACAAAGAAGCTTTGGTGGCAGAAATCCGTCTTTCCCAGAAGGCAAAGGGTCCCTCATCCGTCTTACAAACTGCATATTTATTCTTTGATAGAAACTCAAGCACTTCATAAAGCACGTCGTCTGGGCTCAGAAGGCAAAGAATAATGCAGATATATGATGACGATAATTAATATGAAGCATAGGAGAAGAAGAATGAGTTCATTTACACTTCAGGTGTTTAACGGCACTTGAACCCAAAGACTTTGAGATCTTCCATCGACTTGATCCTCGAGTGGTTGGTTTTATATATATATTATCATTTACTGAATCTTTTCTCTTCCTCCCATATTTCTCTCACTGAAACAAACACACCCTCCTCACTCGACTCTCTGCAGCTTTTTAAAACATATTTCTTGAACAAATCAACTCCTTTTAAGTTGCACAGAGACGTCAACGACACTGATGCAGTTTAGCAAAGTGAAGGTTTTTTTTTGTGACGGGGTTTGTGCAGGTTTGAGCGAACCGCAAACAAAACTGAACCTTCTGGTTTTGCTTTAAACAAACCTCATAAACGTTACGACTCTTTTTAAATGGCAGAGCAGAGAGGAGGCACATGCACATCATGAAGTCTTTGCAGCTGCAGCGTAACAATCATTTGCACAAAAATACACAGAGAAAATATTCTGTGAGAAACATTTGACTTTTTTGTGGAATGAGAGACTTAATTCCTGTTAATTTCTTTGTTTGATTTGTTCTGTGAATTCAAAATTGCCTATAATTCTAAATATCTCAGGTGCACAATAATTGGATGTTATGTGTGTTCTAACTGCATTTAATACATTTGCACCCTAATTTTAGATGTTTTTAAGCCTTTCTGAAGGATCCTCAGATACCCTCTCTGCAGAAGACACTTGGGTCATTTCTTCTTGCAAGTGCAGTTTAACAGGAAAAAAGAAGAAAATGCAGCATTTTACATGAAGGGAGTTTTGCAAAAAAAAGATAAATTTTACAGATTTAAATAGCAAAATCAAATCAAACTTAAAAATAATAGAAGTGTTTGGCTGTTTTCGATCACATGATCAAGCAAAGAAAGTGAAAACAAGCTGGTCTCAAGCGACAGAGTGGCAACTGTGTTGATGACACACACTCAAACACACACACACAAACACACACACATACACATACACAGGTTATAATAATGTGGACCACCCTGATTAACACTTTATAAAAGAAAAAAAACTGAGTGGCACTGTATCCGTCCATTTAAAGATAAAATTTCATGTTGTTTATGTTTATGCAAAGCCTTTGCTTACAGCTTGCATACAAACGATAAAAAACTAAACTAAAGTTTGAAGTTACTGAACTGCGATTTGAGTCACCAGCAAAGTGTCATCAGCATAGAAACACACACCACAACTACTCCGATATGAAAAATAACATTTAGCCATGATACGAGAAGAGTCGCGGTTTGATTTTTGGACTGAACACATCGTACCCTGATTTCACTCTCCTCTGTTGTGCCATCAAGAACAACCAAGAGCCCTGATTGGCCAGTGGTGCGTACCATAGTGGGTTTTTATTGGTCGATTATTTCACACTTTAGGATGAAAGCTGTTCTCTGCTGCTCACAAGAGATCAGATTTCCTGCTTACTATTTAGAATAGAGGCAGAAAAACTGACCCTGGATCAGGAGTTAGAGGCAAATTCACCATAAATCCACAGTTTGTAGACTTAAATCTAAAAAGGAAAAAGTGGTCACAAAACGTCATGAAGCAGCTGTTCTTCCAATCCGATCTTCCAAAAAAAAGGGCTGAATAGCAAAAAAGAAAATATTTGGTAATGTCTCGATTCTTCATTTCTGTTCTTCAATTATCAAGAAATCTTCACTTTTTCAAAGTGTGGCACTTTTTTCATCAGTTGAAACACGTTAAAATTAAAATCTGAGGTGTAGAGAAGCCAAACACAAACAGCTACGTCCGAGGATTACACCAACCGAACGCTCTTAACTACCTTTAAAAAAATAACCCTTTCATTTCACAGAGCTTCACCTGCAGCCGCACTGTCCCCAACTTTTTTTACTCCTCCGTTTATTTGTTTCGGGGTGCTAAGAGGAGGGAAGACATCCAACTGTGGTAGATGTCAGTGCTTCAGTTTCCATCCCTCTGGCCTTGTTTTAATGCTTCATTCATCCTTCTTGGAGTCCTGTAACTCCGCCCCCTTCAGTCCTTATATGGTCAAACATTCGATAGAGTCAATGAGCTCGTCCTCCTTCGAGTCCTACAATTGGAAAACAACATCCTGCCTTTTAGTAGCCATTAGCTCCTCCCCCTGACCCCCTCCAAGAGGTCAGAGGTCAAAGGTCAGTGACCTTGTTCTCCAGGGCGGCAGCGATCTGTTGGAGGCGGAGGGTGAGCTGTTTGTTCTGGGCTGCTGGGTCTTCGTCCAGCGACTGGATGATCTGAAGGTGAAGAAACACAAAATTTAAAAATGTCAAATCCACAAAAACACAGAACTGATTTTCTGAAACGTTCTGACGCTGAGCGACGTCTCTCACCACATCGTAGTACTTGCTGGCGTACTGGTACAGTTGATGTAAGGCCACCTGGGTGTTCAGCTTCTCTGTGTGTTGCTACGAAAGTGAAAGCAAAAGTTGCAAAGTAAAACTGTTAAAAACCGCTTAAGTTGAAGTATAAAGTGGAGAGAAAAGGAAA
>JAQMCX010000037.1:11566612-11581589 GCA_029814765.1 Acanthurus leucopareius | reverse complement strand
TCCTTCCTCCAGTCTGTGACACACACACACATACACACACACACACACACATACACGGGACTCACAGCAGGACAGCAGGTGCTCACACACACACACACACACACACACGATTTTGGCAGCATTAGTTTTAAAAGTCTTGGCAGCTTTACAGTCAAACATTTTGTGTTTTTTCTGTTTCTTTTTGCTGTATTGTGTGTTTATCTCTTTCTAACATCAGTTTCATCTAATCTTTGCGGGTCGACTCTTCTTTGTGTGTTTTGAAACCACAAAGACTCTGATTTCATCCTCAGAAACAACGACTTGGTCCCACAGTTTGTACTCAACTGAATGACTGATTGACTAATCATTTTAAGTCCAATTAACATGTTGTAGCTGTGTAAAATGAGGAGTAATTGATCGATTAGTCCATCAGTAGAAACTTTATCAGCAACTGCTTTGATATTGAATGTAAATAAAAGCCATTAATCAAGCAGAGATGCTGAACATTGTTGCTTTATTGTGTTTAATGTGATTATAAATCAAATTTCTTTCATTTTGGACTGCTGCTGGGACTAAAAAAGATATTAGGAGACATTATGATGATGAAACTAAAAATTTTAAGTGTTAATCTGTAAAGAAATAACCTAAAGTTACAGCTTTTAACTGTCGTTATGAACACAAACAGCTTCCCGACTGTAAACCCACTGAACTCCACTTCAGAGGCTGAGCTCGTCCTCCAAACAAAGCCGAGCTTCAACGACACTCCGACACTTTACTGTCAGGCTCAGGAGCAACTTTTCAGGAGAAAAGAACGAACGCTGAGAGCAAAGAGGAACGAGAGGCAATAATGAGGAGCTTCTCATTAAAGCCAGAACATCCTTTACTGGAGGAAAACGAGAGAGGAGGAGGAGGAGGAGGAGGAGGTGGAGGTAACGACCTAAAAAGTGAGAGTTGCTGAGCCAGATTAGATTAGCAAAGACAAAAGAAGAAAGTGTGTGTGTGTGAATGTGTGTGTGTGTGTGTGAATGTGTGTGGAAAAAGAGAGAGACTGAGTGTAGCAATTAGTTGTCTGACATACTGAGTTTCTCCTTCCATTAGTCTGGATGGGTGTGTTTAATTATAGCGGCGGCCTGTGGCTGTAAAACAAGGCTCCGGCGTGCAGTAACATCACGCTCACTGTAATAACGTCCTCCTGCACGAACGCCGCTCCGCCGCTCTGATCTCGCCGTTTGTTTCATGCAACCATCAGGCTGTTCTTGAGCGACTCCTTTCGACTCAGCTGATCGTTTTCCTCCCTCTTAAATTTTTATCATTCATCATAAAAACGTTTTTCATGGCGGCTGCATCGTCTCTGACTCCCGTCCAATAAATCAACTTCTCGCAGTCACATCGTGTTCATCAATGCACGCTTCCCCCTGATCAGATGTTTTACTGGCCAATCACCGGTTTTTACAGAAGCTATCAGAGAGTTCGGATTGGTGGTCAATTGACTCCCCCCAACCCCCGCCTCCCCCATCCTGCCTCTCCTCTCTCCAAATTGAATTCACTTCAGTTCGCTTCATTGCAAAGGGATTTATTAGTGTGAATGGACTTATCTCTCTAACCACCTGCTGGCCCAAATTACCTATCCGCTGGTATCAAGAGTCAGCTGGTCTTAATAGCTGCAATGCAGAGTTTTACAGAGTGTTACAGTGGAGAGAAGAGCTGCCAACACATAAGCAAGCTTTGAAATGCACAGTCAGACAGGAAGCTCAGTGATTCCCAAAGTGAAGAAAATCATCTGAAACTGAATATATTTGAATATAATCGATCGATTAACACTTTAAATTATGTTTTGATGCAAACTTTGTGAAAAAAGGTAAAATATGCAACACAAATTAATATTTTTTAGTCTGATTCTGCAGGAAACACTGCCTTTTTTTAATTTACATATCTTTATTTCTTCAAAATTTGATCTATAAAGCTGGTGGTTTCACATATTTTCTGTCTGCCACCTTGTTGTTTAGAGGCTCTGCAATCAGCAAAGGGTTTAAATCATATGATGAACTGTGCACCGATGTATGTTTCCTACCAAGGTCTTATTCTGCAATGAGCATTTAAAACGTTGCTGCTGCTGGATGATGCAGGTCAGCACTCAGCAGCTACGCGGCTGTTTAATCCGTCAGACTGAACAAAAAAACAAAGCAAACAAACAAATCCATCCTTCTCTGCAGCTCTGAGCTCCGTGTTGACTCGCTGTCTTTGTCTCTGTGATGTGGGCTCCTCTCATTTAGTGCCACCTCTCTGTTCCTCCCACACCACAGTGGAAAAGGCATAAAGACGGCAGGTATGTTCACCTCCTCTCTCCCTCTCTCTCGCTCTCAGAGGGCCTGTTATGGATGTGTGCATCTGCCACATCAAAGGAAAATCATCTTTGGTTTCCACATGGGATCTTTCTCTGCGCTCCGTCAGCATCTCGCCCCTTTTCTTTTCTCTCTCGGCCTTATTTTCTTTCTTTCATCCTCCTGCTTTGGTTCTTTAAGCCCGGCTGGTGTCAGCTCAGGAATAAACTGTGTGTCAGAGGTGTGGAAGGTGTGTGTGTGTGTGTGTGTTCGTATTCTGATTTCTTTATTTGCAACAGTTTGACTTTCAGTTGAGGTGAGGAAAAGGATGTTTTATTATCTTAGAGAGGTGTGATGTTGAAGATGAACATCGCCACTTTTAATTTTGACGTGTTAGTACAATTATGCTTTTTAAAAAGCTCCTCATGAGAAGATCATCAGCTTCTCTGCAGCCTTTAATAGAATTTATAATAGAGTTTTTGCATTTGTATCTGATGCTTTTTGCTCATTTATCAAGTCGCCTTGTTTGTTTGGTTTGAGGAAACATAAAACCCTTAAAGAAATTAAATCTAACAGCAGGACTGACAGTGTGAAAATTATGGGAACTGCTCCTTTAAAAGATATTTAATTTTTTCAAGCAAAACTGGAAACCATCGGGGTCTTAAATGTGAAGCTTCGCCGCTTCTCTTCATCTCGAATTAAACTTAAAAATCCTTAGATTCTGAACTTTAGTTTGGACACAGAAACACTGTGAAGTCGACACACACTGAGCTCTGTGAGACTGTGGGGAGCTTCTGTCACTATCTTCCACCAAATTACAAACAAAGCGATTAATGTGATCGATTGCAAGCAAAACAAATCAATCAATGACGAAAATAAGAGTTAATTGCTTCCCTGCAGAGAGCGACAGGATGCTTATTGGTTAATTGTTTTATGCAGAACACCTGTACAGATGCACAAACTCTCATTCACTCCAGTTTTCTGTCTATGAGGCGTCTGTTTGTGTGTTTTCAGGTCGGAAACGAGTGAAAGTCTGCTGCCTGTGTGTGTGTGAGTGTGTGTGAGCCAGAGTGTGTGAGTGTGTGAGTGTGTGAGATCACACTCGAACCCACCAGAGACACATATTTGGTAGAACACTTAACCAACAAAAGGGGGATAAAAATGCAAATGTTGCGATTGAAAAGTGAGACCAACCCAAACACACGGAGGGCACACACACATATAAACACACACACACACTCACACACACACACACACATATACAGGAGGGAGACCAGCAATCTGTGTCTCATTAAAACCCTGAGTGCATACTTTGCAGACGTCTTGGGCACTGACCCCTCTGCTAAAAAGTTTGGAGTGAAACTAAATCCAGGAATGTCTGCTGAAGCTGCAGCCGAGGGAATAAAGCTCAACTCATTTTCTTTCTCTCTCTAACCTCTAAGCTTTTCTCTCTCTAACGTCTCTTTGTAATTCACATTGTTTCTCCCTCCCTCTCTCTCTCTCTCTTCGCCTCGGTGTCTCTCGTCCTCCCCTCTCTCTCTCCTTTCTCTCTGTCTGTCTTTACATCTTCACCCCACGGGAACGAGTTCAAACAGAACTGGTTTTCTGACACACGAGATCCTCGGGGGACAAACCTGATCTGAAAATCCATCTACAGTTCTGTCTGTCTGTCTCCCTGTCTGTCCCCTCACCTGTCTGTCTGTCTGTCTGTCTGTCTGTTCACATGAAGGTGTGGCTCTCATATTAACGTTTAAGCCGACTGGTGCTGCCACTTTATCAGATTTTCACTATTATTAAAGTCCACAATATTCATGATATTATTTAATATTTTTATAAAACTTGAAAAAAAATTAATGCCATCAGTCAAATTGATCTTTAACTTTATTCATTGTGTTTTTTCTTTTTTAGGGTGAATAAATTACACTGAAAATATGAAGGTGGTGAAGCTGAGAGAGAGTCTGTGAACAAATCTGCACAAAAGCGTACAAAGGAAAGAAATACACTTAACAAATGTTCTGTTTAAAGCTTTAAAGTGCTTTTCCAACCTTCTGCTTTGAAGTTGTGAGAGCAGAAAAGACCTGAAACAGTTTAAGAGGGACAATATTATTTACTTGATATAAATATTTCATCATAAAAAAGATTGCTAACACACTGAGATGCAACATTTGGGGCTAAAAAATAAAGTCAGCATAGAGGAGTCAAAATCTGCAGTTCCACAAATAGCCACTAGAGGCAGGCTCCAAAAGCAATACAATCTCTTTTAAAATGTCTTAAATTACTGCATAAATAAGTGTTGAAAAAAGAAAAATTTTGTCTCTAAAGCTATTTTTTCAATTAATGATTATCATAAAAGGGAAAATTTGTACATAATTAACTAATTTAGACTAAATTAAAGCTTAAAATTATGCATGAATAACGGGAGTTGTAGCTTTGACTGACAGCTAGCTGCTAGCTGTTTGCTAGCTGTATGGAAACCACATCGGCTCCACCTTCTTGTCCAAATATGGTCACTTCTGGCTCAGAGATGGCATCAGTCATGGTTTCATCACAGTTTGGTGACGAATCATTGAAAGTCTTCGACGCCAGCAGGCAGATTTTTGTGTTTGTGGTTAAAATTCTCTCCCAGACAGAAAACAACCTCGTGTGGTTTCATTTGCATTCATGCCCGCCGCCGGGCATCATTAGCCATTCATGACACCGGGCCGCAGGAACATTGAAGCTGATTGGCCGGGCCAGAAGGGGATATGAGTGCTATGATTGGTGGAGCCCGGGGGAAATTGACTTCGTACTGGTGGTAATGAAGAAGCCTGAAGGAGAGCATGGCTGAGACAACGTAGGCATAAAACTAAAAGACCGAAGAGGACAAAACACACGCACACACACGCACACACACCCGCTAAACCTCATCTATCATCAACACACAAATCTCCTCAACCAGTCCCAGAGTCCACAAAGGCATTATGCACTCTAATGTGGGGACTAACAAAGAGGAACCAGACTTAAAGATGTTTTCAAGTCCAGGAGGAGACTCCAGATTTGCCAAAATAAGCAGCTAGACGATCAAATTCCTGGAAAAGATCCTGGTTTTCAGCTCAGTTCTTTCTATTTAAGCCTATAAATCAGCCGTTGGGTCTTTAAAATATCATAAAATAGTGGAAATATTCATTAAATACAGACTTTTTATTGGATTTCAAGGATATTAAAGCTCTGTAATGCTTGTTCGGTGATTAATTGACATTACTCCGTGACCTTTCATAAAACCTGATTAAGATATGACAGACCAGCTGTGATTGGACCAATAAAAAAAGGACACCAGGAAGTGATGCGTTGGAATAAACCTAAGAGGATGCAAATGACTCGATGACTCGACTCGACCCGTTCGGCGTTAATCTGCGAGTGGACATTATTACACAATGACAGAATAATGACTCGACCTTTGAGAGGAGGATTAGTCGTATGATCGAAGGTCTGAGAGGTCAGCAGTTATTAAGCAGACTGAGTGTTTTAAACACACACACACACACTCACACACACAGACTGTAGTACCACTTGGTAACATCTCAGCAGGGCAGCGACACAGCGTTCACACACAAACAGAGAGGACAAAGACAGACTGTCAGAGGACGGAGAGACTCTCAGAGAGCCGACTGTGATGGACGAAACAACGCAGGAAACTCTGCACGTTAACGACTCATCAGCCAATTAACAGCAAATGAGCAGCATCAGAAAACCAATGCTGGAATTATTGAATCCAAAGCTCGTCTGATACTGAGCTTTTGTAAGAAAATCCTCAGTTAAAGCTTCGTTGATGAATTTTAAGCCAAACCAGCTCCGACTCCAGAGATGAAAATCAGTCAATTTGTCCAAAACTTTTGCACTGTTTTGGCTTAAAAGTGCAGATTTTTGTATAAATTTCACAGAGTTCATTAAAAGTATGAAGCTGTATTATAAATAAAACCACACAACAGTTTATACAAGTTCAGCTAAAGTGAACGTTTCATTCTGACTTCACAGGTGTGAAGTTTTGCTGGACTGTTGGTTGGATATAAACACAGCGGGGGTGTTACTGTGACTGTGATTCTCACTGTTTTCAGATGTTTTATGAAGTAAATAATCGAAGGATTCATGAGGAAAATATTTAAGGTTTCTTCTTACATGTGGAACCTTTCTCTCTACTGTCTCCGCTCCTGCAGGGACGCTTTTAAACAGCGCACATCTCTGGTTGCAGCAACTCTTTTTCAATCCGATGTGAAAATAAAACCTTGCAGTTTAATTAGAAAGACTTCAGTTGGAAAAATCACGTTTGCAAAGGGAATCATGGAGATGTTAACTTCCATGGACTTTATGATGATGCATTCAAGCACACTAAGGAATGTGGGATTTCCCAGATGGCTGATTAACATCAACAATTTTTAAAATAAAAAAAAGCCACATTTTCTTTTATTTTTCCTTTCTATGTGTGTTTTTTCTTTTAATGAGGATGGCTCATAAGACAAAATCCTGTCTTTGAAGGCATCACTGTGGTGAGTTCAGAGACTGTCTCTTAAAACTGAAATAACACAACATGAATCTGACAAAAAAAAATCAAACGCATGGAAACGGCGGCTGTGATGAATCACCAATCGAAGGTCTGAAGTCGGAGCGGATTTATTTTTCACGGCAGAGCGAACGGAGCTGAGATTCACTGACAGCCTGGAAGGAAGGAAATCAATCTTCTTAAATAAATATGACTTCACATCAGTGCATGGAAAGTTTTTCTGCTTAGGTAAAGAGAAGTAAAGCGATGAACGACAGACTGAGAGAGAGAGAGAAGAAAGAAAAAAAAACAAACGATCCTATTTCATGGCGGTAAACTCACGAAACAGATTAATTCTGTGTTATGCAAATGTAATTTAGTGGCCGTGTCCTCTGTGTTGGAGAGAGCGATTAACAACCACTTTCTGTCCCGCTGCACCTCCCATTAACCTGCCGCCGGCACACACTGATGAGCCCGGGTGTGTGTGTCCTTGTGTGCATGTATTCCTGCATACCAACACACCGTCCCCTGCTTTAATTATCTCCCACATCTGAGCAGCATTTCTGAGCAACTTTTAAAAAAAACCAACACGCCGCTTTTTCACCGTCAGAGTTTCTTTTTTTTGCAGAAGCAATTAAAGCGTGTTGGTGTCGTTTGGTGTCAAGGACTCAGCTCATCCTGCTGCATTCAGCTCACATGGGGGAAAGTGTCAGAGCCAACCGACAGCTCACAGAGACTCATTTTTAAGTCCTTAAGATGTCATGAGTGATGTTTTTCTGTAGATTTTACCGTCATGATGCTGTTTTTTTTTTTTTTTAAGGCAAACTGAACATGAAAAGATCAAAATCCTGGCAGGTGTTCTGTCACTTCATGTGAAGAGTTGAGGATCAAAAAAAAAAAGGTAAAAGTTTATCCTCGTCACAAGACTGAAGCCCACAATGCATTTGTGAGTATCTCAGATACTTTCTGACAAAAAACAGGTCACATGTATAAATGCTGTTTGGAATAAAAGGCTCAATTGTGTCCTGAATCAGCTCAACAGGAGAGGGGATGTTTGTTTTGTTGAGGACTATTTTCAGCGGTGGATTAATCCACATTTGTTGCTCTGGTGAGTATTTGGGGCAGCAGAACGGTGTGTTAAGGGACTGAGTCAAAATAAGCTACAGTGTGTGTTTGTGTGTTGGTGTGTGTGTGTGTGTTCATGGTAATAAAGGAATAAGTCAGCTGGTGCAACAGACTGACATGCAGAAATGAAACATATTGATATCGTCCAGTCTGGAGAAAAAACGACCCAAACATGCAAACTCCACACAGAAAGAACCACTGAGGCCTGAATTTAATCCAGGACTTTTTTAAAGTCAATGCTAACAACTTAGCCACCGTGCAGCAATGCTACCAGCTCAAGAATGTCATTATTTCTGATATGCATCGTCAATAAATGAGAATTAATTTGTCCGGAGACCATAAAAAACACATCAGAACTTGCCTGAGAATAATCTAATTTTAAAGTTTTCTTCCGTATCAAAGTAATCCAGTAATAGTTACCAGTACATTCTTGAGTAAACTGCAAAAAAGAACTGCTAACAGCTAATTCGGCACACTTTTGATGCAATTTACCTGAATGCAAATAAAATTTTAATTGCATTTACTGACAAACATGCAGGTGCAGGGAAATCAGCAGACATCTGCACCAATGCATTAACACCACATAGTTTAATAAGCAACTTAACAGATCTTTTGTCGCACAAACGCATCGATGCTGCATATAAAGCAACTCAAGAGCATTTAAATGATTTAAAACAAAGATTAGTTTATGATGGCTGCCAGATATTTTTATATTAAAGTTGCCAGCAGCTGATAGAATCCTAATTACCCAAAGTTACCACATTACGAGTTAATTTAAACCTGCTCATAATTACCATATGATGAAAAGATCGCATTAATAGCCCAACTTCCTGAATGGAAATTAAAATCACTTGATATAATCTACTTAAGAAATCCAGGAGGTATATGGATAATTGGATTATAAATCATGTTGTAATCAGACTAATCAGCTGCAGTCAGAGGGGCAGAAATTAAAAAAGTGATATGAAGTTAAGTAAAGATGGTGGATTGGTGAGGAACTTTTCCTTTTTATTGTTTCTTGAAGATGATATTTAGGCCTTTTTCTGTCAGTTTGGGTTGATTTTAGGCAATTATTGGGCTGAAAAACGTCAAACCTGCAAAGCTAGAAGCCTCCATGTCTTTATTTCTGAGCAGAATCCAGCAGATTTACACTTTCTACAGACCACAGATCTGTCTAATTTAAAGGAGCAGAATGTGAAAGCGTGTTATTAAACACAGCTTGTTTCTCTAAAGTCGTATAAAACAGTAATTATCACGTCCTGAACATGCGGAGCTTCTCCAAAACCTCTGAACACGTTCGAACATCATCTGTGTGTGTTTGCATGTGACTTCTGTCCAAATGTTTAAACCCTCTTCTTCTTCTTCTTCCTTCTGGATTTGTAATTCTGCAAAGTTTCGTAAGTTTTTTTTGCAAACTTTTCTCAGGCCTTTGAACTTTAGCGCCCGCTAACCTTCACACACATTACACAAACAGAAAGACGGAGCAGGACGGAGGAGAGGAAGCTCGACCAGCTCTCAATTAACAAGGCAGCCTCTGTTTCAGCAGTGTGTGTGTGTGTGTGTGTGTGTGAAAATATGTATGCGAGAAAGAAAAGACAGAAAGACAGAAGGAGAGATTGTTCTTTGCTGCCAGAAGACAGAGATATAGCCTTCATTCCTGCTCAGATTAAAGGATTTAGAGCGAGAAGCCTTATTACAAACCCGCAGAAAGAGAAAGAGGGAGAGCTCTCCCTCCTTCTGCTTCTGTTCTGGGCTGATTAAAGCACAGATAACTCTCCCTTCCAGGCTGCAAGCTGCTAGAGGCCGACTCAGCATGCACACACACACACACACACACTCACACACACACACTGACTCATTAAAATCCACACATAACAATGGCTCCTCTGAGTTTCGAAGGATTTTGACCTGTTGGACGACCAACCTTCTTATGCACAAAGCTCGACCTCGCTCCCTTATCAGTGTTTAAAGAACCCCTGCAGAGTGTGTGTGTGAGTGTGTGTGTGTGTGTGTGTGTGTGTGTGTTGCAGCTTCTTGGACACGCCCGGTAAATGTCAGGCTGATCTGCTGATGCGAGTAACTTAAGACTTTTTAATGCCACCTGGAAACGAACTTCAGAGCCATTAAAACATGAAGAAACAGCAGCTGAAAAAGTCTTTTATCTGATTTAATGCGTCTAATGAAAAGAGTGAAACAGCAGGTGGGCAGAATGAGATACAAGAATAAAAGACGAATCTTTTTATTTCTATACGTTAGCACAACCCCGACGCTGATTTAACAGAAAATAAAACACGATGTGAAAACTAACTGACCCTTTTTGACATAAACTTGTAAATATTTGTTTATTCTGAGTTTGAAACGAGCAAAACCTTTCAAACATGTCGAGACAGAAGCATCTAATGATGAGAAATGTTGTCTAATTCTTCAAAAACACCTGTTTGAAACGTTCCACAGGTGATCAGGTTGATATTTAACAGGTGAGAGGATCATTATTGTGTATGAAAGGAGCGTTGGAGCTCAAAGATGGAGAGATTCACCACTTTGTGAACACATGAATGTATAAAGGATGTTACTGAATGAGCTCATGAGCTTATTTGCAAATGTTTGAACCGTTTTTATTCAATTTTTTACACTTTCCAGAATCAGAGTGACGTGTTTCTGTTGTCAAAGATTTAAAAGTTCTGTCTCTAAATATGTTTTCAGTTTTGAAATGCTACTGTTAGCGCTAATATTGCTACGACTGTAATTAGCATTATAACATTTTTTTGGCCACTTGAGGGCAGCAAAACAACCTGTAACAACAAATCATAATGGTCTGATTTCGCTAACATGTTAGCAAACGTCGCTTGGATAAAAATCCAGCAGATTCAGAGCAACTTGATCATTTATTTGTTGCTGTGTTTCATATTCAAACTCTTGCAGCTCAGTTTTTTTAACCTCTGCAAACATCTGGAGGAAAATCTGCCTTTTCAGAGTCTGAATCTTTCACATTGTTCACCACTTTGAGTTCGTCTTTCTGTTGTTGGATGCTGGTAAAGCTGCGTTCAGTGGATCTGTAGAAGCTGCCGCTGCTCCACTGAGTATGTGGGGCAGCGGGATGGTGTGTGTGTGTGTGTGTGTGTGTTCATGGTGATGAAGGTTAAATGGTGTGTTTTTAACAGTATTTGTCACCACTGGAGCTTTATGTTACAGGCATCATTTCGCTGTTGGTTCTGGTCTTTTTTATGGGAAACAGACTCACATTTTTCATATAAAATACATGTTTACAGGTTTGAATCTGTCCAACACGTTGTCGTCGTCCGTCCGTCCGTCCGTCCGTCCTGCTGTTCCTCAGCGAGCTCATAAAGCTGCACTTGGCTTGCGGAAAGCTTTGCTGTGGTTCAGCTTCCTCCAAAGCGAAGCCTGTAAAACTGAGAGCAGCTTCCTCTGCACACTGAGGCCTTTATGCTCGACTCCGAACAGCTGATCACATCTTTTCTTTCTTTTTTTTTCCTCTCGTAGCGGATCTATTTTAGGCTGTAATCCATATCCAACACCTACAGGAGCTGACAGAGACGTCATGCGGCGTTACAAGACAAGACATCACATTTACATTTGTTTTGGGCTCATTCTTGCAGTTTGTACTCGGTGAGTTTTGGCTGAGCCGAAGTGTCTCTGCAGATTCAGATCAACTCTCTTCAGGCTCTGTTTTTCTAAGTGAGGAAGCACGGAGATGACAGCAGAGGAGAAGATCATGCTGCAGGAGTTTTTTCAGGGATTTTTTTTTTTCCTGCCGTGAAAACTTGTTTCACTTCACTGTGAATGAATCCGAACAGACTGCAGCTGTCTTTCCTGCAAATTAGGAGGTTTAAAACTTCTTATAGTCACAGTTTAAAGACTGCAAAGACAGATTATCAGCCCAACTTCTCCCGATAAAATGCTCTTTTTTAATGAATTAAAGTCAAATTCACTCAGAGATGAATTAGAACAGGAAGTGCAGCTTGTCGTCAGCGGCTGCAGCAGCTCTTGGCAGAGACGAGACGGAGCTCAGGCCTGAATGAACGAGACAGAAACGCTGCTCCACTTTTCCTTCTGCATGGTCGTCCATCCATGCACGCTGCCTTATCGCCACGGAAAACACACAGCCTGCTGGGAAACGCAGGGTGACCATTTCACCAAACTGAACTCTGTCAAGTCAGCCCGACATTACAGGTGATTTCACGGCGAGCGTGTGGCTGCAGACTGTAACAACCACCTGCCAGGCTGCCATTTACATCCGGCACAAATGTTTATTATCTCCAAATACGAGTCGGGACCATTTTTGTGGCTTCCTGAACCTTTTTTTTCTGCTGCTAACAGACTAAAATATTCAGTTTTACACAAGAAATATGGAAATGTGAAGAAATGACAAGCAGCATCACCTGGAATCACATTTCAGTCTGAACACTGTTGGAAACATTCGGGAAACTTTAGACCTTTTAATGCAGAAATGTTAAATTTTATGTCTCTAACTTTCCTCCAAGAGCTTCTCTCTGGTTTCTGAACATGAACAACCTTCATTACATTACAGCTCGACTCTCAATTGTGTTTCTCAGTTAATACAAACCAGCCATTTATCTTCTGCTGTGTCATTCGAGTGAGTCAACAAATGAGTGTTTTAGCTGCAGATGTTGCTGAGCTCATGCTGAGACCAAGAGACGCTCCAATAAACACATGAGACTCTCCAACCTTCAGTGATTCATCGCACAAACTGCACGTAACAAACTACAGCGTCTACCTGCAGGACACACACACACACACACACACACACACACACACACACTGTTTTTAGTGAGTGTGAGAAGAAAGTGTATTTATAGAAAGTGTGAAAGCACCAGCAGAGAGGTGAAGAGCACCGGTGTGTTTTTATGAGATGAAAAGGAGCAGAAATGAAGAGTCAGTGAAAAAAGAGGCAGATCACGCCGTGGCTAAGTCGCTGTATTAGAGTACGGAGAGGTGCATTCTGGGAGATGCCTGCCAGAAACTAAGCCCTCATCAAAACTGGCCTGGAAAGACGGTGTTTTTACTTTCTAACCGGAGCCGCAGAGCAGACAGACTGCAGGCAGATCAGCGTTTATCAGACTCCTCCGAGTCCAACTCGTCTGTTTAAATCTCCATTAAGTCGTGTTTTTGATGCAAACATGGAGACGAATGACGCCGATATCACCGCCAGAGTCACTGAGACAAACACGTCAGTCTGCAGCTCTGAGGAGATTCAAACTTTGTGCTCTCATCTGCAAAAACATCCCATTTTGTATGAGACTGGATGAAAACTGCAGCTGAGCTTTGTGTCACCGCTTACAGAAACTTATCGAACTTTTTAATAAAGAACATGAACTCGATCTGATTGTGACCTCGCAGCAGAAAAGATACTTCAGTGTTCACGTCTCAGTTAACTGCTGACTGCTGCTTTTCAAGAACATGTGTGTTTAGATGAATAAAAGCAGACAGAAACAGAAACAGCTCGTCTGAGAGTTTATTGCTCCTGGAAAATGTGCTCATGAACTCAGTTTGAACTGAAGTGTTAAAGCTGCAAAATAATCGATAACTCGCAGGTTTTCCTCCTCAGATATGCACCGACAGACAGACAGACAGACAGACAGACAGGCAGACAGACAGACAGACAGACAGATATTGTGTTTGTGCTGTTACTGCAAACAATCCGAGTCCAGCAGACAACAACAACAGTCCGTCCTCTGGTTGTAGTGTTTTTCTTCAGGGGCTTTGTGTTTTCAGCAGAGTTGTTTCCTTTTGTCCGGAGCTTTTTGCTTCATGCTTGAACATTTGATGAATAAATAATAACACAATACATCCAGAAACCATCACATTCTTTAACTACATTGTGGACTTCATCTAATATTGTGCTTTCTCAAATAAAAGCCAGTGTGAAACACAGGCCTGAGCGAGGTCGGGACAAACAAACAGCATCCAGGTGAAGAAACGCTGCGTGAACTCCTGCTGCCTGTTTTCATGATGCACATTCCCTCTTTTGTGTTTCCACTTGCTTTAATTTGATCAGAATTACCAACATAAAGCACTGATGTCTGATTTCACTCACTGTGTTTGTTTGTCTGTTTATGATTCAGCCAAAATGTGTTTTCAAGTAACAAAAGGAGCCAAAAGAAGCAGAAACTACATTTAAAATCACCCAAATTTCCTATAAATATTTCACAATAAATGTCAAGTGAAGAAACAAAGTGAATTCTGTCCGCTGAGATGCTGGAGGGCTTTTAATTTGAAATGGAAACAAGTGTTGAGTTTATGTTTATAATAAAATGCAGAGCCAAAATTATTAATGAGCAAAAGGAGCAGATTGGAAACGAGGAGACTTTATACGGAGTTTTAACAAAGAAGTAAAGGCCTGTCTCTGAAACAACTCTGCCTCTGATCAATGTAAACGTCTGGCACATTATGAGATATGCTTAATATATTTCAGAGATTAAAACATGATTTTACGCCGGCCAAATTAAAAACTGACACCTCACAGCTGAAGAAGACTCAAAAACTTGGAGAAAATTTGCAAGTTTTTCAAAAGAATCAGAGTTTTTTTGAGTTTTTTTGTGAACTTTCAGTTGAAAACAAAACTTTCTGTCTCTTTTCATCTCAACAAAAGTAGCTTCCACAGTTGAACACCGTCGAACTAAAATAAAGCAGCTCCTTGGCACTGCAGCAGCAATACAACCTGCTATGATAATGCAAAATCACACACAAATACACACAAATACACACACAAAAAAACACACAAGCCGCCTCTGTACTGAGGCGAAGCAGCAAGGCTTTGATATCTACATAACAGGACGAGTGCTGTTTGTTAAAACCACTGGTGTCAGTGGAGACTTAACTGAGCAACAGAAACTGGAGGTAGAAAACAAACAAACACACACACACACACACACACACACACACACACACACACAAAAACACACAGACACACACACACAGTAGCACAGGAGAGGCGTGACCGTGGTTTAGAGCCAAGGAAATTTAGAGGATTACCAGGTATTAAATGTACACACTT
>JAQMCX010000037.1:11545967-11559414 GCA_029814765.1 Acanthurus leucopareius | reverse complement strand
AACAGCTCTGAAAAACTGGGACCTCATTACTTTCTAAATCTGAAATCCTCTCACATCCAAGTTTGGGATGCATTTGGGGTTTTAGGGTCAACAAAAACATAATTCTTAACTACATTTAGGAAATCATTCCATCTAATATTAGAATAATGAGTTAGCAGAATCATCCTACCTGTTAATTTTTTAAGCTAGGGCCGAAACCTAACATGTAGTAAATTCAAAATAACTGCCACAAATAGCAAAACTATTGTTATTAAATCTAACTATAAAGCTAACACTGATGTTGGCCTGTTGGAGAAGCTAACACTGATGTTAGCCTGTTGCAGAAGCTAACACTGATGTTGGCCTGTTGGAGAAGCTAACATTGATATTAGCCTGTTGGAGAAGCTAACACTGACATTAGTTGGAGTGGTTACTATCAATGTTAGCTTGTGAGAAAAGCTAACAACATTGATGTTTTCCTGTTATCTATATTTTTAAACCATGTTAGAGTGGGTATACAGTAAATTCTCTCTCTCTGGCTAACATAATTACTGTATCACTTAAGCTAAAATTTAACGTTAATTGTTTCTTCGCTATTATAGCAAGCTAGCTAGCCAGTAATAAGAAAGGTGAGACAACTATTTTCATGCATACATGTACTTTTGTATATATTTTTAACACGTATACATTCGTGAAAGGATGAATGTCGAATAAAGACTCAAGTCTACTGTTTTAATTAGTTTAACTGAATTTAATTCCTGGAATAGAAAGAAAGAAGAAAGGATTTTATCATCTTTAAGATTTATATAAATATAAGGACAAGCGGTTAGGATATTTTAATGTAATGAGTCTCCTGATGAATAAACATCCCGAGAGAGAAACCCACAAAGTTCAGCTGCTGAAAGTTCAGAGAAAACACACTCTCTTAAGTTTTGATTCATCTGGCTGCACAGAGCGAGTCGCATCGTAAATTTATAAAAATCTATATCATGTAGCTTTGTAATTATAAAAACACCAGGGCTATAAATAACATCGCGTATTGACTTTATGTGTGTTATGAACTTTTCATCTGTGTCCCAGGGTGTGTCTATGTGTGTGTGTGTGCAGACTAACCTATGGGACAGAGAGATAGAGGAATTGGTCATTTTCTGTGGCTGCTATCTGATCTATTGTCTCGAGAGGTGGAACAGAAGTTGCTTCACACACACACACACACTTTCACACACACACACATTCACACAGCAGAAAGTCAAAATCCAATTATGGAGGTAGCTGCAGGAAAAGGTTACTCCTCTCTGTCTTATTGGTTGCAATTCCTAGTTTTTGTCTCTCATTTTTTCCCATCTATCTGCTGCTCTTCTGTGCTTTTTTTTCCCGTCCTTCTCGTCTTCCCTTCATTTTATATGTCACTTTTCTTTTTCCTTCCTTCGCTATCAAGATAAAGAGAGAGACATTCGAGTCTAAAAGGTTGTAAGAAGAAAAAAAAAACTCTGAGAACCAGCAAATAAGAAAAGAATAGAAAAGCAGTGAGAAAACCCAGAGGAAAACAAAAAAGTAATTAAGATAAAAAATATCCAATAGTTCATATGTTTTTAAAGCCGAGTTATTTTTTTAAAGATACAAGTATGATACCAGAGTTTCTGTAACAAACAGGAAACAATACTTTTTTCAATATCTTGACTTTTTTTAACTCTCTAGTTTTGGATGCACATTTTATTTTGTAAAACGCTGCAAGGTTCAAAAACTTTGGTTTAATCTCACTTTAGCACATTATTTCCTTTCTGTATTTGTGTCAGGATTGTGTTGCAACTTAAAGTTTTGGTTGCATCAGTTCTCATTAATTTAAAAAGGCAATTAAAATTTAAATATTAAATTATTTCTGCTGTCAAAAGTCAGAAATTGGACGTCATACTGATATATAATCACCATCTTCTGTCTCTTTCTGGGAACTGATCTAAAAATAATTAAAAAACCTACGAAAGACTAAACGCTGAACAGATAATCCATATTTCCACCAACACAAACAGATTTTCTGGCCTCGACGACAAAAAGGTGCCATTGCGTGACAGACAATTAGAGGAATGTTGCTGTCAGAACATAAAACCTTCAATGTTTCTGCAATAAAACATCAACAGATGTTCATCGTATACAGTCTGCACACAGAAATATATATATAAAAGCTCTGATTCTGCAGAGAAAGACGCTGATGAAAACGTACAGTGTTGACCGTTAGTCTCGTCTCAAAGCTCTGAGGTGGAGTCGAGCTGAAATCAAATAACCACAGACAACCAGAGCACTTTAGAGAAAAAACTCCACAATAAATTTCAAATCACTCAAACTGGATTCTGTGTCGGATCGGAGGAGCAGCAGCACACACGAGGGTTTTAATAAAAGTCCAACGTTGGCCTTGAATATCAGCTCCGACTCCCATAGTTGTTCTTAAATTTAATTTACTTTCCATCACCTGTCTCGGCCTCACCCTCTACTTACCCCTTTCTCACCCCGCAACCTTATCTTTCCTCCTCATATATTCTCTCACCTTCTTCACGGTTTTCTCTCCTTTTCACCCCGTCGAACTTTCATACTTATTCACTCTGGGGTTTAATTTCAGCTCGTCTCTTACATGTCCTTGCCCTTTTCACTATCGCTCACCCATCTTTCCCCCCCCCTGAGATCGGCCCTCTGAATCTCACTCCACCTCCCCTCCTCCCACCTCCACTCTTCTCTCAGGTTACCATCACAGGAAGCGAGGCGAGGCTTGGAGATGGGAATGGAGGATAAGAAGGTGAGGGACGAGTCAGATTGGAAAGATAGAGGAGGATGAAGAGATGGATGCTGTGGTGGTGGGGGGGAGGGGGGAGATGCTTCTCCTGTTTTCCCACCAGGGGGGCAACTTTGAGTCTTCTTCTGTGGTGTCACAAGAGATTTAATTCAAGCTGAACTGAGCTCCTACAGATTTTATCAGCAGCCGTTGTGAAATGCAGTTTTTGAGGCTTTAACATTCAAATCAAAGCACATCTCGTAATCTTCATGTCTGACGCCTTTAAAAGCCACTGAAAAACAATTTACTTCCAGATTACTTCAGTACTTAACCTAATGCCAGTTACCTCTGTGAAGCTATTTATGTACGAATCTCTTAATTTTTTGGGTAAAAACGTCTTTAATTTGCAGACAAAAGCAGCTTCTGGTGGTTTTTAAGGTGGAAAAGAGCTGAAAACCTCTCTGCATCGAATCATCAGCAGGCTGAATCACACTTAAAAACTAATCTACAAAAGTTCCTGATAAGAATCTGAATAAAATCCCATTTTTTCTGAGAATATAAAATGTATTTTCCAAACACTCAGATATTTATTTCCTTTACAGACTCGGCAGTGAATTAATCTCAAACCCGGCGTACAGTGAACTCATTTGATCTGCGATACGATCCACAAACTTGGTTTATAAACTCATTTGTTTTCTCGATTACATTTTGATGGGAAACATAATTGCTTCTTGAAGATGTTTACAGACGATTTCTTTCTGTACATTTTGTGCCACATCTCTAACCTTAAATAAGTGCTTCCAGTGGAAAAAGAGACAACAACAACAGTTTTTAAACGATGCGGCGGCAACGAGCACGTATTACTTTAACAAATGAAATACCTGCCAGCAAAAATAAGACTCATTTGTTCAGAATCAAAGTCGTGCAAACTGATAGATGCATTATTTTACACCAGTAAACAAACACAAATCCAGGAGGATCACGTCTCTGTTCGTGTTAGATGTTAAAACTCAGTGGTATGTAGATGTATTTCCAATAGACAGGATCTAATTTCTGATTCAAACAATGAAAATAAGTTGTCCAGCCACTTTAAGGACATGAAAAACAAAGTTTGTCCAGTAAAACATATAAAGGAACGATCTTCACCTCCACCTCCACCTCCACCTCCACCCAGACCTGGTGGATGAAAGAAGCTTTAACGTTAAGTCTTCTTCCTCACATTCTTTACACTCGATGGTTCTTTGTTCTGCTTCCTGTCCCCTTTAATTCCTCTTGACTTCTTGATTACATAAAGAGAAAAAAGCTTTGAGCGTCTCTTCATTCACACACTTGTTTCTTCACCAAAAAAGGTAAAACGTGGTGCAAAGGAAGCTCGAGTAAGACGGCAGAGAATGAAACATAAACTAAAAAGCCTCTTGGCTCCCGGTCGGAGTTCATCTCCTTTTTATCTCGACATAATCTGAAGAATTATGTTTTAAAAAATGAGTGTGAACTTTAAAGCTGCAAAAAAATCAATGTGTATATATATATTTATATATATTTAACTGCTTCCCATCAATAGTCGGCGAGTGTCAGGCTCCTTCCTGAGAGTCAGATTAATGCCAAGAAAATTAAAAACTGCAGCAGATGGCGCCAACAAGCATAAAGCAACAATAAACAGAAGAGTTTGGTAACTTTTTAATCGTGGCAGCGAAGCAAACTGCAGAGGAAACTGATGCACGGAGAGATGTTTCATCCATAAAAAGATTATATGTTTGCAAATTTTTATTAGAGAAAATGGGATAATTACGAAAACAAACGTGCATTTACAGAGCAAACAGCACGTTTTCACATCTATTACTCCTCCATAATGACCAAAAATAGCTGGTTTCATTGACAGAAGAGTGTAAATGTTCCTGTTTTTCCTGTTTTGGTGCAGCGATGCAGATCAGATCTTTGCTTCCTCTGACTTCCATTAAAGTTGCTCTGTAGGGATCCATCGCACTCAATTGATTCGACTTGATGGGTGAGCTTTTTGAATTAAAAAATGATAACCCCCCCCCCAACACCTCTTTGACTTTGTCTCCTCTAAATATGCAGCTTGCATCTCTGCACTGTTGAACTTCATAATAAACTCGAGGAGAAGTTGGTATTAATTTTCTTGCTCGGATGGCAGAGATGGAGGTTCTGAACTCTGCAGGACACAAATCAACTGTTTCTGTGCTGTACTTCAGTTTCTTAACCAGAGTTTTTAAAGAGTGGAAAACAATGTCGGAGAGGTCAAAGGTCACGGTTTGATTCAGAGAGCCTGTCTGAAACTCAGCACGCGTCCTTCTCCTTCACTAAACTGCCGTTTGGCAAATCTGACATCAAGAAAAGTCTCGGCTGTGAGCGTTTTGTCTCTTTGTCTTCGTTTCTTTTTCCCTGTCCGTCACTTTGCTGTGACCAAAGACTGAGAGATCTGTGTGTGCGTGTGTGTGTGTGTGAGTGAGTGTGTGTGTGAGAGAGAGAGTGAGTGTGTGTGTGTGTGTGTGTGTGTGTGTGTGACCGAGCTCTACAGGGATCTGTCTGAAAATAACGTTGACAAAATGACAGTGAGAGGCGACAAAACCCAGCCAACACACACTCAAACTGACACACACACACAGACACACACAGAGTCTGTTCTCCTGATATGGCTGCCATTTCTTATCACTTAAAACGTCTGACAGTCGGCGAGAAAGAGACAGATGGGAAGAGAGACGGATAGCAATAAATACCTGAGAGGAGGAAGATGACTGACTGACTGACGGAGGAAAGGAAGGACTGACAGGAGACTGACAGACGGACAAACGCTGAGAGAGGAAAGTCAACTTCTGCATTTTTTTCATCATTTCAAATACTTAAGGATTCTCTCTGGAAACTACAGGCGTCATCATAACTCTTTAATATAAATCAAGCCTGCTGATCTGCTCCCTCTCTGAGAGTTATCGATGCAAGTTCCTTCCTTCATTACGCTTCGTTTCACAGGGACGAGTTTTACTGTCGCACAAGCTGCTGATGCTGTGAGGAGGAAGTTTTAGCCAATCGTAGAGAATAAACAGAAACAGTACAAACAGCGAAATTATCGCATTTTTGAGAATAAAGCACAGAAAAAAAAGCTTGTTAGTTCAATTTTTAACAGTTTTTGAGCCTCGTCAGCAGCAGTCGGTGGTTGAAGAGTGAAGGTCAAAGTTCAACCACCAGTAAGCATGAATGACAACCCGTCTGTTACATTAGCATTAATCTATTACACAACTCTGAGATATGGCCAGGTGGTGGCGCTGGAGGGACACTAATGATGAGTTCAAATGTAAATGGTTCATCCATTTGGGAGCATGAGTGTGTTCAGTAACGGTCATGATACTCGTCCGTTAGAAGTGTGATGAAAATCAGGCAGACTGACATTTGCAATTATAGAAACTCACAAAAAATCCATGTTAATCTTTATCAATCTAGTCAATTGATTAGGTGTCTTGATGTTGATCTTCCCATCATCCAGCATCATGTACAAATAATCTTTTTAATGAGCCCGAAAAATGGAGACGAACCACAACAAAGCTTTTTTCACAGCAGATGAAGGAGAATAAAATCCATCACAGGAATATTAATCAGGTGTTCCTGTGTGAAACCGAACAAACAAAGTTTTAATTTAATTAATCTGTCAAGCTCCGAGAAATGATATAATAGATGTTTTTCTCATAGAAGAAACTTTAGAGAACAAAGCTCAAGATGCTCAGAAGTCTCAGATTCAGCAGGAGGCAAAACTCTCTGGTTCTTTGGGTGATTGTCACCTCGACCGGGGCGGAAAAAGCTTGATATGAGTCCTGAGAGGAGCCCGAGCCAGTGAGGTGCACTGGGAGAGTTAAAGATCACAGCGCGAACAGCTTGCAGTTTCATATCTGTGCATTATTAGGCTGGCTGTGGGACTGCAGACAGAGAGGAAGTTGCAGTGGTGCGCTGATCGCTGACAGATCCATTCATCAAGACTGAGTTTAAGCGCTGGAATCAGCAGGGGGCTAATTACTTCCTAATGCCTCCTAATACAGTGTTCCCTGAGCTAATGTGTCCAAAAGGAAATAAAAAAAAGCCTGAGGAAGCTTTTCTTAAACTTAAAACTGACAAAGATCCACAAAGTGCTGCGAAATGGCCTCAAACTAACCACAGAGTCCGTTATGCTACCTGAAGGTTCTTACCTGTGACATCAAATCAACCACAAACTTCAGATCTTCTGAGGTCACAAGTGCAGGTTGGTTGTTTCATATTGATTCAATTTAAGTCTAGAGATCTACTATTACTAATATGATGCAAACCACCCTCTTTTTTTAAAGGTGTGTCTTTGCTTTTCTGTTATTTAAGCTAACTTAGCACATGTTGCATTAGCTTGTTGTTGCTACATCACATAGTTGGATAATGTTTTGCATGTTATGTCGAGTTTATGGTCTTTTAAAAGCTCCTCATTGATGTCTAACTCAACATCTACATTTACACATAAACTACTGACAAACAGAACAACAAACCCTGAATTTTACAGTCCTGATTTTACACATTAGACTGTTTGTTTTGTGTTTTTTATAACATGGAGAAAACTCACTTTATTGTTGGCGACGTCTGCTGTGAATCTGCACCGTCTGTCAGCAAAGAGTTAAATAAAAGCAGAGACAATGTGGAGAAAATGACACAGACTCTGCTCTTGGTGACAAAGCCCAGTTTTTACACCAAAAGCATTGTTTCTAATGATATCGATCCAAGTGAATTGGTGGCATACGGACGCTCATTTTGTTTCGTCTGCCAGATTTTGGTGCGACAGGAAAAACTTGCACTCCGACACGTTTGTGATGAAATGCTTTGCTCAAAAGATCCAAGGAAAAGTTTGCCTTTTTTCCACTGCCCCAATTTTCTTCCTGGTTCCCACTTAACATGTGCAGCCAGATGCACGGGTGTGTGTGCGTGCATGTTTATGTGTGTGTGTGCATGTGTGTGTTTGTGTGTGTTGTGTTGTGTTTGGGCAGTTTCATCCTGGCCCCCAGAAGGGTTCCTAATGACCAATTTACATAATTAACACACTGAGGCATGGCAGGCTGCCTCAGTGTGTCTCACACACACACACACACACACACACACACACACACACACACACACAGTCGGGGTTCAGTGGTGGTGAAGTTGACTCAAGGCCAAAAACTCTCTCCTCCTCTCTTGGCTTTCTTTCGTCCATTTAACTGAATTCATTCTTTCACTCTTGTTGTCAATATTCTCATTTCAGACTCTGTTCTCCGTCTTTGTGTCTGAACTCTCAGTGCTGCAACATTTAAACATCTAACCATCACATCAGCAGCTCAAAAAGACAAAAATATGCCATAAAAACCACCAAAACTGTCACAAGGTTTGCAGACTAAAACATGCTGAAAAAGCAAAAACACAAAAATACACCAAATACGTCACCAGACCTGCAAACTGCAGCTTTTTCTGGTGCAGGTGGATCAACACACTTGTTTTAAAAATCATCATCTACAAACATCAGACACATTTAAGGGGGAAAAAGATCAGAAAAGAGCTGAAACTAATGGATTTGTCTGATGTTAAAACGTTATCCACAAAGATTAAATGAACACAAGGTGAGAAATCTGAGATGAGCCGAGTTCTGGACGGTTTTTACCACCTTGGTTTAAAATTTGCCTGAAGGAGCAGATTATGATTCACACTCAAGATGATCTCAACAGATTATGCAGCTTTTGTTGAAGTTTAAAATGATTATTTTTGGTAATTAGATGAGCAGAACGTTTAAATTAAGAGACGGTTTCTGAACTGAATCTCTGTGGATTAAATAAATAAGAGCTATGATGAACAACAAAACAAAAAATTAAGATAATTAGTTTGTTCTTGAACCTGGAAACAGCAGGAAGAGCATCTCTCTGTTCTGTTTTCATTGATATCCAAAAAAATCTTAATTATTTCCACCATTACCAAAAGTACAAGGAATATAATTATGAAGTGCCACAAAGTTTTGTTTACACCATCCTGAGACATTTAATTTGAAAAAACTAACTAAAAATCGAGGGTCTGACCCTCCGATGCATAAATTACACGAGTTATATTTAAGCAACTTTTACGAAAGAGTCCAAAAAAAGTTTTAGATAAAAGCTTCGACTCTGCAGGAAAAAGTTTGGACTTTACACGACTTTGTTCAGCTTTACTTCACTGGTGTTTCACTGGGAGCTGCAAGGTCCATTAAAGAGTAATATGGTAAAAAAAAAAAAAGTTGAGCTAGAAAATAATCAGCCTCACACACACACACACTTCCCATCAACTGTGCTGTGTGCATGGTTTAATGCCAGTGTGCCAGGCAGACTAAATCAAACAGGATTAGATGGACAGGACGTATTAATCCACCCCGGACGGTGAAAGGCTAAATCCATCATAAGGATTAGTTATGAAAAATGATATTTACCCGAACCAATCAGCCCAATCTATGGCCAGGGAGGGGAAAATAAATATGGCTTCCACACGAGAAATAAATATTGAGAAACTCATTTCAGCATCCTGATATTTAGCCCGTAAGTTTGTGAGACGGCCTGTTTCCTCTGCAGCTGCTGTCAGCGTCCACCGTCGCCGTTTGGACGAAGAGCGAACGTTTAAACCAACAATCATGAAGTTTTTAAAGCTCATAAGTCTCCATTCGTCGATCACAACTCTCAAGCTATCATTGTGTTCAGAGCTCAATTAATTGCGAATGTAATCATCACTAATCGCGCACTTAATCATGCTGAAGTAAACAAACACTGCAGCTGCTGAATGTCAGCGAGATTCACTCTGTTGATGTTTGTGTTTCTGAAACCTGCAGCGAGACGCTCGGATGAGTCACAGGGACCAACTTTGAGACCTGAAAGACTGAAAACATTCAAAATTCACAGGATGATTTTCCTTAAAAACAGTCGTAACTCACTCAAGGGTGCGAAATGTTGTTATTACATCACAGCTAGAGGGCGCTGTGTAGCCCAACGCAATGCAAAATGTGCTTACAGATGGATTCATAGTAGTTTTGTTCCCCTTTTTTTGCTACTTTCTGCACAGTGGGCTAACATGCAGTTTCATTTAGTGTGATGTGGAGTCTTGTAGCAAATCCTCACAGCCCATTTAACAACTGATAACTATGAATCTCCTTAATATTTAATACAAAAATGCAATTAAATTCAACTTGTATTTGAGCATTTTACATTCACAGTGTCTGCAGTCGGTTGTAGACGTCTCAGTAATATTCATATCACGCTAGCAGGACCAAGAACAGCATATTTTTATCTTATTAGCAAAGTGGCTGTAAGACGTAGTGATGTCACCTGCAAGATGGCTAAATATCAGGCCATTTTGTGTTGTTTATGCCCCCTAGTGGCCAAAAAAACTTGGTGTAGAAGCTTAAATCTTGACAGATGTAAAGCTAAACGTTTAGCATGACAGTTATTATATCCATTACCACCTTTAATGGCCCGTTTAATGGCCTTTTTATCTGCTTTGCCATCAAAACACAATCACACTTTAATCTTCTGCTTCAGCTTCACGTTGTTTTCTCTCTCTGTCACTAACTGTGTGTCAGTCAGTCAGTCAGTCAGTTTGACGGCTGCATTCAGATCAGATCAGCCCTCCATCATCATTTCCTCAGACTGATCGTTTGTAAAAAGGTAAACGCCGCCAATGCAAATGCAATTTAACGTGAAGAAAATAGGGAATGCTAATTCACCTGGGTAGACTACGCGGCTGTGTGTGCGTGTGCGTGTGTGCGTGTGTGTGTGTGTGTGTGTGTATTGACTCTCACAGTGAGGGGTGTGTCTGGTGTTGTATTTCCAATCCTTCGTCTGAATAGAGTCCGAGAACACACTTGACTGCCATAATGAGGTACTCCCAGCTCTGTGTGTGTGTGTGTGTGTGTGTGTGGTGTGTGTGCATGTGTGGTGTGTGTGTGTGTGTGTGTGTGTGTGTAAACAGACTAAACCCAAAGCTTTATGGGCGTCGAGGGAGGGGTGAAAGAGAGAGTGAAGAAAAGGGATAAAAGTAAGAAAAACTCTCTGAGTGCTGAAAGAGGAACAAGGATCCCTGGAGTTCCTCCCCCCTCCTCACCCCCCCTCACCCCCTTGACTCCCTTTTATTCCTCCTCTATCGCCTCCACAAACATGCTCCTGCCCTCTTCTCTTCGCCCTCCTCATCCTCCTCAACCCCCCTCTCATTCAACTGCCCTCTTTATCTCCCTTCTTCCTCCTCATCTTTCTCGCCGCTGAAACACAAAACCCTTGTAATCCTCATGATCCCGGCCTGTCCGGAGGGGAAGGGGAGAGACCCGAGCGAGAGACCGAGACAGAGAGGATGATGGGAAAGCAAATGAGCAAAGAGGACGGAGAACGGAGGAGAAAATGCATCACTGTGATTCAACGGGAAAATCCAGGCTAGTTGAGGTTTTAAACGGTGAGCGTCATTTAAACCTCGAGCAAATCCGAAAAAATCCAAACACTCGGGTTTTTTATCAGCAAATCGTTTCTGTGTTCTTGCAGATTTTTAACTCGTTTCAATTCAAATTTAAACTTTATACGTAAACTCAGGCCTCTGCACTGCATTTTACATGACAAGCCACCATTTATAATTTGGGGAAAATGTCTAGAAGGTCAAAGCGATGGAAGCGGACGCGTCATTACTCCGAGTTTCATCAGAATCTAATTGAACCGATAGCAGCCGCCGCTTTTTCTTTTTTTTTTTTTAAGGATTCACTGTCACCTGCAGCCAGAGGTAAAGAATAATAAAGTTTCCATCCTGAGCTTTGAACTCGACGACGATCCGTCAAAGCAAACTCAAATTTGCAAAAAAAAATTGTAAAAAAACAAGTTGGAGCCTCTTACGCAACCGGTGGCGGCTCACTGTTCATCCTTAACGGAGGTCCGACCCGGAGATGAGACCGCCGCTGTGACGAGAACAAAGGCTTCCTCTTCCTCACCGCGAGGTTCGGTTTGCATCAGAGGAAGCTGAGAGCGTCTCCGAGCGACGAGTCGCCGAGGAGACGGCCAATCAAGTCCACCTACTTTACCCTGCAATTTTACTTCAGGAGGAGGGGGGGTGAGAGTGGACGGGCAGACAAAAACCCATCAGAGCAGAGCTATCAGGTGGCTTCAGGACACACACACACACACACACACGCACACACACACTCGCTTGCTGATAATAAGAGTGTGTTAGCGCTCCTTCTCTCAATCCAATCTCAACATGATTTAAAGGCAGCAAAGCGTCTCGGGCGACTAAAACTATTTACATCACATTTTCTCCTGATTTCGCCGCCTGCCGCTCGTGTTCACAGAGCTGCCGGTGTGTGTGTGTGTGTGAGTGAGAGTGTGTGTGAGTGTGTGTGTGTGTGTGTGTGTGTGTGTGTGTGTGTGTGAGTGTGTGTGTGTGTGTGTGTGTGTATGTGTGTGTTTTCACACAGCTGAGCGAGTCACCTCCAGGCACCAGAGCTCTGGAAGTAAACTGTGATTTTAACAGCAACATCTCACACTGAGAATACATTTTCTCCTGCTGGAGGAGAACAAATCCTACTTTTGGCAGTTTTCTTGTTTTTTTAAGAGCATAAGTTTTACAAAAAAAAAAAAAAAAAAGACTTTCTGCACAAAAAGAAGTAAACTGTGGATGGAAACAGACCAGTTTGAGCTGATGAGTGTTTTGATTACACTGTGAAGCATCTTGAAGAAGCTGAATCCTCTGAGTTTATTCCCAAAGATCATGATCCTCCAATCACAAACAATCCCCCTCCTGCAATCCATCAAACCCTTCAAACCTCCCTCTGCTCGTATCATTTTACATGTTTTTGTGACTTTTTGCACAGAAACACCAAAGTAAATCCCTCGTATGTGAAAACACACTTTCAAATAAACCTGTTTCTGGTTCTGATCCGCATTGAACCAGATCAGGATGATCTGGAAGCATTTAATGTGAAGCTTTAAGGCCAAAGAGGTCAGAACCACTGAGACGCAAAACAAGCTTTTTCCACAGGAAACGCAGCATCCAAAGACTGATAAAAGTGAATTTACCACCTGAAACACCATAATTCGAGTGTGTTAAACAGCTTTAACAGCCTCGACTCCGTTGTAAAAGATGTTTTAAGACTTTCTCGAGTCCTGATGAGCAAAACACAAAAGGAAAAGTGGCGGAAAAGCACGTTTGGTTTAAGAATAATAGCCTCTGGTTGCACAATGCTGGAAAATGAAAGAAGGGAGGAAAAAAATAAAAGAAAAACCCTGATGAGAAAAGAGTCACAGAAGACGAGCGGCGAAATGGTTTCATTCAATATGATGACAGTGAATGATTCAGGAGATCAAAATGATCCAGGAGATTATGAATCCAGCCTGCGGCGCCGGCGCAGGGCGAGGAGGAGGGACGGAAAATCTTTAGAAAATAGTTTCATTATCTTCCTCAATCCTTCCTGAAGCTTCTGGAAAACGTTTGAATAGTTAAAAAGAAGAAGAAGTGCACTCTTGTTCTCACACACACACACACACACACACTCGCACACACACATGCAAATGTAGCTCTAAGGGAAGATAATCTTTGGAGAATAATTTTATTCTTCCATTAAATCCTCCCAGATGCTTCCGAAGAATATCTGAACACACACACACACACACACACACACACACACACACACACACACACACACACACACACACACACACACACACA
>JAQMCX010000037.1:11535747-11545867 GCA_029814765.1 Acanthurus leucopareius | reverse complement strand
CACACACACACACACACACACACACACACACACACACACACACACACACACACACACACACACACACACACGCTAGCGGCATTCATGCTTCCCGATGAAAAACCAAACAGTCATTTGTCACGGGCCACAGCCTAGTCACACACACACACACACACACACACACACACAATGTACAAAAGTTGACATCACAAACACACACAGAGGCGAACACACACACACACACACACACACACTCTGCAGGAAGTTAGGAAGTCGCCTGAAAGGACGAACGCAGCTCTGACAGACAGACGTGTGTGTTTGTAATTATCCCGAAGCTTTTCATGTCACTTCACTTGATTTGTCTATGCTCTTTCATTACATGACAGTGTGTGTGTGTGTGTGTGTGTGTGTGTGTGTGTGTGTGTGTGTGTGTGAGTGAGTGTGTGTGTGCTCCCTCTGTGCTGTGACATCCTTGTTCATTAATTCTGACGGTGCTGTATAAACTTTAAACTCTTCGCGACTCCCATGTGGCTCAAAGCGCCTCCATGCAGATTAAAGTGTTCATCCCACAGTGAGGCTGAGTGTGTGTGTGTATGTGTGTATGAGTGTGTTTTTATGCATGTGTGTGTGTCTGTACAGCCAAATACAAACATCAAACAATCATCTAGGCCTACAACTATTATCTAAGTCATTCACTAATCAGTAAAACTCTTTTACAACCAACAGATTAATTATTTAGTGTTTAAAATGGGTTAAAAAACAGTCAGAAGTTCACTAAACCTCAACTTTTGTCCTTTAAATGTTCATTTTGTTTGACAAACTATCAAAAAAAGCAAATATATGTCATTCACAGTAATATAAAACAGATAAATGCATGAATTCATCTCATCTGAGGGGCTGAAAACAGCTCAAGTTCAGAACTTTGTTTTGAATTTTGCTCCGTGAGTCTGTGTGCTAAGCTAGTTCTGCAGGTATTTGTTATTAATCACAGAATAACTGAAGTGTTGACCCGATGATGAGCCTCTCAAGAGGGATTATAATCCACTAAACTCCACAGCGATCCACCCAACAGCTGTTAAGACAGTTCACTAAAAAATCACAAATTTCAACCTCACTGTCGTGCAAAATGAGAAGACACAAGATCATCAAATCATCTGGTTTTATCCTCCGGAGACGATAAATATCTGCACCAAATTTTATATCAATACATCCAGTAATTGCTAAAATATTTCAGCCAGACTCATTGACATTGTACCTTAATCTGCTTCAGTTCGCTCAGAGGACGATTGATAGTTTCAGTGCAAAATAAATCTGTTGACAAGTCGAGCTGTTACATTTAAATATGAACGTGAATATGTTGTAATGATTTCAAAATAAGAGCGTCTCCTCCCTTGTTATTTTCTGACTTATCACATGTGTCATTTCACTTTCTAATCACCTTTTTCTTTCATCACATCACATTAAAAAACTGCGGCTTGATGACAAACATCAGCAGGTCAGCTGATCTCTGAGGTCTAACAAGCTCGTTAACATCCTGTCAATCAAACATCAAAGGCGACGCCCGACACAGATGACCACAAACACACCGGCTGCAGACAACGTGCATACACCTAATGAACTCCCAGAGGAAACAACGCTGGGTGTTTTTAAGTAAAGACGCAAGAAGAAGAAGAAGAAGAAGAAGAAGAAGAAGAAGAGTTTCTTTTCTTTCTTGTAAAAAACGAACAGAATATCTCAGCAGAGGTTTTCTGAGTGTAAAGTTTCCCCCTCTGACATTTCTAACTTCCAAACAGGCAGAGTTGGCACAGCCATGATTTTGTTTCACAACTCCAATTTCCCAGGTCAACTGAACTACACACAGCTAAGCACATATTGTTCTTTTTTTTCACTGATGCAGCATTTCCAAAGTGAAAAGTGCTGAAATATTTTCTGCATGATGCAAAGTTTGGATTATTTATGCTGGACTGTTAAGACAAATGTTACAGTCACACCTCATGTTTTTTTAACAGTTAGAAAAGGGTTCAGTACAGATTTAAGGTTTTATGCCAAAAAAGCATTTCCAAGAACAAATGTAAACAAGCCAACGTGAACAAAAACTTCTAAAAGTGCTCAAATGAATGGAGAGGATTGTGGTAGACAAGAAAATAATGTAATGATAGTGGAAAAGTTCAGATTATTAGAGCTTTATTCTGCTAATTAAAATTAAATCCATTAAAAACAGCCGATAATGTGAAGCCACATTGATTTCACTGAGCGAACAAGCACAGCATTTACATATTTCTATACAGAAGGTGGCGACATGCAGCTTTAAAGTTGGTTTGATGTGCAAAAACTATTTTAAAGGCCTTAATAAAATACAAAAATGCACAAATTTGGGTTTATCTATTGAAAAGCAGCTAATTATCATCTTTGTTTGTAAAATCTCAACACAAAATTTGCATTTAAAGACGACAGAACCCTTATCGATAACTCCCAGGCTGTCAAACCTTTAAATTCAATTTCTCAGGGACTTAACTTTGTTTAAAATGGTCTTAAAATGTGGATGTAACACAACAGAAAAGACACAATTCAGTGCGACACTCAAAAATGAGTGTTTTTCTGTGTGAAAGAAGCAGGAAAGAGGACACATGTCAGTTACTGTAACACCAGGAGTCTGTAAACCTCCACAGAGATCTGAACCACATGTGAAAGCCATCAAACCTGAACCTGTTGCTACGGAGCGCACACACAGACACACACACAGACACACACAGACACACACAGACATACACAGACACACAGAGTCCATTTTAAAGGCAGAAATGAAGAGAATAATAGAGAGCGAGGCTGCAGAGAGCAGTGAAGTAAGCTGTTAAAGCCATCAGAGGCAGGGAGGATCCCTGCTGTTGTCCATAAAAGCTTAAATGTAGCAGACAGCTCAGAAAGCCTGCTTCAATTCCTGCCCTCCTCCATCCTCCTCCTCCTCACTTTTCACTTTTTTCTCCCCCGGTCTGCAGCATTTCAAAGTTCATGTATAATGAAGAAGGAGCTGCAGGTATTCCTGATTCAGCTTCTTCTGTGATCAAAAAGGCATCAAAGGAGCGAAACAGTCGAGTCGTGCTGAGTAACAACAAAGCCCCGCTGTGGACCGAGCGCTCGGGTCCACCAGACACATATTCAAGCAAATCCAAAAAGAATCGACCCCTCAAGGGCGCAGAGGCCGACCGCGAGCCGACCACGGGCCACGAAGAAGAAGAGCGAAGGAGCGCTCCTGTCAGACGGCACGCAGGGCACGAATGACGGAGCTGCATGCGATGATTTTTATGTTTCTGTTTTGTTTTTTGTTTTATTGAATAATCTGAGTGAGACCAGGAGGAACTTCCTGTGATGGACGAGAGATTCTGCTCTTTTTTTTGCTACATTATCTCAAAAAACAACAAAAAAAAGCGTAAAGATGCTTCGGAGTGAAATGAGAGAAGACAAAAACACTTATCGTGACCTCGCCAACTGATTGAAATCCTGCACTTTTTATTTTTAACACTGACAAAAACAAAAGTCCACAGACGTCCCAGTTTTTTTTAATTCTTTAAGATTCAAGTGATCTCGCCACGACCTCACTTTGTTTCCTCCTTAATAACAAATATATATAAGGTGGTCTTACCTTGATGAGAACATGCAAACACCATCTGAGGAGGAGGAGCTGCACAGTGACGTGCATGCAGCAGGTTTAAGTGATCATTTCTTATTAGGAAACACCTGATTTAATCATGTTTGTGACCTCAGATATGTGACTGTTTGAACTTTCACTGTGGATCTGAAACTCGAGTCTGCAGCCAAACTTCTTTTTTCAACAGCACGAAGCATGACGGTAAATTATGCTTCCTTAAACTGAAGTGAGTGCGAACAAAAATGTGGTGTTAAATCAGATTTTCTGCAGGAAACTTTGCAGCAGAGAAACAACGAAACGTGAACCAGATGTTCTCCTGATGTGAAGCAGCAGGTGCTGCGGCAGAGGAACTCCTGCAGAAACTTCAAAAAGCAAACGAAGAAAAAAAAAAGCATCTGCAATGAACATTTAGCGGCACAAATGCAGGCAAAACAAACAGTGGACCAACTTTTTCTTCTTCTTTGGTTCGGTCCCAGCGTAGCTTGGAGCGGCTCAAAGAAACGAGTATAAAGCTTTTCCACCATGTGAAGAGACAGAAGCCACACACTGCTGGCTACCACCGAGAAGAAAGGGCTGAAAACCACCCATGCCCTCCAAACACACACACACACACACACACACACTGGCAATGATCCTGAAACTATTCAACCACACACACACATAAACACACCACAGTACCAGTTGGCAGCTGATAAAAGTCTGGTTCAAGTCATCAACTTTGCCTTTTAAGTCTTTTTCTCTCTCTAACACACACACACACACACACACACACACACACACACACACACACACACACACACACACAGTTTTCCCTCCTTCACTCCTCTTTTCTTCCCTTCGTTTCATTGAAGAACAACTTTTTGTTACATTCTTTCCTTCCATCCATTTTCAACCTTCTTTCCATCTTTTTTTAAAGTTTTTTGTTTCTTCACACTTCATTTATTATGAACAAGGCGTCCAAAAATCTTTCCCTCCTTCCACACTTCCTTTGTTTCTCTCTTCCTTCCTTCCGTCCTTCCTTCCTTCCTTCCTTCCTTCCTTCTGTCCTTCCTTCCTTCCTTTCTCACTGTATCATTAAGTCTTTGGAGTTCTGATCAGACCACAATTATATGTGTCAAAGATAGACACACACACACACAGAGTTTCTGCAGGTCTGAGGAGCTTGGTGTGTGTGTGCATGTGTGTGTGAGAGTGTGTGTGTGTATGTGTGTGTGTGCCTGTGTGTGTGTGTGTGTGTGTGTGCGTTTGGTGAGACGAACATGAAGTCCAGTCAAACCCACACACCTCACATTTCATGCAGTGATACAGTTCTGGGAGTAAATCCAAACACAACAGTCAGACAGCCGAGCACAAACACACACACGCAAAACACACACACACACACACACACACACACACTCACACACATACACACACACACACACAGTGTCCGAATCACCCGTACAGCTCCAGCAGCAGCAGCAGACATGGTGAAGAAAGTGATGAAGTGATGAAGAAGATTAATAGAAAAATGAGAAAGGCAGGACTTGATGAAAGCTCGCTCAGACACACACACGTCCGTGGAAAAGTGTGTTTACTGAACCTGCGGTCGGATTCATCATCCACTGGAGTTTGACTGATGCGGCTTTGAGAGGGTCGTTATTGACGTTTCTCTGGACTGAATCTGCTGAGAGCTCATGTTCTGCTCACGTTCTGCTCACGTTCTGCTCATGTTCTGCTCACGTTCTGCTCATGTTGAACGTCTGAAGAGCTGAAAACGTCGCTCGGCCTGTTTCTGTTTGTTTGATGAAGCCGTTAAACTCTTATGAGATCAATCAAAACACATTTTCATATCACGATTATTCAGTGATTTTATGAGAAAGACACCATAGAAGAAGACTGCAGACGTGTTCATCACATCACATCTGGTCAACACACACATGTTCGAGTCATGAGACCGATCGAGTTAATGGAGGCACGTCAGAGTCCAGTTTGAAGACGAGTCAAAGCAAGTCTCAGCTAAATCTGAGAACCATCAGTTGATTAATCAATTAGTTAACTGATGGACACTAAAACAACGACTTAACACAAGAAAACTCTTCTTCTGAGTCATTTGAGAGTCAAAGTCAAATATCAAGCGAGTCAAAGCGAGTTCATCTCTGAGAGTCAACGAGAGTCAAGTCACAAGTCTTTCTGAGCTAAAAGTCAGTCAGCTGTGAGTCTTTTTGAGCCTGTTTCTGCAAAACTAAGACCGAAAATTAAATATTAATATCTGTCTTTATAAGTTCTGAGTTTTGTTTCATTTAGTTTTTTTGGTTGCAGGGTTTTAAACGGAGGCGAGTCACAGAGCTGCTGACCGTCGAGTCCTCACTTTTTGAACTTTGGTCTAAAATCTCTGCAGCTCTGCTTGTTTACATTTTGGTTCAGTTTTAAGATCAGATTTCTGATTTTTTTAGCCACTAGTTGTAATTACAGCAGAGGTTATAGGATGAATGTAGACAAAAGGAATAAATCTGAGCTTTTGTGACCGAGTTTTGAACTGTTTGTTCGGGAGGATCGATGAGCGAAAAAAAAAACTGCTGAAAAAGAAAAATAATCAAAAAGCAACCGGAGGAAAAAACAGAACAAGACTTCCCTGAGCAGCACTTATCAGTCCTCCATGTTTCAGCTCAAATATGAGAAAACATGAATGACTTGACCCTGAGAAACAGATATTTTAAAGTTCACCAACCCACACACACATTCACACACACACACACATTCACACACACACGCAGAGTTTGTGTTTGTTTTCATAAGATTTGAAGGAATGACAAGGTACAAGCTCCCATGAAGGCTGAGAAAATGGAACAAGAACTATTTAAAACACACAGCAGAGACACGAGGGAGGAGGGAGGAGATGTGATGGATGGGAGACAGAAGGGGAAGTAAAGACACACACACACACACACACACACACACACACACACACACACACACACTGCAGCGACACGCTCTAATGTGAGCTGGCAGGCTGCCAACTAACAGATGCAGATCATAGAAAGCAGTCGATCACATCAGACCACCAGTTCAATCAACTGGTCACACTGGAAGGTCTCATTCTGGACCAGGATCAGTTTCAGGACGGTCACAGCAAAACATTCAGACTAAAACTACTGAAAATATATTAAAAAGTACATAAAATTATATATTGACAAGCTCAAAGTTTATTATTAGTAACTATTTTAGAATTATTCAATATTGTTCCCCCTGAAAAAAACTGGAATATTCTCTGTAGGGGTGAAAAAAATCTAAATTATAAGAATTTGGGTTCATTATCTGAGAGAAAAGCCTTAAAGGGACAGTTCACCACAAAATCATAACGCACATATTTCTTATCCACTTTGATTGTTTTGGTTTGAGTTACAGAGTTTAGAGATGATCAGCCATCAAGGTTCGTTATTTGTGTAATTCAGCATTTAGCTGTTTGATTTCCCGCCACATTTAGAGTATAAAATCATGTAAAAAAGGGCGTTCGGTGTCGCAGCTCCTGAGAATAAACTAAAAATTTGTGTGTAAAACTGCTGCAGCCTTTCTGGTCAAAATGCTTCTAAAACTCTTGATTTTTGCAGCCAAACACCCTTCAAATGCAAATATCTTTATTTGAAATGCAATAAAAGATTTGAAACTTCCAACGACGTCAAACATATCAAGTTGAATGATGGAGGAATGTGTGTAAACGTCCCTCTGGTCGTAAAAACACACAGTCTTTTGGTTTAAATATCAAACATTAACTCCTCTCGGTCTGATGAAGCTGCTGACTGACGGTGACGACGTGACGTTTCTCCACCCTGATGCAGAAACGATGCACTGAGGCTTTTTATGCGCCGAGTTACATCAAAGCTGGGTGTGTTCACGAGCACAACACACCAAAACCTGACCACACCCGACCCGACCGTGGCGGTGGGCGTGGCCAAAGTTACAGAGGCGTCTGCCTTTAAACCCTCAGAGGACAAAAAAGCTGTTGTTCCAGAAACAAGAGAGGACTTTTTATGTGCAAATAAAAGAGAAAAGCTACATAAAAAGAGATAAAAGTCCCCGGACGCACGTGAAGAAAAGTTAATAATATGCTTATTATATAAAACCAAATCGTTTCTTTAAGTGCTTGGAAACAAACTGTTCATATAAACATTAAAATCTGGGGATTGGAGCTCAGGAACTCTGGGAAATAAAATCAGCAAACAGAAAAACAGGTGAGAGAGTCGACATCAGACCTGAATCAGACAGAATAAGTCTGACGTTGTTTCATGTTTTCTTCCTGTTTTCGGGTCACGTGGGATCAGGTTCGACATGAAAATGTGGATGTGGGATGAGTTCAGGTCGGGACACGTCGCCGAAGTTCTGCTGGATCCGTCCTGAAGACCTTTAATGTGTGTTTGTGTTTAAACAAAGGCCTTACAATAATCCCTCATCCACTTGTGGTTGACATCTACATAACATGAAGCTTAACTCCCTTAATCCCCTTCTGACATGAATTACAGTCCCTGTCTCTCTGTGTGTGTGTGTGTGTGTGTGTGTGTCAGCACTCTAACTTTGTGAGGACAACCTATATTTTAAGAAAGTATTTGCTTTTTTTTAAGGCCTGAACTTCCTTGAAAGGCTGTTTCAGAATAAAAGGACACGAGTTTAAACCAAATTCCTCTGTTTTATGACACAAGAAAAGGATTATGCTGTTTGTCAGCTGCCGCGACGACATCAGGGATTTTGGATAAAAAGAGAAAAAGTGTAAAAGAAGAGAGAGGGGTTCTGTGTGTGTGTGTGTGTGTGTGTGTGTGTGTGTGTGTGTGTGTGTGTGTGTTGTGTGTGTTGTGTCAGTAATTGGCTGATATGTGAGAAGTGTGTTTGTACGAGGGGCAGCAGAGTCTCAGCAAGAATTCATTTCTTAAAGACGGCCCCAAGCCTCCAATTAACCCCTGAACCCATCCCATACTCCACCACACACACACACAATAAACCACACACACACACACACACACAATAAACCACACCACACACACACATAAAAACAGCTGAAGCCGCCAAAATAAACAGCCAATGGCATTCATGGGAACACACACAGCTTCCTAATGACAGCAGAGGAGGGGGGGGGCCGCCCGAAAAATGATATGACCTCTGAGAAAAGGGTGAAAGAGACAGCAGTCGTTCAAGAGAAAGAAAGTTTTCAGAGAGAAAAAGAGAAAATAAACAACAAAAAACAACACTTTTATGACAGGATTTCAAAATAAAAGTCCTGACTCTTCTGTACCTGTTCAGTGTTCGGGCCTGCTGATCTCTGGTGACATCAACCTCCTCACACTCCTGAAAGAAACACACGAAAAAAAAGACCAAAGTTATAAAAAAATCAGTTTAAGTCAGTTTGGGATCATTGATCATCTGATATCTAGAAACATTGAACTGATTGAACTGATTGGAGGAGATCAATGACCGGCCTGAGGGTTGCACTCGTATTACAGGTCGAAACCAGGTGGCCAGTGGTCACTGATTACCCAGAAAGGCTGCATCATGTTTCAGTGGAGAGGAAACACTACAGCTTTCCATTTTTAAGAAGAAAAAGAGCAGAAATTCAGACTTTTCCTCGACTTCTCCTCTAAAACAGTCACATGTCTTCATTTGACACCAATTTGCTGCAAAGTTTTTACACCGTTTTCACATTTTCTTTATAGTTTTTTGGTCCATCTGCTCTCGTAGCTTCCCAGCTTTCTAACAGTCCTTGAGGTTTGACGTGATGCTATAATAAGAAATTATAGAGGTTAAATTGTCAATAAAAAGCAATAAAGCTGAAAAAAAGCACCAATCAGCTGCTGAGTGTGTGTGTGTATGTGTGTATGTGTGTGTGTGTGTGTGTGTGTGTTACAGCAGCAGGGTGAGGCTTTCAAAGACAGTAAACCAAAGCAGTAAAAAACACAATGATTGACAGAGTTTCTGTGAAAACGTTTTCTTTAAGTTTCAAAGTGTGATGAAGCCGTTTAAAGAAATATTTCAATAATAATTAATACAGAAAGTATTTAAACGAAGCAGATTGGATCCTTTATGTCACATTATTGGTGTGTAGGATTCAGCAGTGGATGTAAACATGAAAGCTGCTTTAGAGACACAAAGAGAGAGAAATAAAAGACTCAATCGTATGAAATAAAAAGACAACGGTTTCTATTTTCACGTCATTGAAGCTTAATTTGAATATTATTATTATAAACTTCTGAAAGCCTCTGGAAGATCCTTTCGACTTTCCATCAAGCTAATTACAAAACGCTGGAATGCTAACAGGTTAAACAAACGTGGTCAAGATTTTCCACCAGCCAATCCAGAAAAACATGAACGTACATGTATTTAAACCCTCAGCGCATCCACCACACACACACACACATACACACACACACACACACACACACACAGCATCAGGGCTGCTGTTGTTGTTGACAGCCGTGGAAACCACATAATTAGCATGACATCATTCCTAATGTGCTGCAGTAAACAAAG
>JAQMCX010000037.1:11516476-11530032 GCA_029814765.1 Acanthurus leucopareius | reverse complement strand
AACCTCGTTGGGTCATTTTCTGACATGTTACAGCAGGAAAAGCTCAGGTGTAAATAATGACAAACATAATAAAGGCCAAACTCTTGTTAGTCAACAAAAGAGTTGTTTTTTTGTATTAAATCAGCTCTTGTTCAGGTGAACGTTAAAGCTTCGACTCACCTTTGGTGCAAAACACTTTTCTTTACTTCAGTTTAACAGCAGCACTTAAATGGTTCTGGTTTCTTATCGGTTAGCATTGAAATATTCATAAAACTTAGGAAAACCGTGCTGTTATTGGTATTTATGGAATGTTTAAGTGTTCAAACGTAGCTGGCATTTACAAACTCCTCACCGTCCTCTCATGATGATGAACCAGGTGACTTCAGGTGATTATGTTTGATGTTGTAAACTGTTTACCTGCAGTCAAGGCTGACAGGGTGAATATGTTTTCAGACTACTGAATGCAGCTAAATGTAGTATATATTTAAAAGGAAGTTGTGTGTAAACAACAGATTGTCACAGTGATGTTGCCTAGTTTATTCGAAACATGTGCAGGTTCTCTTCAGAGTAATTTAGTCTCAATTACAGTATTGACAATTATCGGTATCGATTGCATCCTAATGATAACATCGCATCACATCAGAGAGGAACAGACTGAAGAAAAAGACATGATCTTTGGTCTCAGTTTGTGTCGGTCGACATACTGTTTTCTCTGTTCTCTGTCCTGATTGGCTCAGTGTGTCTCCACCTGAGCAGCTAACGTTAGCGAGCAGCCGCCTGCAGGTTTCAGGTCGACGTGGTGTTGAAGAGGAAACAGCAGGGGATGAATTGGTGTGAGGACTTTTTCTGCTCCGTCTCTGCTGAAACTGATCATTAAGGTGGAGGTCTGCTCCCTGCTTAGTTCGGTCATTTGTCACTGACAGTCAGCTAACCTGCACATGTTAATGAGATACATGACAATGACGGCCTTGCAGGTGGGCCAAGCTTTTTAATATTAATGATAAACTGGGGATGCAACCAAGGCCTTCAATTATTTATCATTCTGTAAACCATTTTCTCAATTATTCATTATCATGCCTCGTCTATAAAATGTCAAACAATGAGAAATGTAAGTTATATTTTCCCAGAGTTCTTGTTGACGTCTTTAAATGCTTTGTTTCATCAGATTTAAGGTCCAAAATGCAAAAATATTCAGTTTACAATCATACAAAACTGAAAAAAGCAGCAAATCTTTGCAGAAAAAAGCTTCATTTACCCTTTATTTAAACAATTTAAGGTTTGTTTTCTATTAATTGACTTATTGTACACAAATGGACTAACGCTGTTGCACATGAAGTCAAAAAATTATGACATTTCAATCATGTTTTGCAGTTGTTGAATTTTATATTAACAGATAAGATTAAAAAAGTGTTTTGTTCTTTCTTCTTATATTTTCATTTTCTGATGCCCAGCTTTAGTTTAACCATAGTAATGAATATTGGAGGAAAAGATGGTTCAGAAGAAACACTGCAAAGAGAAAGAAAGCGAAGGAACGAGGTGTCGAGAAGAAAGAGGAGAAAGAAAAATGTGCGCTCAAGTGCTGTGAAAAAGACATTCAGTCAAGAGAAAGATAATGAATGTTAAAACTATGCAAATGCTTAAACTATCTGCCTGAGTCCTTTTTAAACATTTTAAAATGTGCAAATGACTGTGCAGACGAGTGCGATTGTGCGTGTGCGAGGAGGTTTATTTGTGTAGGATTTTAAGCAATTAGGACAGGAAACAGAGGCGCTGTTGCTCCGGCTTCCCAGTGGAATTCAACTATGCACCGTCAACACACACACACACACACACAAAGAGTAAATTCCCACACTGACCGACAACACGGTCTCAGCTGTGAAACATCACGTACACACACACACAACCACACACACACACACACACAAACACACAAACGCTCGAACACACTCCCTCAACTTCCTTTTGACCCATTTCCCAAACACAACACACCACCTCTCTGTTTTCATCTCCTCATCCCTCCATCTCTCCTCATCTGCTGGAGGCAAAGCAAACCAGACCACTTCTGCTCTGTGTCACCAGATCAGAAGACACACACACACACACACACACACACACACACACACACACACAGAGTTAATCAGTTTGTTTATGAGGCCAGTGGCATGCAGGGTAAAACCCTCCTCTTTAACTGTACTGAGTCTTTATGTAACTGCTGCTCTGTTTCAGGGTTCAGGAGGGTAACGAATGAACTGCAGGACGGATCAATGGACCGATACTGTGCCTGTCATTTAAATTGGCTCCAGAACTGACACCGCACAGACTGGGATTTTAGTTTTAACAGACGTTAATCTTAGTTTTTTATCAGCTAATGAATATGTTCTTACAAGAAGTAAAGGCTTAATTGCATCTGAGGATGGAAATTTCTTCCTTAAGTCTCTGTTAGCATCCTCTTACAGTCCAAACCTCTACAGAGGAGCTGATAAAACTGTTGATGCAGTTATTAGTTTGTACTTAAAGTGATGCAAGTGGACACTGAGTGTTTCTCAAGCTGCGTTCAGGGGCTTTAGATTTTCTTTAATGTTTGTTGAGGCTGAGAGGACGACCTGCAGACACCACTCAGGGTTTAATGAAGTAAAAAAAACTCCCTCTCAGGACTCCAGACTAACTTTTTTCACCATTTTTCTGCATAAAAACAGTTATTTTGGAGGTGAGTTCACAGCACTTTGGCTCTGCTCTTGTGATGGTTCATCGCAGGCACCGTTCAGCAGCGCAGCATGGTTTAATTCAGCCCAGAGCAGCAATGGAAGAGCCCCACTGCTGTGTGTTTAGCTGTTAGCTTTAGCCAGATTAGCTCGGACACACTGCAGGACTCAGCTGCACGCAGGCTAAAGTCAGCTAACAGCTAGCACACAGATTTTGTTGCACACAATGTCACATTATCAGTGAATAGACAGTTAGTTTAACATTACTGCATCAGCTTTTTAAAGGAAACTATTTTAAAATTTGCATATTTTATATAACTTCAGGGTTCACAGTGAAAAGCCACATGAAGACCCCTAGTGGCAGGAATTACACACTGCACTTTTAACAGACTTTGATATCTTTTGTGCCTCTAATTTTATCAGTTTCATACAAGAACTGCACTTTTCCTGAGACTGGAAGCAATTTTTCACACATAATCTCAAACTCTTGGACACTTAAATGTGTTGCTCAGTGTAAATGAAGTAAATAACTCAGCTTCTTTTATGTCAGTTGATGGTATGAGGAATAATAAGGAGATGAAAGAAATAATTGAAGGACGGAAGGAGAGAAGATGAGGTGGAAAATAGTGAGTGTGGGAGGGGAGAGATAAGAGGTGGGGAGTCGAACAGAGCTGCAGCAGTTTGTTTGACAGTCCGACAGGAAATGTTGAATCTGACTCTATCAGCTCGCTCTGATCAAGGCCTCGAGACGGACCAGCTCTGAAATTAAGTGGAAGCTAAATGGAAGCGTGTTGATATGTTTGGAGAGAGGTAAAAAGGAGGAAATGAGAAAAAGACAGAGTGCAGAGAAATCTAAGATACACCGACCAAAAACCAATATGTGAGCGCATTAAAGAAAAAACTGCTGCAGCGTCTCTGAGCGTTTTTTATTTTTTGTGGATCTTTCTGCCTCGTGTTCCTGCATTTCACCTCCTTTTTCTACCTCAATATCTCACCTCCTCTACTCTCATTTCTCTACCTGTGAAAACTCATTTCTAAGGATTTATAAAATAACATTATGTTGCAACAAGTGGGGTGATATTCCTTTATTTCCCCAGAGAAGGTCGACTGAACAGCCACCTGCTTCACACTCAGTTAATACCACACATTCATTACAAACACAACCACACGCCACAGTGCTGCAGCTTTTTGACTCAGACAGGAAACGTGTTTGTTCATTTTCATCTCTGTGTTTTTCAGGTGATACTACGGATTCATATATAACTTTTCAACAAAATCACAGCTTTTCTAAATAAAAGTCCAGAACTCCAAAGATATGCAATTTTACACACGACAAGCAAATATTTTGTTTGAAAAATGACTTGACGAATAAATTTCTTTCTTTCTTTATATGTGCATCTTGCTTAGCTTGCTAGCTTGCTAGCTACCAGCTTTGGTAGGTTATGAACTATAAAATAATTTGCAAAGATGCTTGAATGACATTGGCTTTGCCACCTTCTAGTGTAAACAGAGTCTTTAAGCTATTGATTGTTTATAAAAACTTAAACAATTTGACAAATTAATTGTTTTGAGATTAAATTAAGTTCAGACTTTTTGCCTGAAGCTTGATTCAGAACTTTGTGAAAACAAATAAATATTGCTTGTGCCAGATTTTATAACTTTATTTAGCTAAAATGTTTTAACAGCAAACAAACATTTAAAACTACAACAATGCTGCAGTTTGATCTAAAAACTGAAGGTCTTCCATCATCCAATTGCAGTGCTGGGGGCTTATTTCACCCAATAGAATAATATTTTTGGGAAAATCTAAAGCAAAATTCCCCATATATCTCTTTTAGCCTTTAAAGTCCTTATCAAACTGCTGCAGAACAGCTGTAAATGGCTGAGAAGGTGAAGGCAAACACATCTGGTTCTGCTCAGTGCTCCTCATAAAAGAGACAGTCAGGAACGTTGGATGGTTATGAACTCATCTTTCACAGAAACGTCAGTCTCATCACAGATCTTCTGCCAGCTGGCATCTCTGCAGATCAGACACGTGAGGTGTCGACCAATAAAACCACAGCTTCCAGTGTGATGTGAAGGAGCAGAAACTGGACTCACACTGTGGTCTTTGTGTAAAGTTATGGCTTTTCCATGGCTGTCCGTCTCTTTCTCTGAGAGCTTCACTGACTTCAGTGACTAAAAATGTTCCCTCCTGGTTTATTACTGAAGTTTTTCAATGTGTCAAAAAAGTTAAAATACCTCCAAGTATGACTTCAGATAATTTTCCAATTTTCCTTTTGTCTCGTCATGTCTAAGTGAACATCTAAAGGTTTTTTGTTATTCCCACAAATTCCTTAACAAACGAATGACTTGGCTTCCTGCTCGGTTCCCGACAGCCTCATATAACAAACTGGATTCAGCTCTGAAGCTGCCTGCAGGTTCACATCATGAAAAGCACGACATGAAAAGAAATTTACCTCCTGATTCGTTTCAGTGAGACAGATGTGCGAACGCAGCGTCGTCCAGTGAAAAATGTTGAACTCATTTTGAATTTTGAAACCAAGTTACGTCATCCAGCTCCATGTTGGAATCATAAAGTTCTGTCTCACAGTCTGAAATGCATTGATCACAGATTAATAACACAGAAACCAGAGGAGAAGCACGACCAGGAGTTCAACATAATGAAGGTTAAATCTAATTTGCTGGAGAAAACATGTGGCATTTCTCAGGATTTTTAACTGTTAATATTGTTTATTAATGAGATTTGTCAAATTTGTTGATAATTTATTTTATTTGCTGATGATGATGACTTAAATTGCTCTGGAGAAACTTTGAAACTGTTTCCAAACGTAGTGGAAATTTAATATAAAGTCTACAAGAGACGCTTTGATGTTAAAAGTACAACAAAAGTTTAGAAAATTTGGTAATCAGCCAGTCAGGGAACAATTTAAAATTGTGATCGATGACGCTGTAACAGCTCTAAATTCATTATGAATCACAGTAGGATCAATTACATGAAATCATCAGAGCCACATGGGCTGCTGGGTAAAAATTCCATCTCAAACAGCTGCTTGAGTTTGATTTTTTTCTTAATCGCAGACATCTATTTTTAGGGGGTAAATACAATCCATCAAACCCCCACAATCCCATCACTTCAAAGAGCTTAATCTAGCAGAAATGCAATATATAAAAAATAATATTACAAACACACAATCAAACTCCAGTGAAAAGACGAAGCTCGCAGCGGCAGCGGCGGCGGTGAAAATCAGAACTTCTCTCTCTCCCCTGCTACAGAAAATGAAATGCCAAGCCGGGCTAAGGACATAATGAAAAAGCTATTATCAGCATGAGCTTTCATCAGCACTGCATTCAACCATGTTCAATACAAACTGATTCTCTCATCTCACGCTGTACCCATCTGAATGCTGGGATATAATAAAGGAGGTGAGATAAGAGAGAGAGATCACTTTTTTCTTCCCCCCCCTGTTTGAAAAAGTGCATCAGCACATTTACAGACGAGGCAAAGTTTTCATGAGCCACACACACACACACACACACACACAATCAGCCTCTCTTTGTAGGAATCTGATCAAATCATTAGTGGAGTCTGTACATAAACACACACTTTCTATACCTCCTACATCTGCGTCCATTCAGCTGCGAGCCGTCTTCCTGTTTTGTTGTCTGGGATTTTTGATGTATTTATTCTCCCCGTGAGTTTCTTCCCATCCGTCACCTCTAGCATCACTGTCTCTGAATTCAAATAAAAACCGCCTTATGCAATATTTAATGAGATATTGAATTATAAATGTGACGTAATACAATATTCAAACTATATCCAGAATAGATTAAGGTCTAATGAGGAGGAGCTGAGGTCTGTCAAAAAAGAACTCAAAGTTTTTGACGTACGACAGCTCCTTTACTCCTCTGGAAGAAAAAAAAAAACAATTAGAGGTTGATATGAAATGTGCAGCTCTGCAGGGCCGTTATGAATCTGTAATTTCATAAATCGGAGCGGAGCAACACTGGATATTTTCAAAGGACTTGAAGGATGATTTCAGTTCATTACAAGACTCGTCTCTTTTTAAAAGCTTGAGCCATCGTTTTTATTGGCTCTGATGGCATCATCCTGAAGGACATGAAGGGAGATCTACAGGAAGAAATCAGATTTTCTGATCAAAAAACTTTGAGAGTTCATTCCTGCAGCACTGAACTATAATGTGTATGTAGCAGGTGCAAGAAATGACTTTACAGAGCAAGTAATCCAAGTTTCTTTGCTTGATCATCATCAGAATCTGAGCAACATAAATGTTTTGGTGCATATTTGGTCTACAAAACAGTTTTCAAAAGCAAAAAGGCCTCAACAAAGAAGAATCTGACTAACAGCACTGACAAAAACTGATGATTCATCTTCAAAAACACTTTTTTCTAGAAACAGTTATTGGAATGAAACAACTTGTCTTATAGTCACTTTAGATTGTATTCAGATCTGATAAAATCTGGTAATGAGAGGAATAAGAAAAACATCCAAATGGTAATAAACAAGAACAATCATTTGTATTAACCTCCTTAATGGTTCCTCCAAGCTGTGTGCCATCAACTTCTTAGAGACTAACTAAGAAAAATCTCTTTCATTCAGCTCTGCTGCTTCGTGTTTGCCGAGCTAAAACGTGGGCGTTCGGTCTTTTTGCACTCAGTTCTCACGTCATTCTCACTGTCACAGAATCTGTCCTGCAGGGCGAATCTGCAGCACACTGGGAACTGAAAAAGCTTTTTGTTAATTGAGACCTGTGCAAACATGAAAGCTCCATGGCAGAATAAAGGAGTATAATGTCAGGTGAATGCGGGGGTTATTGTACTGTATTTCAGTGTTTGGAACAGTGTTTGATTTGTTTTTGAGGATTTTTATTTCCTTTTTTTAATTATTGATGTGCGATATATGATAGTTTAATCAATATATGGGGTGTTTAATATTTCACAGCTGTAACGCAGTGATCTCATACATGATTTGATTAGCATCTGTCCTTAAAAATGACTTAAAATATGACAGACATTAAATGCAAGAGCTAAACAAAAATAAAACCATAATAAATATCTTAAACTTGTAAAGACAGCACATTTCCTCCCTTGATCCACATCATTTCACAGATTTAAAGACCCATTACCCCTTTAAAAACAAAGAAAACAGAGCACTACATTCACATTTATTCTCAATAAATCATAACAGATGTGCTGAGGTGAGAGGATCCTCAGAAAGAAACTACAGTTGATGATCTGGAAAAGCCTTATGAATCGTGTGAAGTTTTCTTCTGAATGTTGTCAGTGTCCTGAGCCAAATAATCCGTCCATAACAGTTCACATGTTGACCATGACGAGGCAAAGCTGTGACACTTAAAATGCATTTGAGCCTTAAAAACTGAGACTTTTCTGGAGCAGCAAAGAAGCTCTTACATTTGTTGACAGTAAAACTGACAGTCCATGTCTTCTCTTGTGTGTGTGTGTGGGTGTGTGTGTGTAGTTCACATTTTTAAGCCAGCCTTCACAGCTGCAGCTCCCCTCTGAGACACACAAACACCCACACAGACATAAAGATGCAAACACACTGAGCTTCCTCCTACAAAACAAACTGGAGCTTTCCTGTACACCTCCCAGAGGAAACTGTGAGAGAGAGTGTGTGTGTGTGTGTGTTAGTACACAGTTCGCACAAGTGTGAACTTACGCTTAAGTACACAAAATACAAATGTCCATCACCAAAATCCAACCAAATAACTTTAACTTAAGGTTCATTCTCTCCCTTTTTCCAGAGCTTTCAGCCATATTTCACAGTCAACAGCTCTTTAACATGTAACATGTTTGGTTCAGTTGAAATGAATAGTCACAAGATGAAGCTAAAACCTCTGGATGATTTCCAGTTGTGCAATTTAATAAGCATAGAATAGTTACTGCAATAAATATCGAATTATATTGCGGTGAACTTATTGAATAAGTTTGCAGACATCTTTCTTGTCTATCTGACCCACTTTGTTCGGCTGCTCCTCCTCTGAGCTTTCAAACTCTCAGCCGTGACCTGATTCATCTCAGCTTCTCACCTACAGTTCATTCATTCAGTGAAACACCCAGAAACCCACATCTCAGCTCTCTAAACAAACAGAAGACAGAATTCTGATATATTAAATAACACTCAGATCAACAATTTTCCTGCTCAATTACCACAGAAGAAACTTGTCCTATTAGAAAACAAAGTTAAATATTAAAAACAACTTAACAATAGAAGACTGAAAACAACAGTTTGGGATGTAGTTTGTAAAATATGTAAAATTTTTTTGGTTAAAGGCATTTAGTCCTGTAATTTCTGTTTGAATCAACTGGAGTTTTAAATGTAGATATAGCAGGGTGTCATCTGCATAGAAACAATGTCCGCACATTATGTACAAACAACAAATAGAAATATAAACATATCAGTTAAACTTTTAATGCAACACTAAAGATAAATTGTTGTGCCATTCAGTATTAGTCAGTCGTTCCAAGATAAAGGAGAATAATAAGTCTTTATGTTTTAGTTTCTTAAGAAAAAAGAAAGAGAAATCTTAAAAGGCACATTTACATGTTAAAAATCCTAAAAATGGCTCAATATTTGTCTCATATTTTGTTGAGTTGTGTGCTTATATTATCCTAAATGTTTCCAGCACCATGGAAACTCTAAGAAATCTTAAACTATAATGGTTTGTTTCATTTATTGGCTGGAAACACCAGGTGATGATCTGTTTAATCTGAGAAGTAAGCGAACAAGACTGAACGTCTCAGCAGGAAGTCAGTTTTCTACACTCAGTGCTTTAGACACATTTTGGTCAATACAGAAAGTATTGAGTTTTTTTTCTCCAAACTTGAACCCAAGTTGTGGTCAATGACAGAGTCTCTCCGGTTCAAACTAAACCAGCTGACAGGAGACGTTCCAGTTTAAATCGTTCACACTTCCTGAAGGAAGCAGCAGACACGATCACTTTAAATACATGCTGGTGAATATTGATGGCCGGCCAGCCTTTGTGCTAAAGACAGGTTGTGATAAACATCAGCAGTCCCATAAAAAGCTTTATTATTGCAGCTGAACTACTTCCTGTATCAGTGGTATTATCAGACATACCTTCCTGTATGTGGTTTATCATCCTGACAGCCTCCCATGTGTTTACACTCAAACACCGACGGGCTGCAAGGCTTCACAATAGACGATAACATGCACGAGTGTGTGTGTGTGTGTGTGTGTTACAAGGCTGAATAATTAGGTAACAGCTCTTAGTGCTGTGTTGACACAGCAACTCCAGTTTAATGAAGTGGTTTTATGAGTATTTTATGTGACAGAGGCTACAGAAGGAAAACAAGGAGCCTTTTGTCTGTGTGGAGGATTTTTATCAATAAAACAACGTGCGGCACTAAGAACCTCATGAGGTTGTGTTATATTTATTACACAACAGAAAACTGACTCAAAAAACTCATTGACATCTTTGTTATTTTTAGATTTTTACCGCCATGGGGCAATAAAAACTAGGTTTGTTTCAGTTTTTTGTGCCAGAAAAAAAAGGGTCATGATGTGACTAAAATCAGAAGAGTTATTCCTCTGTTTCCTGTGACCATAAACCAGCACCCAGCTTCTGTGCATTTGTTTATAAGAAACTATAAAACTCTTCCACATTTTAAGTAAAAAACTTTAATTTGTAATCTCTGTGTTCTCTTTCTTTATCGCCGTCTGTCGGGCCAAAGATTTGAGGTGAAAAACAGGCGACACAACAACTAAATCATCGTTCCTATTCGATAAAAACTTCAACATTTTACAGTTTGAATCCAAACTCGTTGATCTGCTCCTTTCAATCCATTTTTAAAAGATGTAAGATCAGAGGAGAAGGTGAAAAAACTGTGAAAGTCTTCTTCCTTTCTTACCTGTTCGGTTCTCAGGCCTGTTGAACTCTGATGACATGAACCGCGTCGCTCTCCTCTCCTACAAAACACAAAGTCACATTCATCACTCAGCAGCTTGTTCCAATTTTAGCTTTAATTTGATTTCATATCATTCATGGAAATAAATATACTTTGTTTTGACATCATCCAAACAGGGAACCTACAGAAATGTTCCTGAGGTTTACATCTTTAAACTAAGAGCAGATGACAAACAGATTTTCAGGACTCATGAGAACAAAACGGCGACAGTTCGAACATTAAAAGCATCACTGCTGGATGAGATCCTCAGGAAACTATTTTTAGCCTCCATCTGAGTTTCATAAAAAATCCTCCCGTGGGGTTTCTGAAGCGTTTTATCAGCCTGAGCGGTCAATTAAAGCTAAAACATGTAAATTAACAAAAATTGAAGCCATGAGGTAAAAAAAAAACTGCCATTTGAAGAAAAGGTTAATTATGCAGAGAAACGGCAGAAAACTGAGGAGATGGGAACTGAGTGGAGGTCGACTTCAGAGGAGGCGACTCCCACACATTTTCCCCACTCACAGGGTCGAGGGTGGAGGTGGGGGAGGGGTTACCTGACAAAGTGGGACACACACACACTCGCACACACACACATAGATGCTAATTACGCTTAATGGAAGCCTCACTCAGCCTCCAACTTTTTCTATGACTCAGCCTAATCAGACTTTAGTGGTCCATGTAATCTGGACCAAACTAATCAACCACCTACACCACCAATCATCCGTGAGTCAGAACACTTAACTCCACCGTCTGGTCGGATTAACGAAGTCTGCTTCACTCAACAGCGACTATTGAATGAACTGACTTCACGTTGTTAGCCTGCACCGAGTTCCCCCCCCCCATGCAGGAACAATTACAATCAAGCTTCATGCAAAAAGGGGCTTTCAAACAGAGCTTCAACTTTATTCAAACAGAGCTTTAACTTTATTCAGACGTCTGAACACCATGCGAGTCAGACGTGAGTGAGAACATGAGGTTTTTTCATTTGAATTTAACTGATAAAACAAACAATTATGATGATGACGCCTGTTTAAATGAAGAGAAAATTATTTGTAGGCTGCAGCAACACAAAGCTTCATTTATGATTAAATATTCGGACACATTTTACTATTATTACAAAATTGCAGCTCCTGCAATTTGGATATTTTGCACGTAGACACTCTGCACAGTAATATTTTGATTAATTGTTCGGCCTTAATTATGCTCATAAATCAACATCACACACTGTTACATTCACTTGCATCTTAAACTCATTGGAGAAAAGCACTAGTGTTTCGCAGCTGATTGGAGACAAAGTTTGGATCAGGGTTTTTTAGAACAAATGCAGGTGAAATTTAGATGATGAATTGTTTCATTTGGAGGCCTGGACTGAAAAAGAAAAACAGTGAAACAGCCATTATTTCCGCCAAGGTTGTGTAGTACTCTGAGCCTGTTTTCTTTATTACAGAGACAAAGGTTCCTGCACACTGAGCCAAAACTTATTTCCACATAACGTCTCCTTCAGGTCACATTAGATCACTGAAGGTGCTCAGCCTGGGATTCACACCTGGGTCAAACCAGGTGAGGTCTGAACAACGAACCTGTTTGTCACATTAATGCAACCTGGGGAAGCTTTAAGGTCAAAACATTCTAGTTGTTCTTTATAAAGTGTCCTTATAATCAGTTCAATCTGTTTCTTTAGAGACTGTTTTCAGCCTTTGGTTCATGAACCTGATCTGCAAACATACACAACCTTAAAAAACACTTATTATCTTTATTATGTTCTAAGTCAAAGGATGTAGACTGTGATTATAAACCTGCAATCAATTATTCTGATTGGTTTAGAGAAACACATTCACAGAGAGTCTTTCTTCACTGCTGACACAGTGTGAGGGTCAGTGATAAAAGACTGTCTCTCTATAGAAAATGTCTGAAATCTGGATCCAGATGAACATCCTTTTTTACTTCTAGGACACGTTGCAGGTTTAGTTCATTTAAGTAAAGGCAGCAGCTTCGTGAAGTTAAAAAGAAAGAAGAAAAAATCTTTTAAAAGTTAACCAGAAATGATTTGTTTTGTCAAAGGCCTGGCAGCAATTAATCTTTTTTCAGATATTTTGCTAAAAACCAGCCAAACAACAAACTGAAGCAAATATTCATCATCCTTTATGAAAGTTATGAGGCTTTTCTCTAAAAACCAGGAAGTGGTCAGTACTGGATTAATACGTTTATTGGGTGAAATGTGATTAAATCTTGACTATCAGACCAACTTCAGCTTGTTGTTTGACCCTTTTTTTTCCTTCACATGATCGAACCTTTTGTTCTACTCTTCTGAACTTGCATAAAGAAGGTTTTCTTCCATCCAAACATTGTGATCTGCTGCTCTGATGAACAACCACAGAGCCGAAGCACAAAGTGATCGATCAGTCACGGTGCTTTGCTGAGCTCAATCACATAGATTCAGAAGTTCAGCTGCGAGACGACAGTTTTAACCATCAATTCGCTCATTAAAGTCGTGGCAACTGCACCCTTTTTTCCTGAAGCTGAATGCAAAGTATGTGTCATAAAAAAGGTGCTTCTGAGGAGGGTTGAAGTATAAAATGAAACACCAGGTTTTATTTAATTTGCATATAAAAGTAGAAGCATTATTTGGGTTCACTAAGTATCTAAAACTACAAGTATGTACACAGCAATGAGTATTTTGATGAAATAACCCTTTAAAACTACAGTTTGATGGAAAAAGGTAGAATTTGAGTGGAATAAAACTTTAAAACTGAAGGTCATTTAAAAAACTGCAGGTTCTGCTGTTTGCATGCAGGAAAAAAAACATACAGAAGAAGAAAATAGCAAGAAATAATTAGCATGATCATGTGCACAACAGGCACACAGAGTAAATGATCTCGTTTCTTGTGTGTGTGTGTGTGTGTGTGTGTGTGTGTGTATGTG
>JAQMCX010000037.1:11500945-11516376 GCA_029814765.1 Acanthurus leucopareius | reverse complement strand
TGTGTGTGTGTGTGTGTGTGTGTGTGTGTGTGTGTGTGTGTGTGTGTGTGTGTGTGTGTGTGTGTGTGTGTCAGGTACTTTCCCAGTAAAGGACACTTTTGCTGCTGTTACAAAGTCGAGCGACAGTTGGAAGGATTTTAACATGTTCACACTTTAATTAACTGGATGTTATGCGTCCGTCCGACCATCTGCCAATCAATCCTGCATCTATCGAGCTGCAAACACAACCTCCTGCATCGCAGCACAGGACGTCCTTGGACTTAATGAACACTCTGGTGTTGAAGAGCAGAGGCTCATCAGACTGAGCTCTATGGAGTTTATCTCGTTAAAAAACAGGAAGTTATTGTGTTTATGAATTGCACATTTTCTCAGATTCAACCAAACAGTCCAACTCCATGAGGAAGTGTGCTGTTAGTTTAACAGATCACCTGATCGGAGAAACAACTGAGCTAATTAGAGCTTTGGGGGCGGGATTAAAAGTATTAATCGCAACAACGGCGACAGAAAAGAAGGACGGAGGAGTAACTTTACATCAGTTGTGACTCTTCTTGTTGTCAAGGCTGAGTAACTTTACTCGAAACCTTTCAGAAACCAACCAAACTAACTAAATACCAAGTAGCATCAGAGCTTCTCCAGTCAAATATTCCTGCTTTCAGTGCTTTTTGTACCAAAATCTAGAAAATAATGACTCATTTGAATGTGTGAAGCCGGTCGTCCTCAGACAGAATGTGCTGCATCTGACGGAGCTGTTTGTTCCTTTAACTTTTAAAATGCATTTCCATAAAAATCGTTCAGATGTGGAGGAGCTTTAGAAGCATTTTGCACACCTGCATGTTTCCAGTCACATGATGGGCCTTAAATAAACTACAACAAAGGGTTTCAACTACATATATTATTGATAACGGTGCTGGTATCACAATTTTTTAAGCAATAACGAGCTCAAGTGTCGCTGCCCTCTGGATATTAAATTCCCCACATTGCTGTAATGATGCAGAGGAGCGTTGTGGGCGTGGCCTGTATGACATCACTGTTGGGTGTGTTTAGAGGTCAGTGAGATGAACTCTTTCCAGCTGGGTGTTAAGTTACTCTGCAAGGACGCTCTGATATTCCAAAAGTTCCTGCCGGCTGAAAATCCAATAAAAACAAGGAGTCGCCACCCGCATTCTTGGAATTCCCCTCCCCCGGAATATCGATGCCAGTATCGGATGTCTGTTAGTGAGCGATGGAGGGAGAGGAGGATGTCAAGAAAAGGAGTGGAGCGAAAACATGTGAAGAAGAAACAGGGAAGAAACATCACATACACACACACACACACATAAACACACACACACCCTGGAAGAAAAACAGGAGGGGGATGCAGAGAAAGAGCTTTAGGTTCAATATGTGCAAAATGCAACCTGAATATACTCCAAACACACACACACAGAGACACGCACACATGCACACACATGCACACACAGGCACACACACACATGCACACACACACACACATACACACACCTCCGCTGTTTGACAGATGGACAACGAGAGTCTAACAGTCGAGCAGAGATTTGATTTGCAGGTTGATGTGTTTCTGCTGGTGGAGTATTTCATGGTAGTTTATTACACTTTGAGTCTTTCAATCAGCACACACACACACACACACACACACACAGACACACACACACGCACACGCACACGCACACACACACACACACACACACAGAGGGAGGAGAGGAGTCTTGTAAATCAGTTGTGCTGTGCTGGTTCTTATCTGAGGGATGGCAGCTCTGAGGGCACGGCGGCTCAGCTTTCTCTGCTGTTACAGCCTCACACGCCGCCGCTCGCCGCCGCCTCACATGGCGCCACCGCCTCATCAAGCAGCAGGGAGGCGGCTGCGAGCGGCGAGCGGCTGCAGGGATGTTGAGGTAAGAACAGCATCACAATGTGAGAGTCATGATGAAACATTACGCAGGAACAGCAAACGCTCTAAACTGAAGTCTCAGCACCGCCGGCTGTGTGATACAACCAACAGAGTCGCAGCTAAACTGGTTAAACTGGTTATCTGTTGACTGGTTTGAGCCTGGCTGTTAGAATAACACCAGTGTGAGTGTTGAACAGTCTCTGTTATCTAAACTCTGAGCGATACCACACTGTTTTTCATCAATTCAAGCGCAGCGTTTTGATCTAATTCCCCCTCAAGGATACATGATAAGTTTTTCCTTCGGCTCCGACCCACAATCCTCTCTGTTTCACACTGAGCTTTGGTGAGAATCCGAGTGGATTCTGCTGCAGATCGACGTCGTTTCATGTAAGCTGAATGATAAATGATGGAAAGTTTTTCACTCAAATGAATCAGCGTGAGCGTTCGGATGAACGTGCTGCTTTTCGCTCGTCTTTGCACAGCAGCTGTTCGGAAAAACGGTCAGATTCACTGCTGAAAATTTGATCTTTGTTCCAGAATAAAAGACAGAATTGATGCAAAATGTACATTATGGAATTACTGAGTTATATTTTATTTCACATAACAAAGTTTAGCTACAAATGCTGAAATGATAGATACCAAAAGTACCAATAAGCTTCTTTAAAAATATCTTTCTTTGCAGAGAATAAAGACATAAATGAGGTTAAAAACTATAAAAGATCACCATCATACAAAGAATCTAAAGGATCACGGATCTGATGAAGCGTTCAGACTCAACATTTCTTATTTCTGACAGATTTAAACCTTCAGTTCTGTGGATAAAATCAGATGGTACTTGAAAAACTGAAATATAAATGCAAAATACTATGAAACGAACATCATCTTCTGGTCTGAGTGACTCAATTTTCAGTGTTTTCATGATTGTTGTTTAAACTGAACTCTCAACTTGTCATCTGACCACGAAGCCACAAAGAGATTTTCTGGTCTTTTGTTTTGAAGCCAAGGTTACTGAAGTAAAATGTATTTATTTGAATACATCTGAATGTTTTTCTCTGAGTTTCTGACCTGCTGAAGGACTGAACGACGACCGAGAAGCTGGTGGCTGAAATAACAACAACAGACTTCAACAAAAACTCAGATTCACTGCAAGAAAAAAGCTCATTTTAAACTCAACTCAAGACTTTATTGTCGATCAATCATTTAAGTGATTTATCAGGAGGAAAGTCCATCATTTTCCTGTTCCAGCTTCTAAAATATGAGGATTTGCTGCTTTTCTGGTTAATTTCAAGGTTAATTCATAGAGTTGAATTCATGCAAAGATGCTGTGATTATGAAACCAAATGGCAGCTGCGGCCGTAATCTCACTGCAAAACATGCACAGAAAGTTTTTAACTCCACTTTTCAGCTGTTAATCTGTTAATCTGGACGTTCAAACTGAACATAAAGAACATGTTGAAATTGCAAACCTCCATGTTGTTTGTTCACCTCCTTCACACCTGCAGAGTTCTGCATGCTTATTTACTGATTTCCTGCATGTGAACTGCAGGCATCGACTACCAGCTACTGGCCGTGTTAAAATTAAAAAAAGGCAAAAAATCTTTTAATTAGAGCTGCGGAGCTTTTGTTTTCTGCTCGCCAGCGTTTCCAAAGGGATCAACTTATCTCAGACACATTGTGCAGAAACGCGTCGCTGTAAGCGTGCTGCTCTCAAAACACTCTGCCGTTGTAATAATCGCACTTTTTTTTAATCGAGGATTAATTAACGCTGGTGGTAATGTTTCTTATTTAAGCTGAATGTTGGTGTTTTTTAGAATTAAAATCCTTTTTTTTTTCCATCAATCTGAAACTCTCCTCCCTCCGTCCTCGATCCGGTTCACGCTCTCTGTTTCTCCTCACTGAATCTCTCCTTCACAGCCTCGGTGTTACTGCTCAAACTGTGTGGTTAATCCACTGTGGCATGGTAAAGGCTTAACACACACACACACACACAGAAACACACACACACACAGAAACACACACACACGCAGGTCTGTGCCTGCAGTGGAAGCCTTGCAGACATGGGATTTCCTTTCACATCCAATTGAGACCAAAGAAACTTGGTGAGAAGAGCAAGGAAAAGATAATCTGCAAACACACACACACACACACACACACACACACACATGCACGCGCACTTACACACATATGCACACTCTCACACAAACATCTGTGTAAATATCAAACCAGCATCGCACACAAGCATCAATAGCCTCAACACAATGTTAATGTGATATAACACGCAGCTTAAAAACCCCCCAAAGAGACATCGAGTGTACACAAAAACGACCACCCTTCACCCACCGACAAACACACACACACACACACACACTCAGGTCCTTCTGTAGGAGTGTGTAGACAGGAATTTGTAGAGACGTAATTACAATGTGGAGTCTGAACAGCATCCGATTAAGATCCAGAGGTTTTATGGAAGCTCTTTGAAGAGGTTTGAGGAGCAGCAGCTCAACCTGGCTCAGCAAACCACACTGAACACACACACACGCACACACACACACACAGCACACACACACAGCACACACACACACAGAAACCCTGGGAAGTGCTTCTTTCTGGCTGCAAACACACCAGTTTTCCACCAAAATGCAACAGTGTGACTTCACTGTGAGAAACCCTGCAGACACACTGATGTTTTCATCCGTCACTGTTACATTACAGACAATGAAACTCAGACACTCAAACCTTCTTCCTTTTCCACTTTTCAGTTGCTAAAAAGTCTCTAAAATAACAACTAATCTGTAGCAAAGCCTGAAGGAGCGACAGTGACGAACTGCTTCTGCTCACCGAGGTCAGTTTGTTTAATATGAGTCGCCTGATAGTTGAAGCTGGAGACTGAAGGGAAATATGAAGGACGAGAGCAGCGCAGATACCAGATCATATCAGGTCGCAGGATATTGTGACCACATGGACGCCAGTTGAGGTCGAGCCGCCTGCAAGCCGTTGGTATTCATGTTGCAATGATGCGAGGAATTCAAAGTTTAAATTAAAGTTAAAGCAGCTCCAAGCTGTTGTTTTACATCAACAATAAATCAAAGGATGATGTGCAAAAAAAGGAGGTTTCTCACTGTGAAAAAGCAACAGAAGACTGAAGCTTTTCTTTACTTTACAGGAAGTTTTAACACCTTTCAGCTCTTTGTTTTGCTTCACTGTCGCAGTTATAATAATCTGCATTTTTCAGCCACAGACCAACAATTCAAACTTCTTCGTCTCGTCACAAACGACCACAAAATAAAACATTTCTGAGCCTCAGTTTACAAAAGTCCTGCTGGAAATACTCCAACACTGATCAACAGGCCTCTGTGAGCACGAGGATCGATTTCCCGTTCAGAGGTGAACTTGAAGGAAGTAAAGAAAAGTCAGCTGACGGAGACGAGTTTCCTCTTTCAACCCTGAAACTGAAGCTTCAGGAGAAAATCCAGCCACAAAACGACGATTATGAGGCTGTTTGACTCATCAGGTCAGACAGAAAACAGCTGAATAATCATCGTTTTGTCAGAATCTGAACTCTGCAGAAGTGATTTATGTCTTTTCTCACCATTTAATCTTACTGACTTGTTGTGTTCTGACCTTAATGTGTTCTTTAAGCTTTACAGGAAGTTTTCTGATGTCAGTAAACTCAACGTGTCGCAATCACAAGACAAATGAGTGAATCACAGAGATCATTTCCTGCACTGGATGACCAGACTGAAGCTCATTTCTGCATATTTTTCATTTTGCTTTGAGTATTTTTGACTGTAAAACACACAGACTCTTCTGTTGCTTCATTAACATTCATATAGTTTTGGGATTAAAGAGGAAAGTTTGACTCATTGAAACGGCAACATCAGCTGTAAATAAACACCAACACAGCAAAAAAAAACAAAAAAAGTTTAAATTTAATCCAGAAACTGACAGATTGTGTGCACAGAAATCATCCTAAAGGAAGCTTTTGTTGTTGTTTGTTCCCTGAACTGTATGTTCAGTCCTCCGGATCGTTAATCCTGTTCCGAGCACGGATTATTTTGGACTTCTTTTCTTGCTGTTCAGCCAAATACAACAAACAAAGGGGCTCCGTGTTTTTCTGTCAGGGGTCGTGTTTGCTGCACACACACACACACACACACACACACACGGATGAGGTCTGCACACAAGTGTGTCTCGTTTGTTCTGCAGGTTAGCATGCTAACGTTTGCTAATTAGCGCTAAATACAGAGAACAGCTGAGGCTAAAGGAAACGTAATGAGTCGCAGGTAATTTAAGCTGAAAAAGTCATCAGATTTCATCCTTCCTGACCATGAACGCACCACGTTTATTCATCCAGTCCGTCCGAAGCGATGGACTGACCTGCAGCTGCACCTCCAACATGGCTGTAAATTGGAAAGATATAAAAAAAAGTGGGAGATAAAAGGGACGAGGTTGAGGATGGAGGCCCGGCGTGGACACAAAGAAACTCTTGAGTTTCAAGTGAATCGCTGTGGAGAACATTAAAGTTTCAACCCGGACCTCGAGGCGATCAAAGCCAGAGCGAGTCACGTCCTCTGGATGTTTGCCTTCGCTCTGCGGTGCAGCTAAAGGCTCCATGATTAACGTGACATCAGACCACTCAGAAAACAATAAAATCTAACTATTAACAAACATTATTCCATCTTTCACTCATTAACAGAGGACTGTGTTGTGAGGAAAGAGCACAAAATTGGATTTCTGAATGAGAAGTGGATAAATTCTTTAAAAGTTGGTCGAGTCTTTTAAGAAAGAGACCAAAAGACTTCAGAATCAATAAGCAGCCCTGTGTGTTGGCTCTCCACGCAGCAGATCACTGGGAACCCAGTGAAGATCAATGGCAAACTGGTGGAGGAACTCCTCTTTGATGATAAAGGGAGGAAATCAACATGCCACTGCACATTCCTGCTCCGTGTTCGCCACCGGCAAACAGTCGCATGCCAACGTGCAAACAAAGACTTTCTGTCTTTCAAGCTGGATCATTAAAACTGACTCGGTCATGTAAGCACATGGAGTTGGTATTAACACTGGAATCAGAGCGTTTAAACTGGTGTAAACATTATTCATTGAAAGTTTATGAGCATCAATCACCAAAAGTTTGTATAAGCGTGTCAAACATTACAGGCTCAGTGAGGAGTGAAGCTCTTGTTTAAGTGCATTAAAGCACCACGAACCCTGATTACTGGATTACTTTAATGTTTCATGCAGTGAAACTTGCCAGCAAAAGGTGAAAAAGCAGCGTTAAAGGTCTTTAAAATCCACTTAAGACTTTTAATTTTGCATTTTTACACGTTTTTAAATCAGATAATTAATACATATTAGTGTGTCTTCTTGTCACAGTTTTGCAGTTAGTTTTATAAATCACAGACGAAGTTGGCAGGGGGCAAAATCTACGTCCACAAACCCGAAATATGGGTGGATTTTTCTTTATATGAGTGAATCTATGAACCGGACTGGAGGGTGAATGTTTGCAAAGAAACAGACATGAAATAAAAAACTATGCTGAGATGCTTCAACACATTTCTGTGTCATTTACAGGCGACTGACTCTGTCCTCCGTTTTTCACCTTCGAAGGAACATGGTGCATTCAGGTGCACCTCATAAACTCTAAAATCTACATCACTGTGTACAACAAGCTAACAAGAACTCCATGGTGCTTTCAAGTGCACCTCTGACAGTCAGAAATCTTTATTCCAAAGGCCACAAAGGTTGTTTAAAGCAGAAGAGTTTCTAGTTTCCTTTGTTTGAATTCTCTTGCAGCCATGAAGTGTTTTTAAAGAAAGACATGAACTGGAAACGCAGACGGAGGAAGAAAAGAATCACAGAAGGTCTGCAGAGACGTCATTTGTTCTTCGCAGTGGAACAGCGAAGTACGTCTGGTCTTAATTATCTCCTCTGTCGTCATACCAGAGTCATGCAGCCTCCCTCAGAGACCACAGGGGCTTTCCCTCTTCCCATGCACTGAACTGCACGGCACTGCACGGCACTGCACGGCACTGCACGGCACTGCACAGGGCGGGACTCTGTCAGGGGAGCAGACATCCAAAACCAGAGATGAAGAAACGAGGCTGGAAAACGAGCAAGAAAACTGCGACTCACACAATCGATGAAACCCAAGAACACGAAAAAAAATCCTGAAATGAACTTGACTTTTAATCTGCAGAATATCAGTTCTGTATTTTTCCTATTAACAAAAAAAAAAATCCCATAAAAAGACCAAAACCAGCAGCGTGTTAGTCTTCTTGTTAATCTTTGTGTTAAATAATTTCTAACTTCCTGTTTGTGGCTCTGAGCTGCAGGTTCGTGAGTGTCTGAGGACGTAAATCTTTAAAAAAACTTGTCACAAATTTAAAGTTTTATTAAAAAAACGTCACTCAAACAGGAAGAAAAACTGCACATGAACTGATCATCAATCGTCTTCGCTCTCCGTTCAAGTCGGACAAAGAAAACCTCAGAGAACGTCAACACATCTGACCTCTGAGTTTTATGAGGTCGCGTGTTTACAAGGGAACACATGTCTGGAGACAAAGCCGCCATGGTGAACAGGCACCGGGGATCAGCCGGGGTCTTCTGAGGGTCGGCGGCCCCTCAACGCCGACAATGAACCGGCCAACTACTGAGGAAGAGGTCAAAGGTTAACTGACTGGAGGTTGGAAGGAGAGTGTGTTATGGAAAGAAAAGTGTTGGTGCCTTTTTAAAGAGGTGTGTTTGCTTTTTGTTATGTTAAACAGCCGGCGGTTCCTTTTTTAAATTAGCTGCTATTGTTGCTGCAAACGTCTGTTTTTCTTTACAAGACGACGAGCCGACATCAAAGAACAAGAGGCGACAAGAGCGAGTGGGATGGTGCTTCACGTTGCCCGTGTCCCGCAAAAAGATGCACCTGAACACATCGCAAAAGCTCAACAAAGACCCGAAACTGAATGACGACTCAGTGTATCAGAGTCCTTTAAAGTAAATAAGCTACATCTTTGTAAACTAAGCTGTATTTCAGTAAATAAACTGGAAATAATCAGTTAATTAATTGATTAAAATGCACAATTCAACAAAATATCTGACAAAAATGTGGTTGTTTTTGCAGATTTTAAAGCTGAAATGTTACATTTTGTAAATTTGAGTCACGTTTCACCAAAATACCTCCACTAGTCAAATTATCACTGGGTGCCACTTACACTCAGATCAGCCCTTAAATGCAGAAAATAAAGATTTTAACGAGCCAAATGAGACTCGTTAAATTTAAAAGTGTGCATTTTTTTTTGCTGTCTGTGGCGAACTCGTTCATTTTCACGAAAAACTATAAAATCCTGGCATTAAGTGCACATCTGAGAACCACAAACTACACGAACAAAGTCTCGTTCTGCACAGTTTGGAGAGACTGACTGGATTTCTCTGCAGCCTCAGTCATCAGCTGGACACACACACACACACACACACACACACACACACACACACCTGAATGGTACAAAGCAATCAGACGTGTTGCCCATTTCCATAATGAGGTTCAGGAGGTGAAACAAAGTTTTATCCAGCAGCTCCTCGTCTCCTCCAGCTTCTCTGCTGGTGGTCTTATTAAATCCGCTCCGTCTCCGCGACCTCGACTCGTTCGGGCCGTTCAGAAACTCATTAGACTGCTGGAGGACTCACAAGACGAGTATCCAAGCTGACTAATTCATCTCTTGGGCTGTCAATCTGCCTCCTGAGCTTTACTTTTTTAACCACATCTCAATGTGACGCCCAGCATTTTTTAATATCTAATAATCAGTCTCGATGCTTCGGGATTATTGAGAAAGATGACGGCGAGTTGGGACGTGGAGATGATTACGCAACCCGCCGCCGAGGAGGGAAAAGCAGAATAAATGTTCATATCTGTGAGTCTCTCTTTGGCGCTCTACCTGTTCAATCTGCCCGACTGCCATCTTGGGAGCTGTGATTCGCTCGGAGTCGACGCTCATGTCTGATAAATCCCAGTTAGCAGGAACTGGCGGTGCTGGTTTTTAATGATCTCTGCCTTAGTGCTCCAAAACCAGCACTCGCTGTGAAGTCAAATATATTTAACACCAACATTTGGGATTCAGATCAGTGAAGATCAAAACTCAGGTGGAATATATTTCCCATCAGGCCTTGAACACAAAAACCTACTTCCTGTTTCTCTGAAGCAAAGAGAGAGACTTAAAGAAAGATCTCTGATTTAGGACTGAAACTTACACTTATCTCCATTATTTGTAAAGTTATTCATCTAATAATTAATCGTTAAGTCAATAAAATGTCAGAAAAGAATTAAAATTATAAATAATATTAACACAGCTCTTTAAACGTCTTGTTTTTTATCTGACAAACAGTTAATAAACACAAAATCAGATCATTATGACTGATAAGTCCATTGATAAGTTCGTGGCTTCCAGCAGAAGGAGATGAGTTTTACACACTGATGTTCCACACACATGCAGTCCATCTGTTTGTGTGATTCTGCAGATGTTTTGGAGTTAAAAACTTGTTTTGGTGTTTCTATTTTGGGTAACTTAAACAAAAGTTATCTCTGTCTGAGAAAATGGACATCAGCCTTCATGCATTTATCCAGGAATGTTGATTTGAACTTGTTTAAGGGAACTTGATCATTTTTTGAAGATCCAAGATGCCGACTTCTAAAGATAAACGAGGGCTCAGTTTGCTCCATGACTGCTGGACTGTGTTTAAATGTAAAAGGGAGCTTTGTTTAAAAAATAAAAGCATTTGGTTTTGCTTAAAATTGTCTTTTTCTACATGAGGCCGTGAACTTATCAATCAGCCCTCATTCAGAGTGTTTTTCTGTAAGTTTTCCTCTTAAACAAAGACTGAAGCGTCTCAGCTCTGCTCTGATGGTCTGAACAGTGACATCACTTCACCTGGCTCCAAATATTTCAGCTTCCTCTTCTAAAATTAGATCCTTTTCTCCTTTTCTGGACTGATTTTAAAACACATTCTCAGAGTCAAACTCTGCAAAATGTTAATTTTACGACTGAGCAGTTTACAGACTGCCAGACAGGGACACGTCATATTTCATTAACGCCTGTCATCTGTAGTATAAGGGGGGTCATAACAAAGATTTCTGCTGCCCCTCATAGCAGAAAAATGACCACAATATATCAGCTGAGGTTGATCAATACCACCGACTGGACCATAACTCGGCCTGTGTGATAAGATTTTCGGCTTTTTAACGCTCCTCATTTCAAGTTCTGCTCTGTTTTGGAACAAAAAATCCCACCGGACTTCACAGAAACTCCCAAAAGTCATAAATTATTTGGCACCTTTAGTCTCAGAGGAGCTGGACTGTGCACATCTGACGTGGTTTGAGGGCAGCCGGTGGATAAAAGCTGAGCGTTCTGTGGGAACCGGGGGACAAATTTATCCGGGATATAAGTCAAAAACATGGCAGCGCAGCAGCAGCAGGAAGCAGTTCTGCCTCTCAGAGCTCTGAAGCTGGTTTTCTATCAAACCAAGTGCTTCATTAGACTCTGAGAAAAGAGTTTATTTACTTTCAGATGATTGAAAGGATTAATTTCATCCAGCAGCAGAAGAACGAAGGCTTATGAAAACAAAAAAATCATCACTACGCACTAAATCTCTCAGTCTTTTTTCGCTGAGTGAGAGGAAAGTTAAAGTTCTTCCTCAGATCTGATAAAGTGTCTTTTCCTCCCAAACACTTCCTTATCTCACGGAGATATTTTTGTTGGACTAAAACCCAAAACTCTGATCATCAATCATACATAAAAAAAACTGTGATAAAAACAAATGCCTCTCGTCATCCAGCAGATTTCAAATAAACTATAAAAATGTGCAACAGAATCTGACACGTTTACGTTCAAAGCCTCAAAATCTTCTGCTCGCTTAAAGTTTTCAGTCCAGCAGACACAAAGCAGCAGAATAAAAGACAATTTATGTGAAAAAAAATCAATTAAATCAATAATCTGGAGTTCTGATATGAAGTGGGATTTGAACTTCAACAAGGATTCAGTGGATTTACCTTTGATCTCAGGTGTAATATTCCCTAAAACTAGACGATCAGAATGAAAAGCAGCAGAGTTTTTTGGGCCTCGAGGACTCTGATCAAAGACAGTTATTGATGAATTATTCTGCTCATGATTCAATATTTTCTGTCCTCTTGTTGAGGAGTTTCCACTCTGGATCTTAAGCCGTCTCAAGAAGTTTTAAAGCTGCCAGTGTTAAGTGAAACGATGCGTTCAATTTCACCAAGTTTAAGCTGTTTCCCAAAAACTGCAAAGCTGTTTAGTCTCATGAAAATGTTATGAAACTGTAGTTTATTACCCAGAAATCCTGTGTGCAGAAGCCAACCACAGGACGTGTCTTTTCCATGTTTGCAAGTCCATCATTTTACAATGTAATCACTTCACTCTTTCCATCAGCGGCCATATTAACATCAGACTCAACTGAGAGACGAGCACATTCACACTGTTTGAGCTGACGAGAAAATGAAGCTCATCTGTTGTCATTTAGTCGCCTCAAGTCGTTTTTTAATCGAGCTTCTTCTCCTCTGAGACCCTCAACTCCGCAGTTTCAAAACAATTAGGCCAGAAACAGAGTGCAGAGACACAGTAATAACAATCATGCTAACTATCCATCCATCTCCGTGCAGCTCGCTGCTGAACAATCTGGAGCTCTGTGGGTCCAATTCAATGAATCATCAGTGACTGGATGCGTCTGATTCTTAATCTCACGCCTGCGGACGTTTTCTTAAGCATCCAAAAGAAGTTCTGGCTTCCACACAAACAGATTTACTCGACAGAGATTCTTGCAAAGAGCTTGTCGGTGTTTTGTGTGAGACCATTGTCGACACAGCTTCTCCTCGTGTTCTTCGCACTCGGAAGTCGGATCACGTCTGAACAAACAGCTGACGTCTTGTTCTGGAGCCGGATGTGTCGGCGATAAGGACCGGCACTGTGGTCTGCAGCCCCGCTGGTATCAATCACTGTCAGGACGCTTCAAACCCACTTAAGATCCCGTTCTCGTGGGTTTCCAGAGATCACAAGCTGCAAGTCATCGTCGAACAGGATGTGCCTGATAAAGAGCTCCGCCGCCTGCTTTCATTTCCCAAAACATCACCAGCCGAGGCTCCTGAAGAGGCGATGAAAGCTGAAGCGTCTTCACGATGACGGCTCGCAACAATTACAAGCATTCAGAGTTTCCTGCAGACCTTCATTCTTGCTCGGTAACTTGCTGAACCAGTCTTGAAGTTTGCATGCTGAGGTTTAATGTGTTGACATCGAAGACTGATGCACTTTACAGATAAAGATTTTACACAAAAACACATGAAACTCTTCAACAGAGTTTCCAAACCTTTTCTGCATGTGACTCCTTGAAAAAAGAACCAAAAGTCTGACTGTGTTTCCTCGTTACTTTTTAACAGTTTCACGGGTTCAAAGAGGAAAACCTCTAATATTTCACAATAAAACATAAAAAGGACACAAATTTCATTAGTCAATAAAACTTTATTGGGTCATAACTTTGTGTTTTCTTCCCATTTTTCGTCTCACGACTCCTCGGATTCATCTTGTGACTCTTTAAAAGGGGTCGACCCCCCCGAGGCCGAAACAACAGGACCTCTGTATGTTCACTTATGTTACACAACCCTGATCATCGGTTCATGTACTTCTTCCACCATTGCTCATTAAATTCACTAATTAGCTCTTAATCAAGACCCTTCATCCCCCCTCCAAGGGACTTATACTGTTAATATGCTGATCAATACCAGATAATTCGCTTCTCTGCACCACTTCCTGCATTTTTAAGACTTAAATGTCATCCGGTGGCACAACTTGGGGAAGTTGAAATAAGCGTTTTGGTTAACCAAACCCGACAAAGGCAGCGCGGTTTGTTTTGATGCCCTCGAGGAATAAAAGTAAAGCTGTTTTCTGAATCGATGCCAATTTGTAAAAAAAGAAAACCTCAAACAAATCAGATCACAGGAGTCAAAGACGTCCCTGTTCTCCACGACGCCGCGCCAACAACATGTCAACCAGGAAATCAGCTACTTAGTTGTGCACAAGGATGGTGATGAACGTGGAAAAACGTGACTCGAACTGTCCAATCAGAGCTGAGGATTCAGCCAAACACTCCAACAAGCTTCAGGGTTATAAAAGTCAAGCGGACGTCCAGAACAGAGCGACGAGTCTTTGCATTGATCTACGTCTGCAGCTCGCCGTGACCACGGCTGAACGCTGCGTGGATGTGAGGGAAATCACACTAATCGAGATGATGCAGAACGTTAAGAAACTGCCGGGCTGCGGGACGAATCTCAGCCCGCCATTCACTCATATTCACCGAGTCTCACAACCTCAGGCTGAGTCACATCCTCGAACACACGCCGACGTTTAAAACAGGGTTTCTTGTATTTCCATCTCTTCCTCCATTCATGTCTTCCTCCTCTGTTTTTCCATCTTTCCATCCCTTGAACCTCCCGTTTCCTCCTTCTTATGTCATCGAGCCTGAAACTCGTCTGTTGGCATGAAGGCGACTCTACGTTTCCGTTCACATGCTCGCCGACCCGAACTGAACCCACCGTCTCCTGCATACGTCTGCCTGTAAATGTGTGTGTGTGCTTAAAGAGGTCCTACAAAATGTGAGTGGATGGACACACACCATTGAGCATGAAACACAGGAGAGGGGAGGCCCACACACACACTAACACACACACACACTAACACACACACTGATCTGTTTGAGGCTTCTGGTTTATTCAATGAGCTCTGAGCTGCAACATGACGGCACTGAAACACACTGAAGCCACGACGAAGGAACTTTATTTGATGCAAGAGAAGGAGAACATGGAGACGGGAGCGAAAAACTGCAGGAAAAAACTAGGCAGCATTATTATTTATTATCTAATCTATCATCACTTTTACTTATTTGATGCACATTTGATGTTTAAAAGGTGATTTCAGCTGTTAAAAAACTCCAAAAGTTGACTTAATCTTAAAGTTTTCACCCAATATTCTATGAAACTTGGTCTCATCTCTGTGCATCGTTTATCTGTTTTAACTCATGGAGTCGAACACCTCCACTGAAACCGTCCTAACACCATCTCACCTCCATCAACACCAACCAGTGAATGAACAGAAAAACCCTCTTCAGACATGAAAACTTCTTGTTTGGGGTTTGAAAAGTTAATGGTTTTAACACTGCATCCGTCCAAAGGTTTACAGAGTGACAGAGTCAACACGGGAGGATGGATGGATCAAAAAAACAGGGTTTGAATCCTGTGTGAGAAAAACTTAACATCTCCTTCACCCGTCGGAAGAAACTGAAGCACCTGAAGAAAACCAGCACAGAAAAAGCCGAGAATAAGAGCCTCATTTTCAACCACTGTGATGAGCTGGAGCCTTTTAAGAAAGCACACCTGACTGTTTTACTCATTTGACCCTTTGAGACCCTAATTTTAGCAATCATCCTGCCAGAGAGGTGAAAAAAACATCTCCAAATGAGGCAGAAATAAGTTCTGAATCCT
>JAQMCX010000037.1:11488445-11495945 GCA_029814765.1 Acanthurus leucopareius | reverse complement strand
CAGCCGGGTGCACATCAAATATTTGATGGAAATGTATGCAGCCATTGCACATCCATCACAGTCGGTGTCTGGAAAGATAAATCAAACTGCGATTGGAAAGATATGAGTTTTTGAAGATGGAAACCAATATATATATATATATATATTTTTTTTTTTTTGCAATGAAGCTGCTTATGGCCAATATTGTGTCCAAATAGAGAAATTTCACCAGTTTAACAGCCAAAAACCATGTCAGCCCATTCAAACGTCAGACATTTAGTGTTTCCTAGAACTGTGTTTTTCCAATAAAACCAAACTTTTAGAGGATTTCCACGCTGAAGGAAATAAAATTCAGTATGAACCAGTCTGACATTTTGGGAAAAAGGTTTATTTGATTTCTTGTGGAGTTAAAGATAAGAAGATCAGTCTGTATCATGAACCAGCAGCTGGTAGATATGTTTATAATGAGTAAAGTTTAAACAGAAATAGACCGTCAAATTAACTAAAAGTAAGACAACAATTTAGTAAAATAGGTAAATTCTGCTGAAATGTTTTGCATTTTGCATTATACATTATTAGAACTGCACATTATCCTTAAATTTAAATGTTTTCAATGATAAAATATTGTAAGTTTAACTGAGTATTCTAGTCTTTGACCAGCGAGTGGAGCATCATTTATTCAGCCAATCAAACACAACCCAGCTGGTTAGCTTAGCTTAGCATAAAGGCTGAAATCTCACTAATTAAGAAAATTAATTTTATGTTTTATCTTGTTTAATTTGTCATTTTTACACTTTTGTTTTTGTCCAGATAAAGAAAGTCACACGTGATGTGTTAGCAAGCGAGCTTCACAGGTGTTAGCAAGCCATTTCTGAGCCAGGCTAACTGTGTCCACCTGCTTCCTGCATTTATGCTAAGCTAAGTTAGCTAAGGCTGCTAACAGTGCCTTTAAATTTACCATACAGATGTGAAAGTGGTATCAATCTTCTTATTTAACTCTTTAGAAACTCTTTAAAAACGTCTTTAGCTTCATACCAAAATAAATTCTTCTTAACATGTTTCAACAATTAATCTTTTCCAAATCACTGCCTATTAAAAGATGTTTTTAAAGTCACAGTTTGTTCTCAGAGATGCCAGTCGGACAGATTTCTGTCAGTTATAAGAGACAAAAACAACTTTGACTTCCCAGCATTCCTTGAGGGGCGGAGCTTGTTGGGTAATGTTGGAGGTCTATGCAGCCTCATGCTGGTAGGAGACAGTTTCACCCCCGAGCATACGGCAATCAGCCATGTGTACGTCTGCGTCCTTGAGAAATAACCCTGAAGCGAGTGTGTTTGTCTGTTGTTGGCACTGACGTCCTGTTTGGCAGCTCTCACACACACACACACACACACTTATGTTAATGAGATGCAGCTTTAGTATGCCATGTCTGCCTCCTGTGGAGTCGCACACATGCTATTTCCCGTCTACAATCCTTCCAGGAGCGTTGATCACTCACACATTTACATTTCAAAACCCCACAACATTCACAGGACCTTGAACTCATCATATTTACACGACCCAGAGTCCCTGATCGCTGTTGAAAACCTGTTCCTCTGATTATTTTCGAGCGCATCACCCTTCAAATTCACCTTTATTGTTATTGAATTAATGTAAGATTCCAGATGTTCCACATGTTAATTTATGTGTACAGTCAATTAGACCGCATGTCCTTGGTTATGATGCTTTTTTACTGCTGGATGATAAAATCTGTGGTCCAATTCAGGTTCCTCCTCCTCTACAGTTTGTATCTCAAGGACAGAAACATCATAACAAGTCCTGTATGACTCTGTATTATAAAAAAAAAGTGAGTTTTATTCAGTAATATTGCTTTAATAGAGCCTCGAGAGAACAGAAGGAGCTCAGAGCTCAGAGCTGCTGAACTGAACTCCAGTTGCTGAGTGAGGAAGAAATATTCTTTTGTCTCATTTGCTTTTACCTCATTTGCATGGTCATGAATAGAAAAGATAGAAAAGACTTTTTCTTCAGCTTCAGTCCCACTGGATTTAATTCTCCAAGGCAAAGGTGGTGCGACTTCAACCTCTTTAACCAAGCTGGTCAGTGATTTAAATCCCAGTTTGCCTTTTATTCTGTCTTCTACTGTTTATTCTGACAGATGGAAACATGCTAACAGCAACATATGAGCATGTTTGGGAACTGAATGATGACAGAAAACAATGAAACTATCAGGAAAACAAGATCTCATCCAATATGTAAATGTAATGTCAACTGCAGGTAAGTTAAGGTACTTTTAGCTTATATTTCTTTACATATTTAGAGATTGATACCATTACAAGTCTGCAGAAACAGCTTTTAACCCTCCCTTTTCAAAATGTGCTCATAAATGTACAGAAAACTCCCACTGAATGATGCTGATACTTAAAGAAAAGTTAAAATGTGATGATTCTAAAGCAAATTTTGAAGCATCTTTATGGAGGTTTGACTTTTACTTCAACGTAAGTTAAAAAAAACTTACGATTTCTCACATTTAAGAACCCAAACCAATAAAAGATGGTGATTTTGCTTAAAACTGTGACTTTAATAAATAATCAGCAATCAGGAAAAAGTTCTCTTTTGATTAGCTGATCAATCAGTCAACAGATTGTTGCAGCTCAAGCTCGATCAGTTCTGACGAATCTCATTAAAATGCAGAAAATGAAGATGGAGAAAAACACAAAAACACACAGTTGCACCACAGATGCCAGCAGGCGGGTCACAGTGACCGGATTACTCATGTTCTCATCAAGTTCCACGTAACTTTGTGGTTTAGTTCTGCCGTTTCTGCTCCGAATGACCTGCGATCGCTGTTTTTCCAGAGCTGACATGACCGAGACGTCCTCACATTCCTCCATAATCAGCTCCGAAGCCACGAAATGTAAACAGTCGAGCGAGCGAGCGAGCGAGCGAGCGAGCAGCGGCTGTCTGTCTGTTTCTGTGTTTGTGTCTGAACTCACAAACTGACTCAACAACCGACAGCAGCAGCAACAGTCAGGCAAACAAACACCAGGAGGTTTCCCCTGTAATCTATTACTCAGATGTAGCTGGTAAACATTAGTTATTAGGCTGTTTGTTCACTTAATGCACGACGTGTTTTATCAGGGTTTTGTGGTGAGTTCAAACTCCTTCAGTTCAGTCCGAACATGTTTTCTTTTGTTCTCTGGGAGGGGCTGAGATGTTTTGTCATCCCATTTAAACATGGGGGGAGAAAAAAAAGTCACATTACAGAGGGAGGGGGCGACAAAGGAGGAGAGGCAAAATGTAAAATGATGGCAGAGGGAGAGAAAATTACAAAAAAAAAAGGAAAAGTGCTGGAAGCTGAGAGGAAAGCAATGTAAAGATTGGAAAAGAGCGATGAGAGAGGAGGGTTGGAAGATTAAAAGGAGGAATGAAAAGAACGTAAGGAGGAGGAAGAGGAGAAGGTGTGAGGAGTGAAAGAAAGGCAATAAAATAAGAGCAAAAAGGGTGGATGAAAAAGGGGGAGGAGGGGAGGAAATTAAAAAAGAAGAAAGTAGGAGGAGAGAAGATGAGGGAGAGGAGGAAGTTTGGAAGCTGAGAGAGGGGCGTTTTTGGCAGCGAGCAGTTTCCATTACTGGCAAAATAAACTGATACCATATGACTAATCACCTCATAACTGGAGCAGGAATTTACTACAACACACACACACACACACACACACACACACACACACACACACACACACACACAGAGGAAGAAATATGATGCTGCAAGAGGGAGGAAAAAGTATGAGAGGCAAAAAAAATGGAGAGATGGAAGGTTGGAGGAGGAAGAGGAGGAGCAACACACCTCCAGGAAATACCTACACATTTGAGGGATCACAACAACAAACACACACACACACATATACACACTTATACACACACACACACACAAAACAGGAAATAACAGCTGGACTCAGATCAGCTCCTGATAATAAACAAAACATGTTGGAGGAACTTTTTTCTGGAGAGACGACCATCTGTTTTTTAAACACTGACGAGTCAAACTAAAGTTTATCCACCGAATGAAAACAGAGTTAATGAAATATAACACACACACGACTCCGAGCGGTGAACAAGTGTGTGAAAAAACACTTTACATTCATTTACGTGACTAACAACATTATAATGAGGGTTAAAACTCGGCTGCAAAACGACAGAAAGGAACAAAAACGAGAGCGAACACACTGATGGACGTCTGCCTGTCTGATCTCCAACACCAGAGTGACGTAATGCACAAACACACACCGACACACACTCCAACAAACACACACATGCATTTAAAACTTCTGATGTCGACCCCCAACCACACACATACACACACACACATACACACACACACACACACACACACACACACCCACCAATGTGTGAGAGAACGAAAACTGAACGTTCTCATGTAGCTGAAGCGAATACAGTGCTGTGTGGTCAGTATGTGGTGTGTGTGTGTGTGTGTGTGTGTGTCGGTGTGTGTGTGTGTGTGTGGTGGGGGTTTGTCTGACCTTTGAGTTTAATTTAGCCGTAACAATGTGACTGTAAACAGGTTCAGCTCTTTTATTTTACTGCTGCGAGAAACAGCGAGCGAGAAAAAACAAAACGAAACGGAAAAAACAGCAACAAGATGGAAGAAAATTATGACGAAAGAGCGAAATACGAGTCCTGATCCATCGGTCCTGACAGCTGGAAAGCTGAGGAGAAGTAAACTGTTATGAAATAATCAGATATAATAAGCAAAGTTTGTCTGGAGTCAGAGAATATTGAAGTAAAATATCTGCTGCTTTTAAAAAAACAATTTGAGGCTTGTAGTTTCACTGAAAGTCCTAGTTTTTAACATTTTATATGATATATCTGGTAATTTATCTGTACTGATATATAATATTAACTAAGCACAACAGAAGAAGTTCTTCTTTATATTCATCCTTAGAGATCAATAAAAACCAACAGTGATGAGCCGAAGTATTTTAAACAATCTGAACATGAGCTGTTTATTCTCAGGTCCCAAACTAATAACCAAACACTTGACTTAACAACCTTCCTATTAGTTTTAAAGATGGAGGTAAATTCAGAATGGTGAGTGTTTCAATTAAAACAGCAAAATAAGGCCATAATTTTTGCTCTTTCACAATAAAAGCCTCTGGGGGAGGAAAAAGAATCACGCCTGCTAAACTGCTGGATGGCTTTAAATGCAAAACATCTGCAGGAAACGCTGAGCAAACAGGAGCAACAGCTAATTAACACAATAAACTGGAGCATATTAAAAAAAAAACACACACACAGAGGCTTCAAAATAAAATACGACCCAGTTTAATGCAGGAAATCAAAAAATGTCAGTGTTAACAGCCTTTCTCATAAAGACCTGCTTCTGTCTGCAGTCGAGTTAGATAAAGGCCAAAGCCATTATTTCTGAATTGAAACGGTTTCAAAGGCTGAAATTTTTAAAATATATACCTCGTGAAAAGCTTTGCGGATGTTTGTGCAAGAAAAAAAAACAAAAAAAAAAAAACAAGAACATCCGAGGAGGACGTGGAAAAAAAGGAAGAGGAGGCCAAGAAGGAGAAGAGGGACGAGGAGGGGAAGGCTGGGAGCCAAACCATGCAGGGTCAAAGAGGCAACAGAGCAACACACAGGAAATGAGAACACACACACACAGCAAACACACACACACACACACACACAGCACACACAGGGCAACAACCCAGACCATTACTTTGAAACTAAATATAAAGATATGTACACAAAACCCAGTACAAGTACACACTTTAAGTAGTACTTGCACGCATGCATGCAAATTAAACAGATAAACACTGGCTAAAACACACACACACACACACACACACACACACTCAGCTTTGATGCTGCTCATGTGACCCTGATGCATTCAGCATGACTCACAAACCAAAAAACAAGGTTTCTGCAAGTAATCAGGGTCTGAGGTCGACTTCCCAAACATGCAGAACGATGCAGGGGAACTCTGAGACGAGAACATGCTGCATGACGAGGAACACGCCTGTGGAACCAATTAGGACCGAGGTCAAGTTCAGGAGGCCGCCGAGGTCAAAGGTTCCTGTGTCGGAGCTTCTGTGCATCGAGGTCAAGAAGGTCAGGATGCAAACAAGTGATGCAACCGAAAAAAAACTACAGATCAGAGCTGCACTGACTGATTTTCTGACCAATCAACAGGCTGGAAAACACTCACCACTCACATGTTACAGCCTTATTAGGCTGCTAAGGCTAATGTGTTAGCATAATACTGCTAACTTTAGCATCAAGCAAACACAGGTCACTCATTTAAAGTCACGTTTAAGACTTTAAGTCTGGCTCTCACTCACCTTTTCACTCTGGTTTGAGTCTCCACTGAACATCTGTGTCTTTGGTGTTTTAACTTCCATCAAACTGCAAAGTTTTCCTGAAGTTTTTCCATTTTTTCTTGTTGTATTTGAAGCATCACAGGGCTTCAGGGGTTTTTATATACGTTACAGTCTTTGTCTGATGTTAAGGCCTCATATTTTGGTATAAAACTGCTGCAAATAACAGAAAAATAAACTCATCAGGTTTAACCGAACTGCTTTTTGTTCATCATTTAAGCCTCAAAGGTTTAATCAACAAGTCGACTGACACAAAAAGGAACCACCATGTTTATTTTTTGATCATTTTTGACACAAACTCCAAACATTTTACAATGATCCTCTAAACTGAGATAACGGCCTGTCCGTCTTTACCCTTTGTGATTGGAAAGTTTATATTTTTAGGTTTGGGATAAAATTTGACAACATCTTGAAGACTTTTAATTAACATTTTTCAACACCTTTTATTCCCTGACATTAGATAATAATCACTTCTCACAGCTCTTTTCAGCATAATTGAAATGTTGCTAAAGTTCAAGTAAAAGTGATGAGTTAAGGGTTTAGACTTAATAAAAAAAGACTAACTTATTTAAAAAGATGCATCACTTTATTCAAATTGAAGATTTTGTTAAAGGATCTTTTTTTTAAGGTTAAAGATGTCCTTAAATACATCAAAGCTTGATTCAAAAACCTTAATAGAAGCTTTTAATTTTAAATAAAATTGCATTAACAGACTTTCTGAGAAGAGTCCATTAGAAGAGACGCAGCAGGGGTCAAAAATGCAGGTTTTTCAGGTTCACACATTTAGATCATCTTTTCTGTTTTCATTGCAAAGGTCAAAAAGTGAGAGAGACAGAGAGAGAAGACCACCTGATAGAGAGAAAGACAGAAAACTGGAGAGCGAATCACAGCTGGTGGTTCGAGTGTTTGGTCTGAACAAAGATTCAGAGTTTAGAGGAGATGAACCGAAAAAAAGGGGAGAAGAAGAAGAGATCGGTGAGGAAAACGTTTTAAAGGAAAAATCAAAGAGTTGAACAAATGTTCAGCCAGCTGGTTAATGGTCTAGGACCACACACACACACACACACACACACACACACACACACACACACACACACACACACACACACACACACACACAC
>JAQMCX010000037.1:11468336-11488312 GCA_029814765.1 Acanthurus leucopareius | reverse complement strand
CACACACACACACACACACACACACACACACACACACACACACACACACACACACACACACACACACACACAGACTCACACCTTGCAGTGTGTCAACAGCAGCAGCTCCGTTCAGCTGGTTTATTCATGGGTAACACTCTATCACATGCAGTGGAAAGTACTGACTGTCACTGATTAGAGTGTGTGTGTGTGTGTGTGTGTGTGTGTGTGTGTGTTTGTGTGTGTGTGTGTGTGTGTGTATCCCCCCCCCTTCTCTCCTGCAGTCAAATTGGAAGCACTTGACAAACATTACTGAGACCTTCAGCTGGCAGACAGCAGCTTCACCTCGACCCTGATTTACCTCCTGATCCTTCTGTCCTGCAACGCCGTTAACATCGATTCAGCTCAGTTACATCAGTCGGATCAAAGCGTCTTTCAGCGGCGAGACAAAAACAAAACTAAACCAAGAATAAAAGTGAAGATAAAACACAATTTGACAAAAGAGAAAAACAAGAGGTGAAGCTGTATTTAGGCCGAATGCCATCAGGTTCAATCCAGTTCAGTCAGTTTACAGTAACAACACGGTTGAGGGTGTTAATGGTCACAGTTTGCTTCCAAACAGGTTGAAATCAATGCAGGTCAGAGCAGATAACAGTCACACGACGCTAAACCGGTCTTGTGAAACTCTGGGAGCAGTGTTTCGGTCTGTGATTTTTGTTATCTGGTTGAAAATATAAATTACCCGACATGCACTGAGTCTGGACCATAAAGGATGTTTTTGTCTCCAGGTTTTATCCTGATCCCAAACTTAACTTCATAACTTCCTCTTGAATTTCAAACTATTCACAAACTTCCACAGCGACGACCGCAGCTTCACAGACGAAGGGAAATAAAACTGAAGAACTTGGTGATTGCTACTTAAAAAAATGTGAACGCCTCATCAGTAATCAGCAGCGTGTGCACATGTGTTCATGATTAGCATCGCTGCGTGAACTGTGGCATGCTGATTGCATAATAAGGACAACAAATAGTTCCAACGCTTAATAGAAGAAAAGGAGAGGGGTTTTTTTATTTAAAAATGAAAAACATTTTAATAAAAATTCATGTGGAGTCTATTTTTATCCCACAAAAACAAAAGAACACTGCAGGCTGGAAAACAAAATGAAAAAAAAGGGAATGTTGATGAGAGAGAAATTGGTGAGAAATGAGGTGGAAAGAAGTGGAGCTTCGAGATCCAGAGAGACGTAAAGTTTTTGAATTAAACACTCAATTATTTAAAGAAGGAAAAGACCAAATAGCGGAGGAGGAGGTTGTGGTTTCTGGAGTTTCCTGTGGTGGAAACATAGAGGTCAGGCTGCAGCCGTGAGAACACACACACACTCACATAAACACACACATAAACACACACATTTTGAGATCATTTCATTTCCTGGTTGAATGTAACTTTACTGCATGTAGGAGAGATGATTTAATTAGCGAGTGTGTGTGTGTGTAACTGTCTTTTCACATTTGTTCAAAGCCAGAAAAAATCAAATCACCTCGGACGAAATGTGAGGCCTCGGCCACACACACACACACACACACACACACATTTTCACACACTGTTCTCGACCCATGCAACCATGCAGGTCCTCCATGTGTGAACGTGTGTGTTAAGCATTTGTGTTCCTCACACTCACACGTCGCTGTGTGTTAGATTATCACACACACTCTCTCTCACACACACTCACACACACACCTCATCAAACAGCCAGCAGTGTAAATGAGATGCTAATGCAGCCTGCAGACAGCAGCTCAGGGCGCGATCACACCCCGACGAGCCTGAGGTGACGCAGACAAACCTGAAAAACTGAGCTGCTTCTGGATGTGGAGATGTTTCCACAACATGGACATGAAGCTCCAGAGAGAAGATGTAAAAAAAAAGACAAAAAACAGTGGTATGTTGGAAAAGCTTTTACTTTACAGGCTGTAAAACACACGAATCAACCCCAAACAGCTAACAAACACCAACAGTGACCAGCTAATGAAACTTCTTACTGACAAGAAGCCAAAATAATCACTTACTGTTGCTTTATCTTTTTTTTTCACGACTCTTTATTCCACATGTGCAAACATTAAATGACACACGTCACATTCGACTCCTCGCTCTCATGCTGCATGTTTCCTCCTGACAAACTGCGACTCTGTTGACTCAACACTCCTGCAGCCTTCGAGTGGAGGTCATGTGGTCTTAATTACAGCCCACACAGAGAGATCACTCACGTCTGCGTCCTCTTCACTCCGTCAGACTGCTGACCTTCATGAACCGACCACATTTTTAAGAAAAGTCCCAAAAAATCCCCATCAGAGCATCTTCATTATCAGACATGAAGTCAGAATCTTCCTTTATTTTCAGACATTCTTCTCTGATTATAACAACAACATTACAGCTGCCTGTAAAGATACTTTCAGTTCCAGTTTTTTTAGACCAAATTTATCTCCAAAATGACACAACGTCAAAGTCACGACTTTAACGTCGACTAAAATAGGACGCTTGAAACTCCCACAGGACCCAATTCACATTCCTGGTTTGCATCTATCTAGAAACCAGCAAAGTGAAACTGAAAGAGGACTGAAGGAGGTCCACACGCTGCGGGGTTTTACTGTAAATACCACTCAATTCTTAAGGACTGTATATGAAATGAAAGATGAAATATTATGTGTTTTAATACAAAGGTTGAGCTCTGAAAACATTTCTCCGAAAGCAGCTCAACAGCAAAGTTCAAGGTCATTTTACACACTTTAGAAAGTTTCCTGTGAAGCCAAAGAGGCAAATAAAGCTGTTTTAATGAACTGAGATGAACTCCTCATTACAAGATAACTACACTTTAAAATTAAAGGTGTGTCTCTATTAGAAAAATATACAGTGAAGGCTAAAAATGTGAGCTAAATAACTTAAAATCCACGTCCACTCGGTGGCTGTTTGCCTCAAAAATTCACCTCAAACATGATGAAAAATGTAATAACAGATTACTGATTTATGTTTTTCCAGAGGGTTTGATTCTTTTTTCCTCCAACATAAAGTCACACAGGTGAAGCTGAAATTTTTATGTTAAAGCTGTAAAGATTTGACAGCCAGTGAATGACGGGAATAACAAACCCAGAAAGAGCTCGACATGGTCAAGGCTGAACGACAGCAGGAAGGATAAAGAGCCGAGGAAGTGAAGGAGAAGAAGAAGGATTAAACTCACAGAGAGACGCTGACGGACAAACTGAAACCAAAACCAGAAGTTTAATGAGATTGAATTAAAGTGAAACAAAGAGGAAGTAGCACAGGGGAAGTTTCTTCAGACGGACAGATTTCAGTGAGATTTCTGAGCGAGAAGCAGGTGGCAGTTAGCTTGGCTGCTAATGCTAACAGGCTAGTTCTTCTGTTTACTCCATCTGAATGAAAACAGTATTGAAGCCTCATTTCTAGACATAAATCATGGCTCTGGCATGGAAATTTGAGCCTCCGAAAGGATGCATCTTTGAAAATTTTTCCTCTGGCGCCACCAGCAGGTTGTTATCTTTAATGTCGAATAAAATATCTTGCTAACTATAAGCTGGATTCTCATTAAAATTACAAAACTAACGACACACCCATCAGCCTCAGCTGTACTTTGCCTTTAATGTCACAGTAGTTAGCAACTGTTAGCATGCTAGGATGCTAAATTGACATGATGAGCATGATGCACTGACATTAGCATTACCAATGGGAGAATCTTAGCATGTTCCCATTAGCATTTAGCTCAAAGCAACATGTAAAACCTCACACAGAGCGGAGATTTAGTCTTGTAGATAAAAGTGTTTGACAAATCCAAACATCACTTCATATAATAACTGTTAGATTAGCAAATACGAACATGCTAGCACAACCTAGACTCAATATTTAGTCGTTAACTTCTTTAAAAACTGTTTCATGACTCTGAATACTCAGAAAGTGGTGAAGACACATCAGTTCAAGTGGTGAAGTAGTTATTTTTCATGGAGATAAGCGTTCATATGTTTATATAAATGACTGTAATCACAATGAATTAATGTGAAATTATTATAAATGAGGCTTCAGACGTTTAGAAAGAGGAGATACACACTCAGGTATCAGTTCATTAGCAACAACTCGCTTTAATCAGTGCAGTCTATTATAATCCTGCTATAACTACAGAAAAAGATGCTAAATTAAACTTTAAGGTCATTTAAAGGACGATGCAGTCTGTGGTGCTGCTAAACTGGATTATGCAGAGAGGCGCCTGTGTAGTCGGCCTTTAATGAAACGGTTGTTAAGCTAAATCAACACATTTTTAAAGCCTCTTCAACGAAAAATGAACATTATAACCTTCATAAAAGTAGGATTAATTGTTGACGGCTGTTATGTAAACTTAATAAAGTGATGCTGTGAACCGGAGCAGCTGGATGAGACAGTATCAATAAATTGGATGTGGAGGTTGTAAAACGATTACTTTCAATTAAAAATGAAAGGGTTAAGTAGTTTTTATAAGAATATATTCATCGATTTTTCCTCTAAAAGAATGTTTGTTGATATTTAACTGATCTGAAGAAAAAGTGGAAAAAACAGACTCCATTTAAAGCGAAAGGACAATTTAAAGGCAGGTAGCTTCATAGCATTACCTTTATCTGCGTCACCTGCCTAAACAAACACAGTGGTCAAGGACACCTCACACACACACACACACACACACACACACACACACACACACACTCACTCACCTGCTGCCGTTTCTACTGCAAACACAACCTTCGGACACGTTTCAGAGGCCCAAACACAGATTACACACACGCTCCAATAAGAAAAGACGAACGTAAACATAAAACACACACACACACACACACACACACACACACAGATTAGTGTCCCAAAAATACGATCTGCTGTGTTTTAAAACAAAACTAAGACGACCTGAGACTGACGGCTTCCTAAAACCCGGAGTCACGAGTTCACACACGGCTGCACAGCCGGGATTTATCACAAGCAACACACATTTCAGGCTGCATGATAATATAATCACACCGAACGCTGTTTAAATGTGAATTTTATCAACTGTTTATTTTTTAAATAAGTCAAAAACAGAAGACACTGATTATGCAATCACACTGTTCCTGGATAAAGTTTCTTTCTTAATTTTCTATCATCTCTCTTCTGTCAAAACAGACAAAAACAGAGAAAATCCTCAGTTCTTGAACATGAAGGTGACATCTGCTTATTTCTTCATTTGTCAGACGAACATTTAAAAACTCAAAGATATTTAGTTTTTAATTATTTAAAACAGAAAGAAGCAAATTGCCACATTTTTTTAAACAGTAACAAGTTAATGTTCAACCTTAGACATAAATTTTTATCTAATTAATTAAACTTCCAATGTTTTTTAGTCAACTGACTGAATAAATTATCACAAACTTGTTTTGCTGATTAAATTCTTTCAGGTTGTTTCTCCATATAAAGTCCAACAAAACAACCAGTGGCAGCTTTATTAACTTCCTCACTCTTTTAGCTGAGACGCTTCTTTTATCTGAGCCTCTTGAATGCGACACAAAGGCGAACGAACACCAAAGCGACGCTGCAGTGATGCAACATCAACATAAGCAGCAGCAACTCAGCTTGTAATGATTTTATACAAAGCGTTTCGCGTCCTTTGGCTGTTTAGCTGACGGCTGAAGCTCCGGGGCTGAGGGTTTTTGTAAGATTGGGTGGCTGATTACATTACATGCAGGGGCTTTGTTGTGGCTTATGAGCTGACACACACACTACTTTTAAATGAGAAACCTTTTATGGATTGTCTGAAAAACAGCGATCAGCTTTATTTTGAGGTGGATAACCTTGGAAATGTGACTTTTTAAACAAGTTAACGGCTTTAAAGGAGCATACTCGTGTTTTTTTAACAGTCAAACCTGTAAATGCATTGTGCAACAACTTACAGTACTGACACATATTTCCTGACTCCTGCAAGGTGTCAGATTCTTCCTGTTGGTGCATTCAGGTGCTCAAGTGACAGTCTGACAACAGAGCTTCATCCTACAGCTGCCACACAATATTGCATTCATAAGCTGTGGTGTTTGGGAAGAATACAAATTACTACCAGACACGATTGTTGCAAAATCTTGTCATAAATTTGATTTTAAACAGAAAGTTTCAGCTACACGACTGCATTTGAACGCACCATCCTTTACTGTGGAATTCCCAATATACAGTACTAGTAAGTAAATAAAAAGTAGTAGAAGAAGAAGTAATTCTGCTCAGTGAAGGAAAGCAGGTCATCTGACATTTTCTCGTGCAAGCGTCACTACTCTGCAGAGTTCGTCCAATCAGATCTACTGAGAGGCGGGACATCCATCCTGCCAACCAATCCGGACCCTAAACGACGTCTCCACCAAGGAAATTAATCAAGAGGATAAAACACAATTACAATAATTTATAAAATCAACTTAAGTGTCCAAGACTTTGATTTTTGAGCTGCTTTTCAGTTTATACCTCAGTTTTTTGTTTTGTTTTGTTTTTCTTTTGTTATTTTGGAGAGGGGTCGGTAAGAAAAAGAGACAAACTGAGAAAACTTTCTCTCTTTAAAACAACGGGCCGAGCTTCAGCGTCCATCTCTTGTCGCCATGCAAAAACCGCTGGCATCGTCCTTTATGATCGTAAAAGCTCGTTCACCTCGTCACGAAAGAAAAACACTCCACTGTGCACCAGCAAGAAAAACTCTGAAGTACATCCATCTCTCTGTATAATGAACCCTCAGTGCCTCAGTTATAATCCAACACAATAGACTTAAGCATCTAGAATAGCTAGTAATTAAAGGCATTGTATGAAATTAAATAGAAATAGAAAATGCTGGCTGGAATCATTAGACAGAGGGCCATTGTAGCTCTCCTCCCCCGGCCCTCTTTGTCTTTGCGTCTCTTTTCATGTTTTCTATTCTTTGCCGAGCAAGCAGCGGCCTTTTATTCGTTTAATGATTACTCTGTCTTTTGGCGAGCGACGCCTCACGTCTCCGAACACGCTGACTGACGTGACCCTGAATTATCAGAGAGACAGAGACAACCGGCAATACCCAGGTCGCTAAACAGCCCCGACACACTTCCAGCTCTTCGTTCTGCAGAGACATATCTATCATCATAAACTGCTGTGTGTGTGTGTGTTGGACGGAGATGATTGATTGAAGACAAAGTGTGTATTTGTATTTGTATTAGCAGCCATGACGATAAAGTTAAAGAGCATCCTGGGTGAAATAAACGACGGCTGATGATGCCTGATGGTTCGGAGGCTTGCAGGCATCGCACCCCTGGGAGTTTTGCACAAATGTGATGCCGACAAAACTGACTTATAAATTGTTCCATCAGCGACACAATGTAATCTGACTTGATTTGATATGATTTTTTTTTTATTTTTCCCCTCTGTCAGGCCTCCCTGCGTTCGCACTGTGGAGGAGAAACGACAGGAACAATTTGCAAAAAAAAATGTATGGGTTGCATGAATAGCTCATCTTGGCAAAATGTCCATTTACATTTCTGCTCTGCTCCACAAGAAATTACCTCGGAGACGGAAGGTTTCTGCAAGTTAAAATTCACCTCCGAAGACTGATCATCACTTCATAACACGTCTCATTTACTTCCCCCTGATCACTAAATGCACACAGACTGTTTCATCACGTTCACAACGAGCAGGTTTCTTGAGGAAACTGACGACAACAGCCATCAGTCGTTTCACAGGTTCGCAGGTTGTTTACGTTCACGTGACAGCGCTCACTAGTGGCCGCGGGAAATATGACGGGAGCAAAGAACAAACAAACCTTAGCACTTAAACACAGGAGATTGCTGCTCCCTTCGTGTTTCCAACAGATAGTTGAAGTTTTTTTGATGCGATCACATCGATTCTCTAACCTTAATCAAGTATTTATGATGGTTGCCATGACAACAGGGGTCCCTCCTAACCTGACTTCAGCCACAGAGTCGCTCACATCATCAAACAGCTTCCTCTTTTTACGAAAGACGTTTTATATCAAGAGCAAGAAGGTAAATAACAACAAAAAGTGTAGCAGAATCCCCCATCATGCATTGCTAGTTTTTTCAGTTTAAAACTAGATTTGTTATAACTTGTTTACAGAAAAACTGTCAAGCAGACTCTCAGGATAAATATTTTTTTGCACAAAGTGTACAAAAGGAAAGAAGGGGTCAAAGACAGTTAAATACTTACGACTGAGACACTTTGATTGGTTTCGTTTTTGATCTGAGGTTATATTTTTGCTATTTTTCTCTTGAAAAGCATTAGAGAGTTTGCACTAAGAAAGATGCATTCATGCACAAAAGGAAAAAAGGACTCTCTTCATCCAAACTCAGCTTGCAAATGCATTGCTGTAACCTGAGGTTCAAACACCTATCCAGCAGTGCTGACAACCGAATATTAAATCTCTAACAGCTGTAGTTTAGGATGCTCGAAGCCGAAGATCAACTTCTAAAAGCTCATTAACAAATAACAAGGAGAAAGTATCGCAGGTCAGTAATCAGTCAGAGGGGTTTATTTAATCACAGCTCTTAACTCTGAGACACCAGCAGCTTAATGAGACCAGCAGCACATCAACATCTGGACGGACACACACACACACATGAGGTTCAATCAGCTGCTGCAGACACACACACGGCGACACCAGACACGACAAACCAGCTTTTAAGCCTCTCAGGGTTTAAAACGCACTTTTGGCAGAAACTCGATAGTTATTGACTCGTTTATTTAGTCGCGTTTTCTGTGTCTGATTCCCTTTAACCAAGTTGATCTGATGTTTTTTCACACCTGTTAGGCTGCAGATTTTAAATTCTACCTGGAAGCCATTTAAATCTAAGAGAACATTAACTATTAAGAGACATCTAGGAACAAACATTTGAGTCCCAATCAGCATCTGATTCACCTGAAAAACATGTTTTGCAAAGGTAAGACTGAACATATTTCACTAAAGAAAGCCTCTCCAACACCTACACAGGAGACACCTGCATGGCTGCAAGAAAAAGCACTTTGCAGCTGAAAAAAGTGACATTTTTTGATGCTTTTGGGAGCAGAAGTCTTTTTTAAAATTCACTAACACTAAAAAAAAAACCCCATCAGAGATAAAAAAGATGCAAACAGGAACGCAGACGATGCAGCTGTGTTTCTTAAGGACTGGATCGGTTTTGTTGTTTATTATCGACAGTCTGCATGAGTGAGTGTCCTCATTATAATGTAAAGGAAGTGTGAGAAAAACAACCAGCAATGAGCAAATATCAAAGGTGCTGCAGGAATCAGGAGAATACATGAAGAGTCTGGTGCCTTTAAGAGGCTCCACGTGACGACAGAAATATGTTTTGAATAAAGTTTTTTGCCTTTGTTTTTTAGTCTGAAAAATGTTAAGAGAAAAGCTCGACTTCACTGATGTTTTATTTACTGCAGACTGAACCAGATGCAGCTTGAAACGCTGGGATGTCTTTCATTTGTGCAACTAACGGAGCAGAACTCATTGTTACTTGTTCTACAATGATATAAACATGAGAAGAGCAGAAGATTCACACATTTCAGGAGAGAAACTGGCAAATATTTGGCTTGAAATTATCAATCAATCGCTTCATAATAGCTAATTAGTACCTGTAAATGTAAAAATTGATTATTTTTGTCCCCAAAACAAGAGAAAAAAAGTTCCACTGTGTTCAAAGTCGAACTCTCTTTGTTTTTTTAACTTTCTGGAAATAAACATTAAAACTCAAGCTGCCTTTATTTGTCCATCTGCAGTAAATTAACCGATAACTACTTTTATAAGTGATATTTCATGCAAAAATGCCAAATGTTCACCAGTTTTCAGCTTCTCAAATGTAGTAATTTGCTTTGGCATTTATGACATGATTGTACAATGAATATCTGGGTTTTTTGGGACGTTGAATGAATAAAATTAGCATTTAAATGCATCACTGCGAGCTGCAGGAAGAGTTTTGTGACATTTATAAAAGATATTATCGATTAATGTAGGAGATGATTGCTAGATTAACAGATGATAAAAACAACAATCTTTCACTGCAGCCCCTAATCTTTACAGAAACACAACTGAAAGACTTTCAGGTTGATGCATCAGTATCAACAAACTATGAAACAAAAGGAAATATAATAACTTTCCTCCTTCTTTCCTTTGTTTAAAGGTGTTTTATAAAGGCCACATTGTTTTTTTAATGGTTTTCCTTTAAGATCTAAAACATTTAACGGCTTCATCTCGCTGGTTTCATGAGATTACAGGCAGAACAACAACGTGAGGTCATAAAAAGTCGACGGTTTGAGGAAGAACAAAGTCTTCACAGAGTCATCAGGACGGTGACTTCCTGCTCTGCTGTTTACACACACTCAGCGTGATGATGAGGCCCACTCAGGGCTTTAATTGGCCAATCAGAGGGCGGCTCCCTGAGGAATGGAATGTCATCCGGCCCTGTCATTGGTCGAGGAGGCAGCTGATGTTTTAATGTTGATCTCAAGCTCACAGAGGAATCAACAGATTATCAGCTCATCCTCAGTGTGTCACACTCACAGATTTATAGATTATTTGGTTATTTTTTACAACATTTTGTCTTTTTTTTTCTCATCCTATATTTTAGTCTTCATCCTCTCTTTGTAAAGTATAAAACGGCTTAAAAACTTCAGGGATTGACAGAGATTAGAACGTAAAATAGCGTGTAGAGCTAAAAAGATAAGCTGAATATTGATAGGATGTATCTCCAATAACTAATCAAATGTTAAAACTTTGATTGTTGTATTGCATCGTGACAATATTGTATTGTGGGTTGATTTCTACCCTCCTTTCCTATACAAACAGTATGGGCATTAGAATATAGATAAACTCTTCTAACACAGTAGTTTTCTCTTAAATTACAGTATCAACTGAATATTTTGGCCAATCTAGTTGGATAAAATCCTCACAAATTAAATTACATCATCAAAATCATGTAAAAGTCATTAAAAAGCAATAAAGCCAATTAAAATAATAATAATTTTGCTTTGGTCAGAGACGTTAAAAGGACAAACAGATACTTTGGTTTAAACAGTAAATAAAAATGCATCACATAGTCTGATTCCTGTTGGACTGAATATATATTTAAAGAATAATATAATAAAATCTAATATTGAACTCTGGTGGCTACACGTCTAATATAAACTGACAAAGTGTCCACAGCTTCTTCGTTTTAAAAGCAGAAACTACAAACACACACACACACACATAACAAATTAAGAGAAGAAGAACATTTCCTGTTGAGGATGACGACATTGGGATCATATGATGTCACATAAACTCAAAGACACACACACATTTGTAAAAATGGGCTGAAACAAGAGGCTGAAAGTGAGTCTCTGTGTGACTCTGACCTCTGACCTCTGAGGACCAGCGACCTCTTCCTGCCTTAAATCACTACAAAGCCCAGAGAAGACATTTCCCTTCTTTCTCTCAGCCGTGACTCTTTGTCTCTGCCAAGTTATGAAGAATAAACTTAATTTGAGGCTTTGAGGTTGAAACATGTTTTTTCAGCAGTGCAGATGCTCATTTTGGTGTTTCATCACAGGAGCCACAGCAGGTTCGAGCTAAAAACAACCACATGGTTCCCACAGAGGCAGAGCAGGCCGACACACTTCGGACATCAGGAGACTTTGCTAAAGTTTCTCGGTTCACTATCAGCTCGTCAACTGTGTGCACGACTGCGATGATGTGAATGCTGATAGGATGTGAACGGCTCAGGCAGCCAACAAATACGACAAAAAAAAGCTCTGAAAACTCAAAGTTTGTTTGTCGCCAGATCAACAAAGTGGCTGAACACATGCTGCCGACGGCCCGAGCCAACTGTGCAGCAGACAGCAGACGGTCAGCAGCGAGAGCATGACGTCCATCTGTTAGAGTTTCATCTCCAACATTGTGTTTTCGGCGTGCACGCAGCCTATGATCACAGATTAGAAACAGACAATGCTATGTTGTGCAGCCATGAGGACAGTCTGTCGAACACGTCGCTCCGGGAGCTTCAGACTCTGTGCATGTGCACCGTTTCACACTTGAACACAACATTTAATCACTGTGTTTTAATGATCCCTAAAAGTAGCTGCTCCACTTTTATTTGTCGACACTAAAAAATAAAAAACTGAGCTTCTCATTGCACTTCAGTCCGATTTTAATGATTATTGGCACGTACGGGAACATATTGTGTTCATTTGGCAGACAAATTAACTCCAAATGTGGCTAATTATCTTAATATTGCTGTAAACGTTTTTCAGTTTCGATATACATCACACTGAGGCAAACATCAGCAAAATAACACACAAAACAAACAAACTGTGATTAGCATATAAAATGATGCATTAATATACATTAAAGGCCTGCATACTCATGCAGACTATGATATGATTTTGCTAAAATTGGACAAATATGAAGTTATAATTCAGTTCTAGTATGAATGAAATTTAAAACAGGTTCTCATGTATCCTGTCACCTGATGCATGCCAGGTCATTAGTATAATATATTTTCTCTGTGATAATATGGTGTCATGAGCTACTGATTTAACTGTTTGTTTCTTATTTGAAGGATCATTTGGTTTATTCTCTCCTCAAGCTCTTCTTCAGAACATTCAGAGCCTCCTGGCAGCTTCATGTGGAGCTAAACAACATCAGTTTCTGTTTACAGTCGGAGCGCCATGTGATCGTGGCAGCGTCAGAGTCACTGAATCACCGGCCTGCATTCCACTCAAACAGGTTTCTGAGCGTAGACGCTATTAATGCACAGGCCCACAGACGGAGAGATTATAGGTTTAACAACACAAACATTCCTCTGGTTTGAAACAATAATTGGTTCATTAAAACGCCGGTGCGTGAAGTCATGATGCTGCAGTTTTTGTATGTAAGAGACCGAAGCGACATGCAAGTCAAGAATGTGTTTTTGTTTCTGGTTTAAGCTGCAAAATGAGTGCTAACTTTTTACTACTTATCTCATTTTAAAAAACACATGCGTAAGTGAAGCATGGCTAAACAGGGAGGCGTGCTAATAGCTACATGCTAGCAAGCATGGAACACACATGCTAGCATCGCTCAGTCACAATATTTCTCATGTTTATTTCCCTTTTCTCTGCACTGACCTCTTTGTTGACCTTTGAGGTGTTTAAACCAGGACTGCACATCATTAAATCCATTCAAATATTATTGTTAAAAGCTCTCAGAGATTGTTAGTTTGCACACTGTCTGTTACCAAGCTTGTTAGCTCGGTCGCTAATGGGAAAATAAGACAACACTTCTCTCATTAAGTTCTGCAAATGACTAATTTTTCAAGGTTTGCTATGACATTGGAGGTTAAAAAGAGTTGCAATGTTTTAACAACTGATAGAAATGAATGCACTTGTAGTTTGTTTATAATTAAGCTTTTTTTTTTGCTAATTGTAGCTCCTAAAATATTGGGAATTTAAGCTTCTTTTTGCTGTTTTATGCTCTTTTATGACAGTAAACTGTCTTCATTTGGGCTGGTGGTTAAAAAAAAAACAAGCTGTCAGTCACTTAAATGAAATAATTTGCCTTTTTTCTGAAATAAACTGATTATCAGTCCTTCAAAGAGACATCAAAGGGTCAATACCACTTTAAATATGAAGCTATAACCACCAGCCGCTAACTTAGCTTATCATATAGACTTGAACAATGCAGCAGCCAGCTTGGCTTCGTCTGAAGGTCAGAAAACCTGCTGACATTTTCTTACCTTTGGACAAAGCTATGCTAACTTTTAACTATTTCCTGCCTTACAGCTAAGCTACGCTAGCAGACTGACGGCCGTGGCTTTATAATCACTTAACAAACATGAGGGCGGCGTCAAAATCCTCATGTAACTCTCAACAGGAAAGTAAATATGTACAAACCCGAGATGTTAAATAAACTGAGCCTTAAAACCATCAACAGACAGAAAGGAAAACCGAGTTAATTCTAGCATTTAATATAAAAAACCATGCCCACTTTACTTCCAGTCGTATCTGAGTTTCGTCACAACATGAGTACATTTCTTCTTGCCAAATGTGGTGTAACTGAGCCATCAGATCAGAGAGTAAAGTCCATTTAAAAAAAACAAATAGATAAGAGAAGAGAAAGCTGATATCAAGAAAGCCAAAAGGTCTGCAAATGCAAACGTATGTCTTGCTAAAATATCGAGTTCTTACCTGCTTTTGAGCTCCTGATTTATAAAATTTAAAAGATTCATTAATCAGACCAATAAGCAACCAGTTTCTTTTCCCTCCAAGAAATATTTTTATAAACTCCCAAGAATTCAGAGCTCCATTTCCGAGTCAGGAGTTAATGTAAAACACTGTGCAGCTCGTCCCCAAGGCTATTCAACATAAAGTTCAGCCGCCCACTAACTAACTTTACACAGCCTGCTCACAGAGGAGGAGATAGTGTTTCGTATTGTGATCTGTGTGTGTTAAAGCTTTCACTGCAGCAGTCTGGCTTTGAGCAAAAAAACATTGAAAGGATTTAATTAACAGCTTATTCAAGAGCTTATTTAACAAAACTCAGGGTTTCTCAGTGATCGGATTCTTCAAGAACACGTTAAAACTTCTACGTCCTTGAAAATATTCATTTAAAATGCAACAGCAACACGTATGAGACGAGTGTTGGGACGAGTTTTCATTACTCACACTGACACTGGAGGTCTGAGCCTGCAGTTTGCTGCAAGTTTTTGCACTTTTATCAGCCAGTTATGATAAAAACTTTCTCATAGCGATTCTGTCTTCATGCCAAGTATGCATACAATACACCTGACCTCCCTGTGCAAGGGAGCAAATGTTCAAAGCATTTTCCTTAAAAAAATGCACATTCAAACTTCCCCCTTAGAGTGGGCAATAAATTAAACATGACAAGGAACTGTGCAAACAGCCTTGAAACTGCATGCTCCAGCGATTGGAGCGTCATATTAGCCATAACATCAGACATCCTGAGTCCAAACAGAGCGCTGCTGCTGGAGCTGTAATAGTTTATGGCTTCAGAGTTGGAGGTGCAGTGTGGAGGCGACTCGAATCCATTAACTGACACCATGGGCAATTACCTTCCCATCATACACGCCAATGCTTGGAAGCAGATGGGGACCGGCACCTTTCCAAAGATCAGAGTTCCACACATGAGATGTGGGTTAAATGTTGTAATGACTTCTGGAGCCGATGATTTGACCAGGCACAATCATTATCTGGCTGCTGCTGTGATGGTTTAAGCACCTCTGATCAATAATGCATTCAAAAACACATCTGTTTCCACCTCATAACACTAAATGCATGCAATATTCTACCTGACACTCCCCCCAGAGCTCTAAAAAACCCTCTCTAACTCTAAATTATCCTCCTCTGTATTGTATTAAATGAGAGGAATCGATCAGTGGTTTAGTACAGGTGTTGTGAGATTAACACAGAGTGAAGTCAGTCCAGTCTGGAATACATCATGGAAGCCGTGTCACCCGCTCAACAGGATCAACCCACTTACTGAGGCTCCAGATGTTCTGTGCTCTGATTAGTCCCAACACATTCTGCTCAGACCGTCACGCCAGACTCGCTTTAAAAATCTTAAAATTTAACACGACCTTACCCATAAGCAAAGTACCTTCCTTAAAAAACAGGTTTATACTCGTGACATGAAACACTACAGGACACACTTCATTTCGGTGAACATACAAAATGTCAAACAACACTTCATCTCAAAGTTATGTCATTTTGAGTTCTGAAATGTAGTCACACCCTCTAATTTGGCTACAGTTTTCTTCCACTAACTCCATTACAGCTTCAACATTGAACGACTTGCATTGAATCAATCCCATAATGTTTTCTCACAATAACGCCCTGCTTGATGTATAGTTTCTGTGCCGATTGTCTAATAGTTCAAAACTGTTTGTTAGAAAAGTTAACTCATACTACATAGTGCTTTTGTCATTGGCCAAAAATCAATTAATAATTAAATTTGAAGTTTTGTGAGCGGAGTCCGGCGTGTCGTTCACTACACCAGGGAGAATGAGACGTGTCTGAGCGTTGATAAGAAATCACGAGTCTCTTACAAATCTTTAAAGTCCCCCTGAAGCTTTTTTCTGCTGTAAGAAGGTTTAGAAAAGAGTTGCTGAAGAGGAAGACACGTTTTGGTAAAACTCAGCAGCTAAAAAGTAACGTAAACAGGAGCCAAAGTAACGTAAACGTACATGGAAATGCTGCTTACCTCCGGCTTTGCCTCTAATATCCCTCCCACTGCACAGCTGTGTGTTTCTTTCTGTATTCCGCAAATGTATTAAAAGTTGGGAAAAAAAATACTCGTCCTCTTTGTCAAAAAGTTCCCAAATTTACATCCTGATGTGAGGAAAACAGCTGCTCCTTGTCGAGTCAAACCGGAGTGAAATGAAACGTGCGGCTGAAATGCGCAGCTGCCGAAGTTTAGTCCGACAATATTCCCACAGACAAACAAGTAAGACGGGCGGCTTTTCTTCGTCCTCTCCACGCCCAGGAACCCGGTTCAGGTGTACTTCATGACCACACACACACACTCACACACACTCACACTCACACACACTCACACACACATCCAGGTTTTTTTTAATATATAAAACAGCAGGAGTGTGTGTGTTTCTGTGTCCGGAGCTGAAGCGGAGCGCTCACATCCAGCCGGGTCTCCTTCTGCAAACGGCGCGATACGCAACGAAACTGGGGAGAATGAGGATGAGGGTTTTTCTCCTCCTCCTCCCTCTCCTCCTCCTCCTCCTCCTCCTCCCAACACTAAATCCCCACCGCCTGTAGGCTTACACAACCCCGTCAAGTTAGCTAGAGTTAGCTTGATTAAACACAGGAAGTGTGACGAGTTACCTTTCAAGATAAAAGCAGTGTTTTCCTGTTTGGGAAATTCTGCAGCGCGAGAAAAAGAAAAGCTGTTTGTGGATTAAAATCATCACATTTTCTGATTTAATAAAGGAACAAAATGTGCAAAATCGGCTTTATAGACATAGAATGTATTCTCATATACAGGCAACTTGAAACAAAAGCAAGTTATGATCCTTACTGTTGAATTTATGTATATTTTTTGTCAGTATGTCCAGTTTTGACGTCTGCTCATTGTATTTTTTAAACTTGCACATTTGTTGTGATTTTTATATTTACACTTATTCCTTTTTTGTATTGCAGCTGCTTCTTCAGGATTGAAAGGTCAATCTTATCTCATCTTATTTTATTTTATCTCAGATTTTCCTCATGACAGCACCAACAAACAGGCCACATTTTTATCTTAAGTAAAAATGGTTGATGATTTTACTGAATCCATAGCAAATTTTACAGACAGTATTGATGCAAAGTCTATAGAATCAGCCTGTTTTTGTGAACATTTACAAATTCTGTTGTCATCCCAAAGCTTTAACACTCCACTCTCATAATTTACAGAAAGAAGAGGAAAAAGAAAAAGGTCTGCCGAACAATAACCATAAAACACTGCAGGTCTGGATGAGTTTTAAGATCAATCCATCATGTTTTTTCTAGCTAGCTGAAGCCACAATCTGTTCAGCTGGTAAATAGGCTGTTTGGGTTGAATAAACATTAAACAGAAAGAAACTGCATCCAAATTGTGCTTATTTAAGGCAAAATGTGCAAAAATATTTAGCTTTTCAGATTCAGCTCTTTGCTGTCAGAATCTGATCAGTATCAATCAGTCAGTTCAACCATTATGAGAGTTTCTCCCAGTTTAAAATCCCACTGACTCCACTGGAAAAGAACAAGTTCACCTTTTACCTCGTCACTATACGATCCAGAAAATGCTGTATTTATAATCACAATTATGATTAACTTAATATCTGCTTAACCCAACAATTAACTGTATAATCAATATATATTTAACACAAAGAACAAAGAAGGCCTACTTCATTTTTTATGTGCCTCTGATGGAAACAACCGTCACACTACACATTCAATATGCTAAAAAGCAACTGAAAACCTGGAAGAAATGCAGATTTTGTCAGAAAAGTAATTAAATTAGTTAATTCCTTGGAATAAATTTTCCATGTGTTGCTCTTTTGAATCAAACATTGCCTGTGGCTCCATGTTTTGCATACATATTTACATTCGCTGTGGATAGAGATTAATGAACAGCAGGTATTTTATTTTGAAAATTAAATCAGGAAGACATATTCTGTATTTTTTCTGTCTTGATAGAAGCAGATTCCTCAGTCCCGTGGGTTCAAATTGAAGGCCATTAAAGAAAGGCCCCTTTAAAAAAGAAAGGGAGATAAAGAATTAAAAAAAATAAAGGGAAACTAAAAGGTTTTCTATTTAAATTTTAGAAAAAATAATAACTTTTTAAAACAATATCTTTATTCAAGAATTTAAAAAAACTGTTGCTTTTCTCAGACAGATGTTGTGAGCACTGCAGCCTAGATTAAAACCCACCTTTTAAACAGATTACACACATTTTAAATTCACATCCATTTAATACAATAATCTATCCAGACTCCCTTTAGATTAAAGATACAAATTGGATTAAGCTGCCATCTTATCAATGCATCTTCTGCCTCATTCAATCCTTTAATTTTCTCAGACATTTTGAAATCGAAGTGAAACCTGCAGAGAGTCTGGGAGAGCGGCCGCGCTGTCAAGCCCGGTTAAGCGTGCAGTCGCCCCCGCTGCTAATTCGAGGGCTTGGTGGGGCACAATGGAGGCTTTGTTGCTGGAGAATTTGTCTGAGGAGTAATCCTTGACACTGGGCCTTTCAGGGGCCGAACCTTTTGTTTCATAAGTCTCTTGAATGTTACAGTAGGCAGCGGCGCGTTGGAACAACTTACGGTGCAAGTCGCCGGGTATGACAGCGGAGATTTGTGCAGCGAGGTTTGAGCCCCGTGTGAGTGTTTGCATCACATCAGTGTTTTGGAGCCTTTTTGTGTGTGTGTGTGTGTGTGTGTGTGTGTGTGTGTGTGTGGAGAAGGTCAAAGGTCACGAGCTGAGAGTGAAAGTAACGCCTTTAGATTTCCAAAGTGTGTGTTTTTAGATTTCATGACCTTGAACTGTTTAAACTGACTCAGCATCACATATGTCATCCTGAGGTGCGTTTAAGGACCTGCAGCGTGAAAACTAATCGGTTTGAAGCGTTGTTTTGTTTTTTTTTGTTTTTTTCATGGGATTTATGAGTCAAATAAATATATCATTAACCTGTAATACAGATGTGTGACGGCAAATTGAGGATTTTATGTGTAAAAGCAGAGTTTTGCATAAAAATAAAGCATTTTATGATGATGTTTATGTGTGAAAATCCTCTAATGACATTCAGACTGACTCATATTATGACAGAGTGTCTCTTTAATCTACATTTAACCACATTGTTCAGTATCTTCAAATGAATGTTGTAAAATTGATGATCTGTGCCAACAAAAGGTAAAAGTGGTGAATAAAAAGTGGATGTAATGTCTGTAATGTGTAATATTACAACCTTTGTTTCACTTGCTTTGCCTAAAAAAATGTATTTCTTCAGTTATTTTTTCCAAAAAGCAAATGAGAAATAAACTAAATGGGTTTTTAATGCAACATCAGACAGTAAAATGTCAGTAATCTGTCATTTTAAAGGTGTAATATGCAACATTTTAGAACAAATCACATTAAAGTTACAATTCAAACAGAATCATAAGAGTTAAAATGAGAAATCGAACAGTAATCTGTGCAAAAATGTTGCATAAAGCAGATATGAACCACCTGTTTTCTGTGTCAGTCAACAGCTACAACTTTGATGAGATCTTTAAATCAATCGCCGAGAATCATGGGAGATGTAGTTTTGAATGCTGGTCACACAAACAGACTTATAAAGCACTAAAATCCCTGGTTGACGAACCTTCTATCTACTCATTTGATTGGTAATTAGATGTTTTTAGTTTGTGTGAGTGTGTGTGTGTGTGTGTGTGTGTGTGTGTGTGTGTGTGTGTGGGTGTGTGTGTGTGTGTGTGTGTGTGTGTGTGTG
>JAQMCX010000037.1:11453083-11467198 GCA_029814765.1 Acanthurus leucopareius | reverse complement strand
CACACACACACACACACACACACACACACACACACACACACACACACACACACACACACACACACACACACACTCGGCTGTGAAGCTTGTTTGCAGTTTCTGGTCGCGTTCAGGCTCAACAACCCAGACAAGAACGTCAATATTAGTCAATTCTGCAAAACCACAGATTACAACTCGTGTCAATATTTTCAGATTCTGGCTTTTTTTCAGTTTGTTATCAGTTCGTCTGCGACTTCAGGACGAACGACGTTAAAGAACGAACGAGGTTAAAGGGAAATTAAACTTCTGATCATTGATAATCAGAGATTTTATCAGCGTTTGCAGGACGGATTAATGCAAAGTTTGGTCCAAACATTCAGCTCCCAAAGGATGAATCCTCATGACCTCAGTGAGCTCTTGACTTTCCATCTGGCGCCATCTTCAGGTCAAAGGTTTGTAAAAGCTGTCAGGAGTGGGATTTGAACCCACGCCTCCATCTGGAGACCAGAAATCCCTCTGAGGTGGAAGGACGGAAACCTTGAGTCTGGCGCCTTCGACCACTCGGCCATCCTGACACATGAATGCATCAAAATCAGTCTTAAATTCACAAACTTTTGACTCAAACGCCAAAAAAAATCCATATTTCTGTCACATTTGTCAACTTTTGCCTGTTGCAGATCGAAGTTGCACAGTGAAAAATTGTACTAATGAAGAATAATCATGTCACTCAAATCACGTGTCACGTGTGGAAACATCAGAGTTAATAAATGAGATGTAAGATCATTTTCTTCTGCAGGATAATAACAAATATGAACGGCTTTAATCGCACATTTCGTCTGTGCCAGACGAGAAAACTCCGGTCTGAAGTCGAGAGCGTGAACTTCTCCTGAAGGACAAAAACCAACATTCATCACATTTTTCTCTCCGTCTCATTTGTTTGAACTTTGCTCTCATGTTCTGTTGTTTCTTCACCTCTTTTATCTCTCCGTCATACATGCAGCGTTAAACCCGTCTGCCTGATGTTGACCAATGACCTTTGACCCCGAGCGTCGGGTGACATGCCAGCACGTCTGATCAGTCATCCATGAATCATACTTTCCTGCCAACGGCTCGTCTTTCCGTTTCTCACTTCAGTTTCACTTTGAATGGAGTCTGAAACAGAAAACAACACAGAGAAGATTTGTTTTTTGAATCAAAAACTTTAAGTTGAAACATTCTTTACTGTATTTGAGCGATTTTAAATCAACCAGAAGCATCTAAACTGGATTCAGCGAGATGAAAAAACATCTAAACTGCAGGAATCGTCAGTGAAAAATGTTTCTAACTGATTTATTAGACCACATTTATAAAAATCCTGACCTCATTTCAAACGAGCTGCACATGAGAACAGTTAAGAGTTCAAATCTCATCACTTTTATAATCAAACAGCAGCAAATTTCTTTGGATTAGACCAGAATTTCCAATGAGGAACCAAAGATGAAGCAGAATCTTTGAGTCTGAAGACCAGATTATTTTAACTTTGTCTTGTTGCAGAGAAAAATGACAAAATAAAGGATGTCTGACCTCAGCTGCTTCGTCTCTGCTGCTGCTGCATCGTAACAACTGTATTTTTTATGCAGCTGATTATTATTCAAACCCAGAAAACCTTTATTTTAAATTCCAGCAGAGACCCTGAAGTTTCCTGCTTCACCACAAACTGCATGTCAGGATGGATTTATGTGTAAAACGATGCACAGGGACACTTCCAATATTCCAGTCGGTGCAGCGCTGCCGTGTCTTGACTTGAATATTTCAGTCAATATGAGGAGTGATATGACATTGGAGGAAACACAGACTCACAGGAGGGCGAGGACGATTTCACACAACTGAGATGTTTGTTCTCTCAGTCTGAAGTCACGTAGCTTTTAAAAAAAAGAAATGAACACATCCTTCCTCTTACGAACGGAAAGTTGTGAGTTGAAATCACAAGGTTGAGCATGTGATAAGGACGTTTTGCACAGTTGAAAGGAAAAAATGTGATGAAATTGTGTCTTTTTCAGTCAAACTGGATGTTAGTTTGTCAGGAGATTTGAACCCACGACTCCGTGAAGAGACCAGAAGTCCTTTTGACGAGAAGGAAGGATGGAAGCTCGGAGTCTGACTCCTGCGACCAGCCAGAAAACTGACAGCTAAACACCTGAGGCATTGATTAGTTCAACCATTCATCCATCCATCATTGATTCATCCATCCATCCATCAGTCCATTCAAACATCCACCCAGTTATCTTTCAATCAATCATCCATCAGTCTCTCCATCCACGGTGATGCAGGGTTTTTCTGTTTGAGCCGAAAGAGATATTCAAACACCTCATTATTACAGCACCCACAGGTGTGTGTGCTTGTGTGTAAGTGTGTGCTTGTGTGTGTGTGTGTGAGTGTGTGTGTGTGTTAGAGTAAATTTGAGTGAGAGAGATGTCAGATGTGAATGATTTATGAGTATGTAAATGAGATTATTGAACTGTTGAAGGACAGCGAAGAGCAAGTCACACACACACACACACATATAACACACACACACACAGACATATAACACACACACACTCATAATATTCTGCTCTGTCAGAGACACCGATCTAAGAGTCAGTTTACTATCCATTTCAAATGTGCAATAAACACTGACTGTGTTTCTCAGCCAATAAAGATCCTTATAATCCAGATTAACTGTTTACATTACGGGAGTCGAACCGGACTGAAGCCGCATTTAAATGTGGATCATTTCTGAAAAACACGTGGAAAACTGCAGCATGATCAGAATTACAGCTGCATTTAGAAAGTAGAGTTAATGAAGGGTGAAACTGGAAAGATGCTGAGTGTTTTAGTGGTTCGGTGAGTTTGCATTAGTGCATTTTTAACGACAGTAAAATATCTGATGTCTGACATGTGAACTGGGATTCTGCAGCGACGATATTCACAAAATACAGTAAACAGTTCTTTTAAACACACAAAGCACATTCCTGTTGTTATTTAGAGAATCTTTGTGATCATTTCCTTATCATTAAAAACGAGCCTGGTGTGCATTGCTCAGTGTACATGCAACATTCAGCGAAAACTGTGTTAAGATGGTGGAAAAGCAAGTATTTACAGCAGCGGGGGTCCTTAAGGAATGATAATAAGGTCAGTAGGTAGCGCTGTTGCGTTGCTGGAAGGTCGTGGTTTCAGATCCCTGCAGGGTTTTAACTGCACAAAGGTTCCTATCTTCTTTCTCAAACAGAGCTGACTGGATATTTTTATTTACTTCAAACAGAAAAAACCACAAGAAGTTTCTAACTTCAAACTTTCTGCAACAATCAGTCCAAGAGTTGAACTGAATGTAACTAATCTCCTTTTCCCACTTTAAGTTGAGCTCGTTTCCTGTCAAGTCTCTAAATAAAAGCGAAGCGTCCTCAAAAAGAAGCTTTTTGTACATGTGGTACTTTGTACTTTATGATGCCAACAAACTGTAAGTATTTCATGCAAATGATTTAAAATAATACAAAAACAGCAGAGGATTAACACACACAGATGCACATAAAAACAATAGAACATGTTCGGTGTCCTAAAAAGAAAAATACTTAAAGCTCATCATTCACACTGAAAACAACAAAACAACAGGAAAACGCTTAAAGCTGCTTCATGGCCGGTTTCTCTCGCAGCAGCTCGGAGCTCCACTCCGTTTCCCTCAGATCTCGTAATTGACATATTTTTTCTGTTTCTGTGGCGACACGACTGCATGAGGTGAACATCATGATTTGATCGAGGGTCATAAATGCTACCTGGCAGCTGCAGCTCGTGTTACTCCCACTGTGCTGCACCGACCTCTGGATTAAATCACCGCTTCACACCCTCAAACACAGAGATTCAGATGAACCTGAAGGCGACTGTGTGTCATGAAACACTTGACCAGGATCAGTTTCATCTGTTCAGACTGACGCGAAATATTTTTTTTTCTTTATTAAAAACCAGTTGGCAGTTTGGATTGAAGACCAAGTTGCAGAAAAAAACAGATGCACTTTCAAATAAACCTGCATCAGGTTGAACACCAGTGAGACTCACAGCGCCGAACGCCAAACTAACCATTTATTTCACATGTTAACATCCTGTAAAGGCAAAGAGATTCTGGTTTAACTGCAAATAAGGAGAGAAAAAAAGAAAAAACCTTCATTGTGACTCTGCCGGCATGATTTTTTTAAAGGCCAAATATTGCACCATAAACATCCACAGACCAATATGCAGCCCATCAACCCGACTGTGCACTCTGTGGAGCAGAGAGAGAATGAAACAAACAGGCGTGACATCAGGCGGTGGGATGTGAATTGAATAGCATGTCTGAGCGGGACAATGCAGCGAAGCACAGTGCATTTAGGATGTTATTTAAAAACCCCATTCACTCCTTCCTGGTGTAATGATGCTGTTTTTTTTTCTGCAGGACGCCCACTCGCCACACTTCATTTCTCTCTGTGTTTTCTCTCATGTCTCTGTAATGAAGCCTTTGAAGAGACAAACACAGAAAAACAGTATTTTGTGTCTGAGGCAGGGATCCAGCAACTGACGGAGGAAAAAACATTCAATCACACTCAAAAATGGAAAAATAGCTCTTATTTTTACTGATAATTGATATAAAAACATCTGACTTAATTATTTTTATATCAAAATATGAACCTTATATAAGCAGATTTGGACTGAAATCCAATTTATTTTAAAGAATTGAGCTGCCGTTGTGAACTGCATTTGCTGACGCACCAGTTTATGTTCCCATCCCATCCGTGAACAGGATGCAGAGGTTGGAAAGTGAGTATTGATTGCAGGGAATCATACACAACCGGGTTCATCTTCTCTGCAATTATGGAAGAAACAAATTGAGCGATTCCTCAAGTCCATTCAGGAACAAATGGAATATCTCACTTCCATCAATACACAGACTTGTTACCAGCGCTGCCAATGTGCTGGGAGAGATTAATTGCCGCGTACTTTTAAATGCCTTCCACTGCACTATTTATCCTTACGGGGCTGCCAGCTGCTGGCAGAGATGGACACAAATATATCAAAAAGTGTCTCATTTCCAATCAGAAGTTGGTGCTCATCGAATATAACAACGTCAGTGAGTTGCCAGGCAGCACAGAGGAGCATTTAGCAGCTCAGAGAGAGAGATGTTTACTTCAGGAGCTGGTACAGACCTCTGATTGTGTAAAGATGGACGACAGCTCTTTGAAAGTGGAGCTAAAGCATCTTGGTCGGCCCCTGGTGGTGATCATAGATCATAAAACCCCGCCCACCTCCATGAAAGTGGCAAACTAAAAAATTAAAATGTGTTTCATTAATTTCCAACAAATTGGTTTCTGTCATTTTACATAGTTTTTATCACACTGATGAAAGTTCAAGTGTTTTTTATTGATAAGTTTGGTTCTAATTAGTTATTTGATGCTTAAAAAAGGAGGTGCAGAGTCATGATTGACAGCTAATCTTATTCCATATTTGGGGTGGGCGGGAGTTCGATGCTTTAGCCCCTCCCACCATTCACAACCCTCCAGTCTCCACCTCAAAGATTACAGTGTTTACCTGTTCTTATGCATGAAGTTTTAAGTGTTTTTTGAGCTTTTTTAGTTAAAAAAAAAATCTGCGCTAAAACAGTAAGAATAGTGAGAATGAACCACTTTAAACAGTAAATCTGCAGGATTTTAAACCAAAACAGCATCTGAGAGACTTTCCTTTAAACATGCTGAACACCAGCACATGACATCACACTTACCAGACTTCAATAACCCAAATTTTAGTGTCTTCAACAAAGACGACAGCTGCTCCTTAATTACTCCCTCACTCCCGGCGGCCCGATCCGGTAAATGAACCTGAGACTCAGGCCATGCTGGTGCTTTGCTCTACACACTGACCCGGACAGCCAGAGAGGAAGAGGAGCTGCAGAACGTAACCATGCATCAAGAATGTTTGAGCGCGTGCGTGCGTGTATGTGTGTGTGTGTGTGTGTGTGTGTGTGTTAAAAATATGGCGTCTGCAGAGGGCTGTGAAACGCGGCGCAGGTAGATTGATGATTGATTAGCTGTGGCTGTCTGGCTGACTGAGACTCATTGGCAGCCGTCACTTTGATGAATTACACCGCTGAGAAAAACACACTGCACTCTGATTACTGCCAGCGAGACTGTGTGTGTGTGTGTGTGTGTGTGTGTGTGTGTGTGTGGCCTGTATATAGCCTTTGTTATGGCATGTCTGTACAGTGCATGTGTGTTTGTGTGTGTGTGCGTGCATGCTGGTGCTCATCCTTTCCATAACTGTGAGTTGCTCTGCAGGGATTGTTTACAGAGGAAGTTGCCGGTGTTGTTTACATGCTAATCCTCCTCTCGTGCGTCCATGTTCACGCACACGAAACCCTTGTTTAGTATTCAGCCCGGAGGAAGCGGCACGTCGCCACCAGTCTGGCCCAAGGTCCTGCGCCACTCGTATGCAGAAGGCGATTTGTTCATATTTAACAAGGCGGATGACAGGTGCGTTCGTTTTCATCGTCCCTCAGCTCCACCTGTCAGGGGATGCGCTGAATAATTTATGCTGATAAAGGCCAATGCTTTGTCTCCGGATCTAGATTTGACTGAAGCATTAAAATTATGGGCAGTTCATTTAATAAAACATCACAGGAGGCGACCTACATCGGTGTTTGAAGTCTGACGTCAGTGTTTGGTGGTTTTGAAGCTGCTGACTGAGATGTTTTGGAGCTGAAAGTATTTGCACATTTTTTTATGCAAGAAAATGACATTCGGTGGAAAAGCTGACTGTGGCTGATCTTTTTTTTAATCCCACCATCTCTAAAGTTCGACCTTTAGTTTCTTGAGATAACCAGAAATGAGACAGACATGAGATAACACATAAAAAGGGTCATAAAGCGGAAAAACTCCACAGAGTTATTCTGTTATCTGGTTATGAAGCTGATAAAGAAGTCAAGTTCTTTTGATGGAAAATGAGATTCAGCATCCATCATGTCACATATTGCCATGAGTTTGGCCCTTTGGATGCCACCATCTTGTTTTTTTGGAGCCAGTAGTGACCATTTCTGTGCAAGGAGGTGCAGCTCAGCTCTCGATCATGAATAACTTTAATCTTTTTATAGATTAATTGAGTGATTTAAAAAGAAATTCAAGCTTCTACAGTTTTCATGAACATAAATTAGCAACATAGACCAAAAGTTATCTTTCTATGAGGCTGTAAACGCTCTAAATTTAAGCATTTTAATATGAAGCTTAATATAAATCTGACTTTCTATTGAAGACAGCCTCAAGTGGACGCTTGTGGAACTGCAGTTTTGGGCATTGAATGTTGCAGCTTCACATCCACTTCAACTTCTTTATACATTTATTTTTTAACTTCTTAAACTACGTCGCCTGTTTCCTCCTTGTAATTAGCAGTTAGTGATCATTAGCATGGCCACTAGAGGTCGCTGCCTTGAAATGCACTGAGACATGAGTCATTACAATGGTTTGCTTGCACAGATGACCTTTACATCTGCTGTCTTGTGAGGACTTTCTGGTTTTATAACCTGTGCATCACACCAGAAAGCACCTCGGTTTGTCGCTGCAGACGGAGAAACTGTGTTTTGCTGTTTGCTTTGCAGGACTTGTCGGGAGGATTTGCGCACCATCAGGCCTGAACACAAAACCCAGTGCAAAGAAACCATCCATCCCACCCCTGCATGCGTTGTCAGTTTGAATTGCTGCCTTCTTGAGGGGTTTAAGATGCCTCTGGCAAGAGAGATTATTTACACAAAGTTTTTCATTTCCGACGTGGGCAGAATTTTAAACATGAAGTTGTGGTTTTGTCTTTCTGTTTCACATTATTGTCATTTCATGGTTTGTTTATCAGTCGTTCTTGTTTGCTGTTTTGGACAATAAAGCTTCACTGTGGTTGTTTCTTTGGGCCGATTGCAGCTGGTGACACGTGTCGCCATTCAAGGACTAAATGTTTTTCCTGAGAGGTGATTCTCCATTTTTATCTCGGCCTTCGTCGTTCACTGGCTCAGACGGAGAATAAAGTTTGGAGATGAGCACAAACCTCTTTGATCGCTGCTCCTGATGCTCTCCGTCCTTGATGGAGGCTGACCTGAACACTATGTGCTGCTGCGAACTGGCACACAGTGTTCAGGTCGGGTCAAGTTTTTTGCTGAAAAACGAGAAGCACGCTCAGCAAATGTTTCCTACAGAAATAAATAACTGCACAAATGACATCAGAGTGTACATGGATGCTGCTTTCATCTGTGCCCCGTCCTCTGAGCTCTGCAGGATAAACACACCGGAGCCATAAATCAAAAGGAAGGTGCTTTAAAGTGCTCCTGGAGCAGAAACAGAACAGTGTTTGTTTTCTGGTTAGTTAAAAAGGGAATATTAAAATGAACTCTGAAGCCACTTGTCTTGCCTCTGGGCCTGCAGCTGCACAGCACAATAACAGCATTCAAACAGGAAAAATGGGAAATGACAATTTAAGAACGCAGCAAACTGTTTGTGTCGTAGTGACACGCTCTGATGACATTATCAGAGCTATAAAATTTATAAGAGTGAATTATGGACTGAAATTATGTTTATATTTAGGATAATGTTTTCTTTGTGTGCTTAGAATCGGAAGCAGACATGCAGATGTTTGTTTTCTGGGGTCAAAAGTCAGAAAGAAATAGAGCATGAAGCCAGTAAAGGACCTTTTGAATTGCACTTTTGTCTGGAAAATAAGCGAAAAGTGTGCTTGTAATTGAATTTACAGAATTCTCACATCAACCCTCCTCAATACACTGTTGACTTAAGAGTATTTTGCTTTAATGCACAAGAAAATGTGATTTAATAACATGGGTTAAGATTCAAAACTGAGGTAAAACAAACAGGCTCATGAGTGACCTTGGAACTTGGGATCCATCGGTTCTCTGTATTTCAGTAATATTCCCTGGTATCTGACATTTCCTGGAGGAAACCTGTGTTGCACCTGAAGCGATATGATCAATATAATTGTATATGATATTTAAAATAAATAAAACATGTCTGAGGGTTTTAGGAGCACTGACATGAAGTTTGCATGAAGGATGTCATCAGTGGTGAATCCTAAAATTTGAGAACATGATTGCAGAGAACATTAAATTTAACTCTGCTCTGCTGAAACTTACAGTGACCTAACTAAACTGGGACAATGATGCCCTCTAGTGGTCAAAATGTGTTTTATACAAGCTCCTTTATAAAAGGCCAAACAAAGAAGAGAAAATAAACTGTTACCAGGGTGAAACTGAGGAATAAACACAATAAATCACATAAACAGTGCAGTTAATACCCTGAAATTGGAAATAAATCATAAATCATCAAACATTTTAAGCAAACTCGGCCAATAGTATTTGGACACTTGCTTTTGTCTACCTGTGGTCTCAGGCTGGATCATATGAATATATTTTTCCCATTGACAGCTTCATTTTTTGAGCTTTAGATCCAAATAAATTTAATTTAACTTCCCTGTTTGGTGAAATCAGATGTTTTAAAAGAAAATAAAGGTAACATTTGGTGTCCATATACTTTTGTCCATATAGTATGGTATGGAAAGACTCTAGAGTGGGAAAAAGAAGCCAAAACTGAAATGAAGGGTTAACCCTAACCCTATGAAACAAAAACTGATAAAAGACTGAAACAGTCAGACAGAGAAAACAATTGTGTTTCTGATGCCAATAAATTCTGACAACCTAAATTAGTTTTGACTGAAGCAAATCAAATGTGTGACTGAATTGTTTTAACTGTGAAATGCTGTTAATGCAGGAATGAGATGAGAGAAGATTTTCATCATGAGATTAAATGAAAAAAGCATCAATTCATATTTATTAGATTATCTTCACGTCACTCTGATTTCACAATGATCTCCTTTAATTTATGAATTTGTCATAAAAAAGTGATAACATCTCCTCCCTGGAGTCGTTTTCTGGTTCACCTTCACTTTGTTTCTGATGTCTGTGACAGTTTGAACACACAAGACTGAAACATCAGCAGCATCTCGGCTGTCAAACACTTTGTTTTCTTCTTCTCCTCCTCTTCCATCAAAAAAGCCTCTGTCACATCTGCTTGTGTTAACGATTAATAATGGAACTAATTTCCTTTGATCCGCTGGAATCACGTCATGCTCAGATCGGCTTCCTTTCATTACGAACTTTAACGGCTGGCTGCTGTCGAATAACAGGCTTCGCCGAGCAGAACAATCCAATAAAAAAAAGTTTTGAATGTGTAATAAACCTTTCCTGCCGCCTGCCATCTCTGCCGTCTGTCTGATAACCTTCAGTGTCAAAGACAATAATCCACTGTCGTCTCTTTGCTGGTGGAGGATGATGAACACTTCAAAGGGTTGACGACTGAATTTGACTCTGTATCTTCTGACTTTATTAATCCTTCAGTTTGAAGTTTGATTTATTGCTTCGCTGCTGCAGGTTGAGCAGGTGAGCAACAGTTTGAAATCAGTGTCAGCAGGATCCCAAAAGGTGGCAGCACAGACTGAAAGCTAATCAGTGTTTGTGCAGCTTCCACTTTTATCTTTGGGAGGTTTTAAAACCTGCAGAGTGAAGATAAGTTTTTGGGGGAAAAAAAAAAAAGGAGAATGTTTTTGGAGTAAAATGTCTGACAAAGTTAGGAGATTTTGTGGTTTGGAGATTTAAAAAAAGTGAGCACAGTTTTGAAAAAGCAAAGATGTTTCAGAAAAAGAATTTAGGAAAATTAAAAAACATTACAAAAAAAAGCAAAGATATTTTCAGAAGGTGGGACATTAATTACACTTTTTTTAAAAAAGATGAAACATGATTTTTTGGGAAATAAACACATTTTCAGTCTGTCTGCAGGTCTGTCAGTTTGTTTGATCCAGAGTGAAATATCTCAATAATTATGGGATGGATTGCCATGAAAAGGGGTGCAGATTTTCAAGTCGCCAATGAGCTCCTGACATCTTCTTTTACTGCCACCTGCTGGTCAGTAAATGTTTGTGGTTTAGATTTGTTTTATTTTTTTTTATTTGTTTATAGTTTAACTTAAAATTAGATTTAGATTACTGTTGAGCAAAGAGTTGGTGACGGTATTTAATAAGCACAATAAGTGGAAACTCATTTGTGCGTGTGTGTGTGTTATGGAAAGGAGATCCCATTGTTTTAATCAACACTGATTAAAACAATGGGACTGTGTGACACAGACATCAACTTTGATCTACGTAAGTGCACAGAAGTTCAGTGGCAAACGAAGAGGTGAAAAGGCCTGGGGGGGTCACAATAAACATCTGTCGAGAGAGTCAGCTGTGAACATAAAAATGCTAATGCATAACCAGAGGCGGAGCCAAGGCAGCCTGAGTCACTGTGCTATTTAAAAACATACATATGAAAGCGTAATAGACGCAAAGTTTGAAATCTACTCTTAAATGTGGAGAAGGTTTCTGCCTCCTGGGCAGAGAGTGGATGACGCTTCCAAAGGAGAAAAGACTGACAGCTGAAGGCTCCTTCTCCAATTCAGAGACATAAGGAACCACAAGTAAGTGGGTTTAAAATACTGGGATGTCTTGTGACTGGTGGAACCAAGCGACACCTTATTCTTGCTTGGACACAAGAAAAAAACTGAATATTGGATTTATAAAGGGCTTTGTGCCATCAGGAATGGATACTGGGTTCGGGGAATGGTCGAAGTACAGGCTCACCAACTTACGTCAAGTTCATGATGCTGGCAACTTTAAATCAGTTGCATAGCTGCTGGAGGAATTTAAGCGACAAAATACCAGGCATGAAAACGGGTCAGGGGTGAAAAAGGTGAGAAGGATACAACCCCTGTAATGGGGTCTGGGGGCATGCTCCCCCGGAAGAAAATTTTGAATATTTCATATTTAAAAGCATCAATCTGATGTATTTTGAGAGGAAAATCAAGCAGAATTACAAGATAGTATGAATGTATAATAAAGTATCTATCTATGCATGGTCACAATATGCTATATAAGAAATGAGACAGACAACTTCTCTTGTGAAATGCGCAACAGCACAACTTTAATAGAGTAACAGTGGCCAAAAAAATAAATAGTATTCAATAGTTATCGAATAGTGCAAGAAAAAGATAGTAGTTTATATAGTAGTTTATACTTCCTGGTGATACATTCCTAAATAACATTACATTCCAATGAGTAATCCCTGGTTGATACATTCTGAAAGACATTGATCCAGGGTCAATAAATAGATGTGACGGCTTTACAAGGTCAAAGAACTTACTGTACTTACTGACTCGCCGAACACAAAGGCTTTGTTATTGGACAAGTATAATGCCACACGTAACCAGTGCAACGCTGTAGTTGCTATAAAGAGAATAAAGATTACTGTGTCTAAATGATAACCTCAGACTAACGTTAGCTAAATTAAATTACTAAGAAATGTTGGCGATATTCCACTTTCCAAATCGGCGAGTCGTCTTCTTTTCAGCTTCCGAATGCTTTGGTCTACACGAGCGAACTGCTTGTACGCTTCACAAAGCAATCAGGTAGCAGTGTTCCCCTACCTTCACAAGGACAAAACTGGCACCCAGCCCCCCCCCCAAAAAAAATTTCTCATAGGATCTACACAATTCACGGAGGTCATCTTTTTCATTTTGGTTTCAAAATGGCGAATTTCGCCAAAAGGTGAGTGATTTTCATGCCTGAAATATGGATTTTGTCAGGTTCCTACAGTTAAGGGATTTTGGATTAAAACATGAAGAATGAGTCAAAGTTGTTAAGCCTACGCTAACTGAACAAGAATTTGGAATAAGAAATTGATAAGCTATTGTTATCAAATATTTCTAGATATGAATTCAAATAATATAACACAAGTTAAAGAGAGATGGGAAAAAGAAACCAAGGTAAACATATCACAGGATATGTGGGAAGGAATATGTACTGCAGCACATCTGGTAACTAACTCGAATATGTGGAGGGATTTCAAATGGAAGGTAGTCATCAGGTTCTTCCGGACACCTGATACTATGGCTAAATTTGGCACTGCACATTCAAATAAATGCTGGAGAAATTGTGGTCCACACATTTGCAATCAGACCCACATATTTTGGTCATGCCCGAAACTAAAGATGTTCTGGGAGGAAGTGTTTGGAACACTCAAAGAAGTATTTGGTAGAAATATTAAAATGGACCCAGCAGTGGCTCTGCTGGGTCTTTTACCAAGAGGCATCGAAGCAAGAGCCAAAAAATATCTCCTACAAATATTACTAACAACAGCAATCAAATGCATAAGAGTTAGTGGCTGAAGCCAACACCCCCCCCCAACGCACAATATGTGGATTAAGAGAATAAAGGAAATATATATTATGGAGAAAATAACTTACTCTCTGAGACTCAAAAAAGACCTATTCATTAAAAGGTGGAGCGGTGCCGTGAGCATACTATAACATTGAGGAATGCCTACAGACATTTTGAATGCAATCTGTATTATTAATAATTTTATATTTTTCTTTTACCTGATTTTCTTCAAATTACTAGCTTTTCTTACTTATTTTTTTTCCTTTTTATTATCAATATTTTTATGTATTTATTTAATTATTTTTCATTATTTCTGCTATTATAGTCGCGGGTGCTTTTCTTGAGTCCTAATTGTCATTAATATTACCTTGTATTGGAACTTTGTTCTGAGAAAATGGTAGATATGATGAATATGATTCTTTATGTGTGATTATATATGTAACTGAAATAAAAATTAAGTTAATTTTTTTTTTAAAGTGAATCTATATTTTGCAGCTCAGTGATCAACAGGACAATCATGTCCAAACAAGAAAAACACTCTTTGAATAAGAAGTTAACAGGACAGTTGAGCCATCAGCGGTTGGAGTCAGCACTCGTTCTTTGGTTTCATGGCGGCTGGAGGAGATGTTTGAATGAGGAGCAGGAGGAGGGGAGGAGCCTCAGTGTGTGTGATGAGACTGTAAGAGTCCACACACACACACTGATGAACCTCTGTCACATCCACAGGAACACACAGGGATGATGCTGGATGTAACAGCTGATCCCAGAGCAGTTCACACTGCAGCACAGAGTGCTCTCCACTTGTTGGGATTCCTCTGTCAGTCACTGCTGGATGAAGCTCTCCTCTCCACTCTGCCTCCCAGT
>JAQMCX010000037.1:11429475-11452983 GCA_029814765.1 Acanthurus leucopareius | reverse complement strand
GGAGATTTCTCTCTCTGTGTAGTGTGATATATCACACACACACACACACACACACACACACACACACACACACACACACAGATTGAAGCACACAGTTGTATTATCAGAATGCTGTGGCTGTGAAGCAGGTTTGGACCAATCAGATGAGGTGTTTCATCAATCACACTTTAATCATTTCTTCTCTTTCCTTTAATCTCCATCTTCCCTCCATCTTCCTCCTCCCTCTGTGTCACTGCAGGTCTTCCTCTGACGATGGGTCACAAATGCTACTTCCTCCTCCGGTGACATAAAGGTCAAAGGTGAAAGTTAAACAGCTGCCTGATTTTATTTGTTTTCTACTGTTCGAGCATGTTTGCACAGTGTGTTTGAGTGTAAAAACAGAGGAAGAGATGGTGAGTGGGAGTTTTTGTCAAACCCTGGGGGAGATGGAGGGTTATGGGGGTATGGCACTTGGTGTGTGGTTGTGTGTGTGTGTGTGTGTGTGTAAAGGTTAAGCTCTTCCCTCCGTAGTTTCTTGGGAAACACTGGTGGATGGGAATCTCCTCACACTGTCCGGTCTGTGATGTAAACACACACACACACACACAGAGTAATGAAGGCTGATGTCTCTTGATCTCCCCGATCACAAATCCTCCCACACACACTCTCTTACACTCTTAATAAACACACATGGACACACACATGATCCCCTCCATCGCCTCCCCCCTCCTGGTTCATCTGCCTGCCCCAGGCTGTGGCCTCTCAGCTGGGATACGACGGAAAATGGAGTCCCAGGCTCCACATCCATGATCCATAACCTTTATTCAGCATGTCCCAGCAGCCTCACGCTGAAGTCTTTACACCCACAGGTCCTGACCTACAATTTGAAGCCTCACGGGTCACAAATTACAGTCATTTTAGGGGTTTAAGGATGATTAGAAACATGTTTTTCAGGTATAAACATTTTCTTCTCTGTCTACACTTTTCTCTTTGGCTTTTTGTATAAATTTATCACATAATTAACCTGATTTTTAATTAAATTTTTATCTCCTCCACCAACCACTGCTGTCCTTGAGATGAAAACCTAGAATGAACAGCTCCCCCCTCTGGTTATATACAGTAGAGCATTCCATTAAATTTCAAAATAAAATGCAGTCCAGGTGGACAGAAACTGTCTTAGCAGATGTTTCATTAAAGTCGTGTTTCGACCTCCTTATGTTTATATTATGAGGAGATGTTCAATATCACGGCCTGAGAGTTTATGTCAACAAGATTGTTTATTTTATTACATTTTTTTTTTTAAATTTCTAACCTACAGGCAAGTGTGTTTGACACCTTTTCCCTCTCTTGTTTATTCTAATAAATACACCCAATAAAAACATTTTTTCTTGGGATTTTTCCACATTAAAAGCCACAATCTGCTGCAGAGATCAGTTCAGATCCTCATCTGACCTTTATGCTACTGTGATTTTTTTCTGTACTAAAGCTGCAAGATAAAAAAAAAACAGCATCTTTATAAACGAATAGCCAAATCAGCTCCCTCGTGCTCATTCGGCCTTAATTTGACCTACATTTGCTCATGATGATGTTGTTATGTATTATGAGAAATTTCTACGGAAAAAGCCAGCCATCATATCAGGGACTGTGAGTGTCTCTGTCCTGCTGACTGAGCGCCATAACAACGCATCTGAGCGGACATGACAGTAAATGTAATATAGACCAAAGGTATTTCCTGTCCCCGTACCTTCAGTGTAAACCGCAATATCGTAAGACGCCGCACACGGAAATAAAGATCCGGGAAGGGACGCGCTGACCCAAGTGAGAACCCAGAAACCTGCGTCAGAGGCCGGGTAAGTGCTGGGGAAGGCTTTCCCATTTTATCCTTTAGTCATTCACAGCCCGGCGTCAGCATCCTCAGCCTGGTGTAACCTGACGTCTTCAGTTTAAATAAACAGCCTATTTGTGCGTCCTCTGAGTGTGAGAACCATATCGCTTATACCAGACTTCATTCAAAATTTCTACAGTTTTAAGTCATCCTGCTTTCCAGCTAAAGTGTGTATCTTAAAAAAAATATTAAAACAATATTTGAATCAATAGAACTCAAGTTCTAATTTCGGAATGCATAAAGTCTAACAAACACACATATTTAAGCAAAGTTTGAGCTTTTTTTCATCCTGTGGTCTCTTGCTTCCACCAAGAGTTGGGATGCTTATGATGGACACAAGGCGGGAGAATCACAAGCGGCATGGTTCAAACTTTTAAAAATTTTACAGCGATTAATCTTCAAAAAATCGATCTACACATGCCGAATATAACTGTTAATTAGGCTTATAATAAAAAACAATTTTAGTAACGTTTTATGTAAATTAATGTTTGTTTAAACATAAAAAATCTTTAACTGCTAAATTTCTCAATACAGTTTGGCCAATCCATTAGGGGACGACTGAATCACATTGTAGATCAAATTGCACGATACGTGAAAGACACAAGCTTGGTTTCTCGTTTCTTCATCGGTATTTTGGTGATAACAGAATGTTTTAGCCGAGCTCAATCATCATAATTCATCAGTTTCCATAAATAATTGACAATAACAGTCGACAGCGAGGGATTGTGTTCGCTTCAGTGAGCGCTGCTGAACGCATCCAAGGTCTTCTCTCCAACGCAGTTTAATGCCAAACAAAGCGGTTTCACGTGTGAATCCTGCATCCTCATCCTCATCCAGCGAGATTTCAGATTATGGTGATTTCACTGCAAGCTGTTGTGCGTGCATTCAGTCCAAAATAGATTATGGATTTGAAACTATAAATGAAAAATATTACATTTATTTTTGTAAAACACTGTGCTTATGACAGGTTTTAGCAGGGTTTGTTCTATTGAATATATTTCTTATTTATTACAATTAAAAGGTTAATACTTAAAATTCATAACTTTTTTTCATTTGGAAATTTGGAGCTCTTTAAATATTTAAAAGCTGTCTCTGAGTAATGTTATTTAAAATACTGATAGTCTGACAACCTGAGGATTTTCAACGTATTTTGTTATTTATCAGGGATTTTAATACTGAAATGCCTGATTTCTGCTCATAACTCCACTTAAATGGTATTTTTTAAAAACCATATTGAACATATTGTTATATTTTGCTATCAAATTCCAAGACCAGCAAATACCTTGGTCACAAAAAGACCATATGCCAAAATTGTAACTAGATGAGGTCTGTGTGTGTCATTTCATTTGGCCGTTGAAGAAGCCCATAATAAACCCTCTTCTCACCGCTGAACGGGTTCAAGTTTGGAAATCTGATCGCATGGCACGTTGTATTAAGTTCACCGAATTCAAGTGAACTTTCACCGGAATATGAGAAGTGTACGCCTTCAAAATAAGTTTAAAGTCTTCCTTTTTTGCTAGTCACTGAATTAAAAACCTCTGAACTCTAGTGCTCTCTTTAGGGAAATTGATGAACATGGAAGCAGAAGTAAAGGAAGTAAATTTAAACAAGAAAGTGCATTCTTGGAATAATTGAATTGGGGATCCCTGAGGTAAAGATAACAAGAAACTAAATGAAAGAGTTGCACAATAACATGGGCTAGTCAAAAGGTGGCTACACTTGAAGAATTGATATGTAATACTGTTAAACTTTCCTCATAAATGACTAATAAGAGGTAATATGGATCTTATGAGTGAAAAAAAGAACACAAAATAATACATAAACCTACAAAGGATGCAAAATGTGTGTCACTACATAGCTTTAAAAACAGCTTAGGCAATTACAAATAGGCGAGTTGTGCAATCCCTGATGCTCAGTCGCACTAAAGTCCTTAGGTTTCTCAAAAGAAAATTAAATATTGTTTAGATTAAGCAATTACTTAATTATATTTAAATCCAACCAATTTACAACCTAACAAAAATTAGGAATACCATAGGCTTAGTGTGGTTTGGGGCCTAATTTTATTCTAGTGGAGTATTTAAAAAAGCCCTCTCTGCAAGATGTGAAAATATGCAACGTTTACATATTTATTATTACTATTCTGAATGGAAGAAATTTGCTATATTAATTTTTGGGGTCTTTTATTTTGAAGGATACCATCGGAAACATTGTGTTGTGTTTAGTGCACCTTGACGCGGTCAGCAGGGACGGGCAGTAGTATGCGGAGCAGCTGATGCTCTGACGGGGCTAAAAATAATCAACTTTTTTCTCTCCTTCTCTCACTGTAATTTGTTTCTTTTCCTCTTCCTCATTTCTCCTCTCCTTTTCCCATCTTGTTCTAAAAAATGCAAGCAGAAGGAATGAAACGGTGCCAGTAAGGATTACTACTTTTTCTCGGAGGTGAGAGACTTTGGGGCTGTAAGTTATGTCTTCCTTGCTAACGTTAGCTTAACTTAATGGCTCGATTTAACTCTGATGGCGTGTGAGTTCGCTTCCTAATGTCCACAGGAGCTAAATCTTGTATTTTTAAAAATATTTGCTTGGTTAAATGGGCTGTAGTTTAACACAGGTGTTGATTTGGGTAAAAGTTTACATTACTTGAGGAGACTAGATGGAAATTTTTTCTCACTTGATATGGTAACATTACCTATGGATCTAAATATGTTTATATATCCATTGGAGAGCAAATTTCGTTTTCGGAATTTCAGATAGTTTGACAATTACACTGCTTGTTTTATTTGTAAGCCTAGTCAATCAAAATTAAAGGAACTATCTTACAGCCAAATATTAATTCATGAAATATCAAAGTTAAGGACTGATATTTACAGTAAAAAAGTGGCGGGAAATATGAGGTTATAAGCTAACGGTAATTTTCTCATGATTCAGAATAGCACTTGGAGTTAGCTTCAGTTTTAGCAACTTTAGGAGGTTTAATTTTGATGTTCCATTACTTTAAGGTATGAAGCCACTTGTATTTTAGCTAAATACATTTTTCTTTATTAAAAACAGAAGCTCTGCATACTTAGTATGTCCCATATTCTCCACAATGAGGCACCAAAATACAAGGTGAAGCTCCTGTTCCAAACAAAGATGGCCGCCACATGAAGCTTTTGGCGGCCATATTTCAGCATAGTACAAAAATCAATAAAATTCTTCACAGTTCAACAAAGAAAATATTAAAAAACGCAATTTTGAAAATAATTAAATTTTAAACTGTAATCGGTGTAAATTTATAGCACAAATGATTTAACTTAATAATCGTTTAAAGCAATTTTTGGGGGTAATACAAAGTACTAAGAGAATGGTTTATCGTAATAATAATACTATGAGGCAGTACTTTAAGAACTTTGAATCCTGTCACAGTTATGGTTTTGAATCAGGACCTCTTGAGTTCAGGATTGTGAGGCTAAGTATAGCACTAAGCCCTAAACATCATGAGTATCCTGAAACTTTAGTAATGGCTTCCTGATAGCTTTTAATAACACTTCCAATGTGTTACCTTTCTAACACTGTCAATTAGTTAATGCACTAAAAGCTAGGGGCATGTAGAAGGGCAGTGCTCCCTTAAATAGTTGTCATGCCTGACCCTGGCCTGCATTTGTGTTTCTGTGTGAGTGGGTAAGTGTGCTCATGTGACATGCCAAGAAAATGTCTGACTAAATCTACAAAGTTCAAGCCAAAGAACGGCCAGTGAGCAAGACAGCTAACTGTTTAACTGTTTTGACTCACAGTATACTTTAAATAATATTCCCTGATTTGGCTTATGAGAACAATAATGAGTTTAATTTATGTTTTCTTTGTTATAACAGATTGACTCGAGGCTTGTTTGAAGCAGTTGTGGGGTGGCATGGCCCTGTCGTTTTGCGGCAACGACAACGGTACCCAATCCTACAGGGTGACAGATGGCGTGCTCAACAATGGCTGCTTTGTGGACGCTCTCAACTTGGTTCCCCATGTCTTCCTGCTCTTCATCACCTTCCCCATCCTCTTCATCGGTAGGATGATGGAAACTAATATATAAGTATACATCTGTGTCTGCCAAAACATTTCCCTGTGTGCCATGGATGCAGTATATTTGAAAAACTTAATATTTTCAAAGGAAAATATTTGGAATTGCTGGATGTATTTTGAACACAATTTTCAAGATCTAGATAAAAAAAAGTTTTTTGCTTCTTCTTCTTCAAATAAAAGGCACAAGTTGTCCGGTTTGTGTATTTTGACAGATGTTTAAGTGTTTCCTGCTTAAGCCTCTTAAAGCTTCACCTTTTCTGCTGTAAAGTCTCAGGAATCACTGCAGCTGTCGAAGCGGTAGTAATCCTGGGAGGATTAGTGGAGCTGGGTCAAACACACAGTTTGATCTTTATACATATTGTTTGATGCATATATTCCCCTTTTCATGTGACTACAGAATGCATTTATAAGTAAACACACTTTTTTGTCAGTATGTGTGTATTAGTGCTGTCATAGACTAGTCACCTGTCCAGGGTTTACGACCTCATGCCTCTCACCAAGTGCCCATGTGACCCTGAAAAAGATAGAGGTTTAGATATAGCAAGCATATATGTAAATATTGATGTAGGAATGGGCGTGATGGATAAAATTCTCTTTCACATTTTATGCAGTTTCATATTAAAATATAAATACTACAGCATACAACTGTAATTTTAGTATATTTTGTTAACCTATAAAATTTAATAAAAATATTGAATGAAAAAAGGACATTTAAAATGGTACAAAATTGATAAAAATGTTACCAAGCTGTAGTGATACGTTCTCATCCAGACATTTCCCTTGATTTCGTTTGACAGTGATGTCATCAGAAAGACTGAACAAAGTAGAAAACCAACTCTGACACTTGGAGAAGAGGAGGAAAACTTGTGTTGGTTCCCACTGAGCTCAGTTACAAAGATCTGTTTCTCCAGAGACTCTTGATGTCATCTGGAAGGCAGGCAGATGTGTTAGTGATATTAACTTTGCCTCTCTCTCTCATCGACACTCTCCTTCTTGTCATCAGTGTCAACATTAAGCAGCTTTGAAGGGTAGTTAAGATGGGATTAGAACAGCAGTTCAGTGATCCAGTAGGGACAGGAAATGCTTGGAATAGTAAAGCAAACAGTAAACAAAACTGCTATAAAAACAGTTAAACTGAGTACAAACAAATACTGAAAATATTGAAAAATATTAAGTTACAAGAAGTGATGGTATTCAAAAGAAAAAAATATGGGGAGGGAAAAGAAGAAAGGTAAAAGGCATTAAGAAAAGAAGGGACAGAAGAGGCAAAACAGAGAAAGGACTAAAGAGAGAGAAGGAAGAGAAAACTTAAAGAGGGTTGTTTAAAAAAGTTAAAAAGGAAATAAAAGAAAGGAGGAAAAAAGTGAGAAAATGAAGGAGGAGGTCAAGGGATAATAAGAGAAACAACGACTGAAGAAACCTACTGAAGGAAAAACATAATTTATAATTGGTTTGGTGTGGTATTGTGTAAGTCATCTATTATTGCTGAATTACGGCGTAGATAATAATGTTCAGTGCATTGTTGGTTATGTGTTTGTGTGTGTGTGTTTGTGTGTGTGTGTTTGTGTGTACAGTAGTTTATGGGAATAGTTCTGACCAGAAGCCCTCAGCTGGTTCCCTGAGGACTCGCTAATTGATGCTTCCTGGTTCTGTTTTTTTAAAGATCTCTGTCCCCTGAGTCTACAAAATGACTGCGGTCCGTTTATTTAAGCAGAAACAAACCTAATATGAAGCATAAAAATCTGCGGTTCTGAGCTACAATTGCATCATATCTTTTTACTAGTAAAATAACGTTAAATTGACACATATACTTCGATGAAGTGTTTTTGTATGAGAATGAAATTTTGAGTTTCTGAAGCACCAAGACTTTTAAAGATGTTGATTTTACCACTGTGGTTACATGAATGTAATCCAATGTAAAACAATATTGCATAATTTGGAAAGTATATGTGAATTGTTGTAAAAAAGTTGCTCTTTAAATCCTATGCAGGTCATATTCTGTTTTTTATAAGCTAGTCATTGTACCTGGTCTTAGTGATAGATTTAATTTCCTTCCTGTTCATCTTTTTTAATACCAGGTGTGTTTTTCAAAAACCCCAAATTCAGATTTATCAATAATCTTTAAGTCTCACTGTCTTTCTCTGTATCCGTCTGTCTGTCTGTTAGGCTGGGGCAGCCAGAGCTCGAAAGTTCAGATCCATCATAACACATGGCTTCATTTCCCCGGCCACAACCTGAGGTGGATCCTCACGTTCTCATTGCTGTTTGTCCACGTATGCGAGTTTGCAGAGGGCATCGTGTCGAACAAGTGAGACCTCAGGGGGAGATTTTATGAAATTATCACACAAATTACTCCTATTGTTTCTGATTTCTTCATTTGAATTATACAAGTAATGGTAGTGTTACAGTAATAATTAAAGACCACAGCTAATGTGTTATTTTCTATATTAACTATATTTTGTGTTTGCATCTTGTTGTAGGATGATGAATACCAACCACCTCCATCTCTTCATGCCAGCCTTCATGGGTTTCGTAGCAGCTACTACATCAGTGGTTTACTACCATAACATCGAGACATCCAACTTCCCTAAACTGCTGCTGGGTAAGACTAAACACCGGGGGCACTGAGCTGGCTAAACCCCATCTTTTTTCTCTTTTTATACTGAACTTGTACTGGCTAAATGGTGTGCTGATGCCTCAAGCAGAGATGAAGAGCACCTAAAGAGGTCGGGCATACTCACTTATTTGTAACTCCACAGCTCCACATTTCAATCTCAAACTTAACTTAACTAAAAAATCTAAAGCCTCACTTGAGACTGGCCCAATGATTAACATGACAGTTATCAGACCTCACTCAGCTTCCTCTGGAACCAAGACGCAAAAAGTTTAATGTAACTTTTTTCACATATTCAATAGTAGACTCAAAGGTGATTAAACAGAGTTTAACGTGTGAAAAGATGAAATTTTCTTTTTATTTATATTTTAAACAATATCACCCAAGCAGGAAGTGAAAGTGGCTGCAGAAAATGATACCACAGGAATATGCTTTTAAAATTTGCAGTCATTTTTAGGGCTTAGACAGTTGAATGGAGTTGGTACATACTTGTTTAAAGGCAGCGGTTTCCCCTCAATGAAAGGAAGATATCTGACAGCACTAATAGCTGCGGATGGCTCATGTAAGATTTATATTAACATCCGAATGAAGGAAACTTTATGATTGATTTTGTTTAGCACCATTACTCGACAATTGAGTGGCATTGTAACGGGCAGTAAACATTAATCTATATCACTTATCTTTCCATTCAGTCCTGTTCATATACTGGGTGTTGGCGTTCATCACAAAGTCCATTAAGCTGTGGAAGTTTGCAGAATACCAAGTTGGACCAAAATATCTGAGGTTCTGTATCACGGCCCTGTTAGTGATCCTTTATGGGCTGCTGATGGCTGTGGAAATCAATGTCATAAGAGTCAGAGTGAGTAATCATGATTCCTCCAACATCAGTAACCGAATAACCTTTAATGTGCTTGGGTTAGAAAGTTTGTGAGACAAAAAGTTTAGAATTTTTTTATTATTTGCATTTAATTATTTTCCGAAATACTGTGGTTAATTTTGTCCTTTTCTCTCTCCGTAGAAATATGTGTTCTTTGCCAGCCCCCAAAAAGTGAAGCCACCAGAGGATTTGCAGGATTTAGGGGTTCGCTTTTTGCAGCCGTTTGTCAACCTGCTGTCCAAGGTAAGACAATCAGGATACATTTTTTGATGATTGATACATCACCTGTCTGAAATACAACCAAAATGTTACTCAGTTCCAACATTTAGGCCACAAGTAAGATGTTGGAACTGGGTCACAGATTTGGCTTTACATAATCAAACAGCCAAACTTATTTTAAAGTTCTAATCGTCAATATTAAATCTTACTAGTGCGCTTTTTGGCAGCTGAGCACAATAAATGATACAAACACTTGGCACATTTTTAGGCAACATATTGGTGGATGAATCCTCTCATCATGGGAGCCCATAAAAGGCCCATAGAGCTGAAGAAGATCGGCAAGCTGCCCATCGCCATGAGAGCCCTCACCAACTACCTACGGCTCAAAGATGCCTATGAAGATCAAAGGGTGAGTAAATGGATGCTCTAACCTGATTTAACTCTTATGCAATCTTTCGAATATATGTATTTACTAAGTTTTTCCCCATCAACTCTCACACCATACAGACAGCTGAGGATCCAGATCGCGCCCCATCAATCTGGCGCTCCATGTATCGAGCATTTGGTCGACCCATCCTGCTGAGCAGCACCTTCCGCTACTTGGCTGACCTGCTAGGCTTTGCTGGGCCGCTCTGCATCTCTGGCATCGTAAAATACCTGAATTATACTGGTGACTCTGCAACACAAGACAAGACCAAGGTGTGTGTATGTGTGGGCCTGTGTGAGCATATTTGAGCCAGAGAGGCAAGTGTGTTTGTATTTGTACGGTGCTAGGAAGGTGACCTGTTGCACATCAGTTTGACCTTGAAACTGCTAAACTAAATAAAGAACAATTGGAAGGTTTTCATAATACGTTTACATCATGTGAATAGACAGTAGCTACTTCATTCTTTCTACCTTTAATATAACCTTAAATCATACTAGGCGTACTATAGTGAAACTACCGAAAATAGTTGACTGGTACAGCCACTGATACAAGAATTGACTCAGTACTATAATTAAGTCTTGCCTGAACGGCCTGTGACTGAGATGACACCAAGAAGAGTTCAGGGTCATTAAATTTCTCTGTGGAGAAATGACCTGGGAAATTTTAAACCCCCGTGTGGACACAGCTGATGTTACTAAAGCTGTCAACGGGACAAAAGTCTGATTTATGTGTTTACTTAGGCTAATTTATGAAAGGTTTAAGTGCATCATCATGGGTCGTCCACACAAACTGTCGCTGCCTGTCAGTGATGTTGGGTGGTCCAGTCCACCAATGAATGACTCATTCACAGAGTGATGTCACCAAGGCGTTGGTCGCAGTCATCATGTCACCACCAGTGTGTGTGTGTCTGTGTGAATGAAGCCGTGTCCGATGTGATCATATGTCTGTTATGTCATAATGGGCTTGACTTGAACTGACATTACACAAACACACGCACATATTTCTAGTTTCATACATTTGAGAACCCTTATTGACGTAATGAGCTCCCTAAAGCTAACTTTGACCGGTACAACTATAGGGCCAATCCCAGAATTTATCTTTACATAAGTAAGGACTAGCCAGATTATTCTCAGCTTCCAAAATGTCCTCACCCTCAAAAAATGTCCAAAAGGCATCAAGGACTAAAACACAAAATATTCCTTACAAAGATGGGGGTATAAGAAGACATGTAACATCAGAAAAGGACCACATGATAAAATTATCACATTTACTGTTCTTTACCTATTGTATCTTAAAGTAATACCTGAGCAATGCCCTCTTTTTTGACATAACTAAGACTATTTGCAACATACAGAGCAATGAGTAGAGTTTGTCAAGTGTAGCAAATGATGATATTATATTTGACTTGTCCCAGTTAGTCTAAAACATTAAAGTTCTGGCACTAAATTTAATATCTACACAAGACAGTACTTTTTACTTCAAAATTTCAGATATATCAAGGTTTGCTGCACTGTTCTATGTGTTACACTACAATAATACAAAAACAATAAAATCTCACACACAGAGATTGCAGACACTATCACAGACAGTCTATTTGGCAAAGAAGAAACACTGGCTGAGCCAATCACAGAAATCACTCCATAAATCCTCGCCAGCTCCCAAAGGTCATAATGGAGAAAAAGCTGTTCGGAGAGGCAGAACAGATGCTTTTCTAATGACAGTATATTTTCATTCGGTCCATTTGGTCGAACAGTGTCACAGATGATGTTGAATGTGAGCTGTTGTCAGGTCTGCGCCTGCCTGTTCAAGTGGGTAAAATGGGCAGCAGAGATAGAGAGCAGTGCAGGGCTGAATTTCTGAGTGGCATGGAAAATTTCCCACTCACCTCACACTCCGTCTCTCAGTTTAACACAGAGGGAAGGCCTGCTGAGCATCAGACTGAACCCTTTTGGTACTTTATGGGTGTGTGTGTGTGATTAATTTATCCATGTAGTTTGTATGTGTATTAAAATGAGTACATATTCATTCACAGTGCTAACAGATGTTTAAACTGTACTTGGAAGAGACAACAGACAACACTTCTTTTACATTCTTTGTCATGAGGATCAGACAATAAATCAGTTTTACTGTATGTGACCTTTTAGGAAGAACTTTGAATGCATTCCAAGTGTATATGCTTTGTTGCAGGACAGATACTTTGAAGTGTACTTCATGTCATCCACTGAGTTGCTGCAGAACACTTCAGTCCTGGCTGTGCTTCTCTTCCTGGCTTTAGTCCTGCAGAGGACCTTCCTGCAGGCCTCATACTATGTCACCATAGAAACAGGCATCAACCTGCGGGGGGCCCTGTTGGTGAGTGAAACATCATGAAAATTTAACATGAGACATTTTGTTTAAATACTGAGGGGCTGCTCTAAAAGGGTCCACATGAGTCCAAGACTGTTTGGTGATACAAATTTATTGCATCCTCACATAAACATTATGCCTCTGAGCTGACAGCGGATCAGTCAAACCTGAGGAGGCAGCCAGTTAACAGCTACTAAGAGGTCTTATTGTGTCTCATGTTGAGCAGTGTGGGACTCAGAAACCATCCAGCTGTTTTTTTTAAAAAAAAGACCAAGAGGACAACATGACAGGGCTCTCCATGGTTGAATCAAGTAGTGGAATGTTACTAAAACATGAAGCACATATTTCTGCATTATTGAGTTGTGTCAGTATTTTTTTTTTTTTGAACGAATCACTCAGTGGGGCAGAAAAGCCTCTGGCATCTAAACCATGAGACTTAAACTATCCACTAAACCCCAGGATACTACTGCTGCTACAACTGAATATATTAATAGAAACTGATGCGTAATCCGCAGCATTAGGCTGCGTTCAGACAAAAAAAAAGAGGCTGGATTAAAAAATGTAGGCCTTTTTATTAATTTGAATGAGGATGCTGGGTTGGTTCAGCAGGACATAACCATAGAATAAATAACTCAGTGTCTTCATTCATAAAAGTTGGCAAGCGTTGGCCAGTTCACATAGGAGACCACATTTTGAGTAAATGACTTAGTTACAGATGCAGTGTCAATCATGATAGATACACTTGGTTTTCATTTAGTGTAACTGTACATGTTTGTGTGTCTTTGTCGTTATCTAGGCGATGATTTACAACAAAATCCTGCGTCTTTCCACCTCCAACATGTCTATGGGGGAGATGACGCTGGGGCAGATCAACAACCTGGTGGCTATTGAGACCAACCAGCTGATGTGGTTCCTCTTCCTCTGCCCCAACCTGTGGGCTATGCCTGTGCAGGTAGACGAGGGACTTTCATACATTGCTGGCCTTATTTTATACTGTGCACTGATGTTTCAGTGAAGATTTATTTTTCTGCTCTTTTCTTTGCAGATTGTGATGGGAGTGATCTTGCTGTACTATTTGCTGGGGTTGAGTGCCTTTGTTGGAGCATCTGTTATAGTTCTACTAGCTCCTGTTCAGTATCTCATAGCTACAAAGCTGGCAGACACACAAAAAAGCTCACTAGTAAGCAGTAGACTTGTAGCATTTTTTTTGCTTTGAAATGGATCTAATTTCCTGCAGATTCTTTTGATGAGTTAAAAAACCTGAATCAGTGATGTAAAACCATTATTTTACAGCAGTAATCTCTTGTAATGTTTTTGATTTTTGGATAGATTAACACATCGTTTTCACGCTCTGTTGTCTCTCAGGAACACTCAACAGATCGTCTGAAAAAGACTTCAGAGATCTTAAAAGGCATCAAGCTGCTGAAGCTTTATGCCTGGGAAAATATCTTCTGTGACAGCGTGGAGGAGACCAGAGGCAAAGAGCTAACCAGCCTCAGGACCTTCGCCTTCTACACATCGATGTCTAGTAAGATGAAAACAATATCTGTGACCTGAGTTTGAATGATGTGGATTAAATGGTGCTGAGTGTGTGAATGCAGGAGCTGGATTCCTCAGTCTTTATCCACATTGGTTGGAAGACATGATTTATTTTTGTGAACATTTCTTTCATTTATTTCAGCTTGCTTATAAATCAGTGTGTGTTGATATACTTGTTGTGCAGTTCCAAAATTACTTACGTGACACATTTTATAGGGCAATAAATCCTTGTTTTTTTCTCTGTGCAGTTTTCATGAATGCTGCTATTCCTATTGCTGCTGTTCTTGCGGTAAGACAACAATTTATGAGTTTCTACTCCTTTTAATGCGCTGTTTTCTTTCTGCTTTCTTTAACCATGCTATGATTTGATAACATAAAACAGGGCTCTTAAACATTAGTGATAGGACGGTAAAATTTTAAAATCTTGTCTTGTAGACGTTTGTGATGCATCACTTCCTCAAACAAACTGTTCCCAGCCCTTCTGAGGCCTTTGCAGCTCTGGCACTGTTTCATATCCTGGTTACCCCTCTCTTCCTGCTCTCCACTGTTGTCAGATTTGCTGTAAAAGCTTTGGTCAGGTAAGTGTCTGCAATATTGTACAGCAAAAGTGTCGATAATCTTTTATATTGTGAAGAGATTGACTCTTACTGGTTAGGTCAGCCGGTAATGCTTTTATTGGCTCAGACATAAAGGGAATGGAGACATGACTGAATAAGGAAGACAAACTGGAGTTGCCGTGTCACAAACTGGATGTGGTTCCAGCTGTAAATCTAATTACTGGAACATGGTGGAAACCTGACAGTGTGTGTGTGTGTGTGTCTGTCTGTCTGTGGCACACTTACATGTTCACAGTGTCCAGAAGCTTGGTGAGTTTCTTCAGAGTGATGAAATCGGAGATGACAGCTGGAGAAATGGAGACATGCCTGTTCCCTGCGAAGCTGGGAAAAAACACCTGGGGGGGGTGAGTGTTGACAAAACCAGTTCAATCAAAAAGGAATTTGTGTCAGGTTTTACTTAATAGTTAGGCACCTTTTGCAGAAAACTTTTCATTTTACAGTCTGTATTGTATTTTTGTTGTTTTGTCCACAAGTTCAGTGGAAAGCTAAAACCCTCATAAGTGAGACTCTTTGCTCAGTGACAAGCAATGTGACGATTTGTTTAAAAGCAGCGTCTGTTGTTTTCGCTTGGGGGACATTCGATCCGCAGGCAGGAAGTCGAACTGTCTTTCATATAGCTGCAAACATGTTACACCCAGTGTCAACACATAAATGGACCTGATATTGATTATAAAATATGCTGCGAAGATTTTTTTCCCACTGTCCTCAGTAAAGATCTTGACACATTCAGTTAATGAGGACCTTCAAACTAAAAAGTCCAAGCACTTACACTCTGTTTAAAACAGATGGCCTTAACAAAACACACTGAAGGTACCAAGAAATCCATTTAATGTGCTGAGTTAAACAACCAACAGGACAGGCTTCGGATGAATGAAGGACACGGCACACATTCCTTCCATGTTACCCCTGGTGACTTTTGTCTTTTCCACTTTGGTGTCACTTTGCTTTACTTTGTTTGAGGGATTGTAAAATGTCAGCCCTGATTCCTGCTGAGACAAGATCAAAATGAGAAATGAGCAGGAGTATTTGCTTCTTTAAACAGTGATGTGCAATGATGCATGATTGAATGCCAACTGTATGTAACTGCTTTATGTATCAGTCTGACACTGACTCTGCTGTCAATTGCATTTGGAGACATTTCCAACACAAAACCACAATCCTCCAAATGCCCTTACATTTCACTTGAATTTTAAAATATGTATTTTTTTGCTCAGGGTGGGCTGTGATTAGCTAGTTGCATTGCTGCAACATAAAGCAGAGCACAATAGAGCGCACAGTTATATATCCCTAACCCAAACACTGAGTCATATTCCTGTTTTCACAGGGACATTTAGCAAAATTCATTCATCATTATTTTTTTTTTCTTTAGCAACGGACATATGGTGGGAAATAGATTGTTTTAAACATTAAGTGAAACATACATGCCATGTTATTTCCTTAGCATTAATTGTCATCTTTTTGAGGCCATCTGAGGTCTTCATGAACGTTACCACCAGGTGAACTGCAGCCCAGACTTTAATCTTCTGACTGTCTGAGGTTTCAGGCCACTAAGTCACATGATAACTATTATGTTGCAGGTGGATTAACACTGTTGTGTCTAAAATGGACAGTCAGATCACAGAGTGACTCACAGGACTATTTAGAGGTTTAATGGTTTTCAGTTGGGATTACAAACGCATCATATCCTTTTTTGTCATGGAATATTTTTCTAATGCATTCAGCAATGTTGATATTAGACCAATATATGGTACATACATACGAATAGTAACATTGGGCTCAAACAAAGTTTGTCGGCCTTTTTGGTTGTGATTATTTTACCTATTTAAACAGCATGAAAGCCTAATTTTTTCTGCGTGACCCACACAATGCATGGAGAGTTGTATCATTGCAAATTGCTGTGCAGGGTGTTGTCCACATTAACATGCATCAGTGTTTCAGAAAAGCAGCAGTGGTATTATATTACTTCTAAAGATCCTGTCTGCTGTACTCTGGCTACTTCTCATATAAACGGTTCAGACATACAGCAGAGGTGGTGCTCTGTGTCATGGCCTCTGTGACCTTTGACCTTGCTATTTGTATAACAAATGCACAGGGGTATTTCATGATGTTGTTGCAAATGTCTGTTATATTGCACAGTGGAGTGGGTTTTACAAAGATATTATGACTTCGCTTGAAGTACAACGACACTGATATGCAGTATTTTTGCATGTACATTGTGTCTAGATAAGAAGAAAACTGTACTGTCCCAGTAGTGTGGGCAACATCCTATGAGAGGAAACCCCTGCACTTCTTCTCTCTAAGGAATTGTGGCGGATGCAGGAAAGTTTTGAGTTTTCTAGCTAATACTGACTTCAGATCTCTCTTCAAATTTTCCCTTAAGACCAAAGCCGTCAACAGGAAGAAGCCAATGCGCTACCAGATGGACAACTATGAGCAGCCGACCAGGCGACAGATGAGACCCACAGAGACAGAGGATGTGGCTGTAAAGGTCAGGGTCAAAGTTCACGTGGTGGGGAGTGATTGAAGGGGGTTAAGGACGGAAAAGAGTAGGAACTCTCCAAGACACTAGTGACACAAAATTAGAGGTTCAAAAGATGAGAGATTTTCCTTTTTTTAATCTTAAATATTTTAAGATTCTTTTGCCATTATCAGAATGTTCTGTGTTCTTATCAGCTGCTGTGGAGAAAACTGAATGAGAGCATTTTCAGAAAAAGGAGTGTTTTTTTAAGGCATTATATATCTGTTTCTCCATAGTTTCAGAGGCAGCATGAAAGTCAGAACCAGCACTTGAAAAACAAATACAGCCGTGTAGAAATAATGTGTTTTAAAAGAAAGCTTGATGTCAGACTGATCGAAAATTGCCCAAGAGGCTGAGAGGGATGGTTAGTGGCAGCACATCAAGAGCAATAAACTCAGATTTTCAGACGTTGCCTTACACTTTTATGTTCCCCTTTTAGTCATTAAGTGTAAATGGACATTTGGGGATCAACGAGTTTAAAATACAATTGGTTGCCAGTTAGATAAAAATGGAAATAGAAGAGGTGGGATTTAACAGAAGAAATAGCAAAGTAGAATTTAAGTTCAAGATTTAATCATCCTCCTTTTATTTGTAACTATTTAAAAAAATAGCAGATTTTTTAAAAAAAGGGGCAGGATGGTTTAGATTGATTTTTAATGAAAAAGTTGTTTCAAAAGAAGACTGATAGCTGTAACTTACAGAAAAAGGCCAAAGATGAGAAGGCGAAAGTGGTAGAAAACAAAAATTTACTTTTGCAACATGGTCTCTCATATTAAAAACTTGTAGTGTTTTAAAACTTTTCAAGTTTTCAACTTTTCAAGAGAAAAGTTTTCACCATTTTTTAATTCGATTTAACTTTTTTTCTTTTTAAATTTATTGCAAAAAACACCTTTGCATCACGTGCATCATTCATACAAGGTGATCATCACCTTGGAGCCGCTCCTCAAAACCACCACTTATTAACTATATCAACAGCTGTTTCATATCTTCACTGTTTGTACATTCATGGGTCATTTGTGGGTGCGTGGAATCATACATGTGACGTGTGTTTGTGAGTGTATCTGTGTGTATGTGTGTGTACTCTCCCAGGAAGTGTAGGATTCACACGAGAATTTGTTGCCCCTTAAAAGGCCTTGTGAACGTGTCCAGCCTTTTCTCAGCCCCTCTGTGAGGGCTGCTCTTCCTGCCTCATCCCTGCGGAGTGACGCTACCGACCAGACAGTGGTCTAATTAAAAAAAGAGAAAGAGAGAAAAGACAGTTCAATGCGCAGAGGCTTTTCCACATTAACTCAGTCTTTGTTTACTCGACAGTGTAGGATTTATCGGCTAATCATTAAGGCAATGACAAAAGTATGTGGACACCCAAACATAACTCTTCTGGGATGGTTTTCCAGCGGCGGTCCAGTTCATCTGAAGTTCTTCTGTTGAGATGGACCTTTATATATGGACTTAGCTTTGTCACAAGGTCATTGTCTCATAAAAATAGGAAAGGTACTTCTCTGAACTGTTGAAAGCAATTTGCAGCCACCAGCTCTATAAAATATTGTTTTATGCCGTAGCATAAAGTTTTTTTTTCAACAGTGACCCCAAATAACCCCAACACCCTGTATTTCTATATCTTATTTCCCATTTAGCATATCGTTCTCTCCACTTCCGTTCTCCTTCCCTCCCCTGTCCTCACTGTGATAATATCAAATCTGACTTTCCCTTTTTGTGCCTCTTCCTGTTTGTGACAAAAATTAACAGATTTTTCTCACCAGGCATGGCATTTCATGGGATTTCTTACGTGTTTGTATATGACATTTAGCTGATATAAGTGTGAAACAGATGCCTTGCTATCATGTTTATTGGAGTGGTTTAGTTGTTTCTCAATCACTCAGTTTAAGAGAATCAGACAAAACAGCTATTAAATCAATGTAGTCATAGTCTAAACAGGCACTTGTGTCTTTCACATCTGATGAGAAACTTAAGTAATTTATTATGTCAACCTCCTTCACCCCCAATGTCTAAACCACTATAAATGGATTGACAGATGAGTTTTAAGTATGTTCTTATTAAACATTTGCCTACAAAGGAACAAAGATGTTTTTATCTCCAAGATGCCATATGGGATCCGTGTCATGGGGAGAAGAGAACAGTAGAGGAAAGACTCAGGGATTGTCAGATAAAATAAACATAAAATAAATAAATACATGCAACAGACTGAGGAATGTAAACAGGCTTAGCAGGAAGCAGGGTGATAGATCACTGAACAGAGATTAGATTTGGAGGACTGTCATATGTTTCTCTGCAGTTAGACAGTTCTCTCTTATCACTGGCTAAAATGTCCTTTTAGTCATTAGATGTTTTTTTACTGTTGAGGTACTTTTTGAACTACATACTACAGGACAAACCAAGCTGTCACCCAGGTTTGAGGCAGAATATTTACTTAGAATTTATTGTTGTTGCAATGTACTGGTATTGACGATTACCACGACATTTAATAATGAAAAATTAATAATTGTATTTATCATACACTTATTATAATTTCTTTGAATAATGTTGCACCATTCAAGAACTTTCTGTTTTTTTATTATCACTTAATCACAGTAATAGTTGCTAATGCTAATGCTAATTACAGTAAAATTCTTGAGGTAAATTTTTCCTTTTTTTTTGCTTTGAACTGTTCACATGAGCTTGAGAATTGTGTTATGTGACCTTTATCATCAGTTCCACATAGTATGAGGACCCCATGTGTCCTTTATTGCATAATACAGTTATTTCAGCAGCTTTCACACCAATGAACTCAAAGTTAGGGTCTCTTAAACTCTGGGTCAGGGCAGAACGTGGGGTTTACTCTGTTGGGTCGACACATAACAAGAAAACAGCACGTAGTCATTTGTTGCACAATGACAGTTTACTGTAAAACATCCACTAAAAGAGATGAATAATCCACAGAATTGGATGTCTTAATTTTTTTTTCTGAGGTTTAATCTTGTGACAGATTGAAGATACTTTCTTGTATTGAACTTCTTTTAATTTACCCCCTGTTTTTTTGTTAGGTGAGCAATGGATTCTTCACCTGGGGAAGCAACCTGTCCACACTGTCAGACATCAACATCCGCATCCCCACAGGTGGGGCTGACCACTCCAACCACTCCACCAGACATTTCACTGACAGTCATGCTTACATTTATGCAATAGCCAGATAGAATAAATATGGGTAACACTACAGTTTGCTCAGTTCCTACTGTGTAAGTGGGCTAAAAGGTGAAATTCATGCTTGAGCTGTAAGAGCACAGATAAATTTGAATGCAACATGAAGACGTGCTGTAAGACAGTTACGGTTATGCTCTGGGGATGTCACTGAAATACCAAGTGTCAGGAATCAAGGTCATGTTGAGGAGGCCGCCAACAGATGGACCGTGTAGAATATCACACACTCACACACACACACACACACACACACACATGTTCGCACTTGCATCTTCCCCTGGGAAGTGATGTGTTTGGTATCCCAGTCATGCTACTACTTAGACAGACAGGATTTGTTGTTCTGCCAAGTGCTGGTGTAATGTTATATGGTGTGTGTGTGTGTGTGTGTGTGTGTGTGTGTGTGCGTGTGTGTATAAGAGAGAGAGAGAGAGAATATGTCTGCATGAATTATTCTGTCAGAATGAGGGCGCTTTTCACAGTGAGGACATTTTGACTGGTCCACATGTCTTAGAGTGACTGTTTTTTGTTGACATAAAGTGTGCAGAGGTCAGAGTTCTGTGTGAATTTAACTCTTGTGTTTCATTTTTACTTTCCTTTTGGTTTCCTTTTATTTTGAGGGATTATCGGGTGAAGTACAATATCAGTGTGTATCTAGATTACCGAACCTTTTTGACCTGTGACCCTGCTCTAAGTTGCCAAATTCTCACAACCTCAAAGTGCCTTCTTCTCTCAAAAGCATTTATACATAATTGATCAAAATGTAATTTTTTTTTTTCAATTAAAGGGTCACATTTTTAATGCTGTATTAGGCTCAGATATCTGACGCCATTTTGTTCATTTTAATGTAGGAGAAAACTAGCTGTAACATTCTCAATCGTTTCCATCTTTTCAGGTCAGCTGACAATGATTGTAGGCCAGGTGGGTTGTGGGAAATCCTCCCTGCTGCTGGCCATGCTCGGAGAGATGCAGACCATTGATGGAAGAGTCTACTGGAGCAAGTAAGGCATTTCAAAAACATTTTTTAGGACACAATATCTCATGTCCTATGCAAGATTTTGTTGTTTTACATATTAGCCAATCAAGTTGTGGCTGTACTAGATTTTTTTCAATATTAGGGAATAAAGAAGATGGTCAATAGACAAATGTATCTTTAAGATTGTACTGACTAAATCTTTAAGCATCCTAAAGACTTTTAAAAAGCACTGCAACATCTGCATTAGCATCCCTACGCCAAAATTTAAAAATTAATGAGAAAAGTATCACGACCCATTCAACTCTTCTCTGAGATGCTCTGCTCTAACATACTTCAAAATTTACACCTGAAATCTTTCCACTTAATCAAAATTTGCATTACGACATAACTTTGCCTTTATTCTTTTCTTTGTATGAACCTACACATGAACTTATTGCCTCTTATGTTCAGTATTTCATCAAGCTATTCATGTTTTTAGTAATCATTTCATATATTTCTTTTCTCCTTGTGCCACTTTGTCTGTTCTTTCTTTCTTTCTTTTGAGTGCCACTGCCAAGGTCCCTTAAAAAAATCTTTATTGTTTTGGGATTTTTTTCAAATTTAGTCAAGAATCAACAAACAGCATACAAGTATTTGTTTTTGAGTTGCATGTCATTTTTATTTTGCCGTTTACATGAATACACCTGACATATATTACATTTGATTATACACAGTAAATCACTCATGATTTTGAAGTAATTGCTAGATGAAGTACAAAGCTTATTAATAACTGTAAATAAAATTATATCACTCAGAGATGAATTAGAGTGATCTGGTTTGTGCACACAGTGAAAGACTTGTGGCTTGAGAGATACTGAGAGGAACAAATTATCTGCCATTAGCATCAAGTGTCCAAGATCAGTTTTCTTATGATTTAATTTTTCTGCTCCGAGAGTTGCAATAAAATTAAATGACTATGAGGGTTATTGGATGCATTAACTTTATTTTTTTTGCTCATAAAATGAATGATGAAAAAATCAGTCCTGGTTTTATCTCGTGGCATTTTCAAGAAATACATTCTTAGTTGAATGTAACTGTTGTTCAATAGCCAAGACAAGGGACCTTTTGAATCATGCGAGAGGCTTTTATAATTAAATTACAATGATTATCAGAATCAGTATTTGTTTGTCTGTTTCCTTTGCAACAAACACATTTATTGTCATATCACCAACAATCTCACACAAAATCAAAAAGCTCTGATTTGTTAGTCATTACATCAATAGTCCAGAGAATGTTTACTAATCAATAATCATAAGATAAAATGTTCCCACGATGATTTATCCCAAAGGTAAATCGTTCTAATGGATAGGAATAAGCCATCTAATGAGCACTTCCATAAAATACCATTTTACAACAGTTTGTTTTAGATTATTTGTTTTATTTTATTGCACGGTTGAAGGACTTCTGCAATTGTTTCCACTGTATCTTGTGGTGCTTATAAAATATCTCTTATGATAAGAATGAGGCATCTAAATTGACAGTCAGACATTTAACAGCGGTTTAATTTCCTCTCTTAAAAATGTTGGACTACAATACCTGTGGATTATAGATGCACATCCGTATCATAAGAAAAACTGTTGCCTTCAGAGCTGCACAGTAACCTTTGCTCTGTGTGTATGATGTGTTCATACATATGTGTTTCTGTTTGTGTGACTGCATGTATTAATGAATGTATGTGTGTGAATGAATTCTTTCTCTTTACCTCCTGCCTTCTTGCCATATCAGGCTGCCTGATTGTGAGATGGCCCACGAGGGGAACATAAGGTACTTTCTCTCTGGTCTCCTCTTTCTGAAACAAAATCATTCACACAAACCATAACATTCAAATTTATCTTTACATCCACTGAGCTGATTTTTTTAATGGAAAGTGATTTATATTGATTTTAACAATCTTAAGCCACCTGTACTGCCAGCAGTAAAATGCAGCACAAAAGCCCAGAAGAAACGAAAAGGTTTAGATTCACATTAACAGATTTGCCAGAGGTCATCTCCTCTGAAAGGATTAGGCAGTGTGACAAAACATTCGTCAAGCATCAACTCTGAATACACCTCAGTTTAGCTTTAAAGCCTGTAGTGACATTTTCTGTCTGTTGTATGTCGAATAATGTTCACTAGCTACATATCTGCATGTCTATTTTGGGCAGTCATGCATATACCGTATTTTCCGCACTATAAGGCGCATCGGATTATAAGACGCACCTTCAATGAATGGCCTATTTTAAAACTGTTT
>JAQMCX010000037.1:11411943-11426752 GCA_029814765.1 Acanthurus leucopareius | reverse complement strand
GATTATAAGGCGCACTGTTGGTTTTTGAGAAAATTAAAGGCTTTTAGGTGCGCCTTATAGTGCGGAAAATACGGTACTTAAGAGAGTGGCTACGGAAGGACTTAGGGCTCATTTCCACACAGTTGTTTTTTGCAGTATTTTCATATAATATACAGAGTGCTAATGCTAATGCAAAGAAAATGATTTCTCTTTGGAAAGATGCGCCAAGATAATGCATGCTGATGATGCATGGTGACAAATAAGTGAAGTGGTTGGCCTGCCAGATGTGGAGCCACTTTTTTGAATTGTTTTTAAAGACATATGAACCAATATGCATGCTCTTGATATGTTACACAGGTAACACGTTCCCATTGTTAGCTAAATGTACTGTCAAACTTTGAGTTGAGTCAAATAGCCTGTTGACAAATTCTCGACTAATAAAAGAAAACAAACACATTGAAGCTCATAAAGGTTACCGTAGCAACACACATACTCACACAGGGATGCTCAAAAATGTGAGACAATGTGGAAGAAGCCGCAAAAACCTAATAATCACAGACAGACAATGACTGCATCACTTACATGGCTCTTCTTTTCAGGGTGGGAAGGTTAAATCAATTAACAGCTGGCAGACTAACCTCATATCTTCATTATCCACAATTTGGCATGAAAACACATCTGTCTCCTCCATTTTTTTTTTGTTACTTTCTGTCTTTCTTCCTACATTTTCTCTTTTTTATGTTTCCTGTGTCTCCAACAGAAAAATCTATCAAGTTTGTTGCTCTTAGCTGTCTCTTTCTTTAATGTACACACCGTTGATTACAGTAGGCTCAATCTAACACAATGACATGACTTTGACAGCTGGTCAGAGACAGAGGAATCTGACGAAGACATCAGGAGGTAGACATTCTTCCTGTGTCCCGCCTTCTCTTTCAGATGTGAAGTGACCTTTGACCCCTCATTTACCTCTTTTTTTTTACCTCTCTGTGGCCTTTTTGCTCTCACCTTACTGAAATCCATTCTCCATCTTTACCTCTCTCAGAAGAAAGTACTGTTTACTTTTGCACTTGAAATGTTTTCTTGCGGGCTGTGTTGTTCATGGACACATACATATGAGCTGCATCTGTTTTTATATGTTTATTAGGTTTTATACATTTTTTTAAAGTGAGATTTGCTCCATTGTTAAACTGTGTAGTGTAAAATTTCCCTGTCAAGTTGTCCCTAGTGTTCTTAACTGTGTTATAATGCAAATCATAGTACAAATCACACTTATTCTATGTAATTGAATAATTTACATCGCACCTTTTTTATACAAAATGCACCTCCCTTTTTTTAGTCTTAGCTACTTAAGTGTTTTTTCAGAACTTCCAGTTTGGTCATAAAGCTGCAAAGTTCTTCTAGATTTCCTCTATCTTGGTCACTGAGACGCTCAGCTCAGTTAGAGCCGTATATGAGGATCATGGACACAATAAACTTACCAATCTAAGTTCTGTAATCTTACTGCTACAGCAGCATTTTGTCAGTATGTGTGTGTCCAGAAACAACTCTATCAGTCTTAAGAGTGTACTATCTTCTGGTCATCAAGTTGCTCTTCTACCAGTGAGTTTATAATTGGTTTTGGTGCTGCCGATCCTGTTGTGGTTTGTGCTTTAAATGCTGGGAGTCGTTACAGTAACTCTGCTCAAACAAACTGAATATGCTCTGCTTATAAAGTGTTTTCATTCTTTAAGACGTGTGATAGCTAAATCTATCCTCTAGCTATTCAGTTGTAAATGAAGAGTTCATGTATCATATTGTGCTCTCCACAAGCACACTTTTCTAGTATGTATGTCTGTATGTTTGTTAAAATAACCCTAGTAGCCCTCTCACAGTAAAGTCAACAAGTTGTATTAAATGTTCCTCTTGTAAGAGATAAAGGATCGAAATCATCCTTCTATCGTAAATAAGTTCCAAAACAAAACAAAATAACACAGACCAGATAAAAATAAGTTTGCATGTTAATATGATTTCAAATATTGTTATTATTAAAATACTTGAAGGGACAAAATTGAAGAATCATTCAAACCAAACTAGTTTGTTGATGGTGTCTTGAATTATTGGAGCTAAAATCTCAGGTCAGACTCCCAGCAAAGTGCAGCAGTTGTTGTTGTCCTTATTGATGTTTTTATTTGTGTTTCTGTTGTTGAAGCTGGTGATGTTCATCTTGTGGTTGTTGCCATCGTTGATAACTTTCATCTCATCATTAACCCGATCCATGATCCATATTTTTCTTTCATATCTGACAGTATTATTCATGTTGCGGTGGAGTTTGAAATCTTCCAAACATAATCCTCCCTCTCGGCCTCTTTTTTTTTATTTTTGCTCAGAGTTAAATAAAGCTGTTAAGAACAGGAGCACTGGTCTGATAGGAGCTTTCCAACAAGACATTATTTAGACTCAGTTCTCAGCAATGGAAAAAAAACAAGGCAGTTATTTGCTGAAATTTCAGTTGGATATATAAAATTTAAATGATCACTCCTGAAATATTTTTGAATGGATAGAAAGAGTAAAAGATTAAAAAAAATGTGAAGAAAACACCATTTTATTAAACATAATAAAGACCACCAGCTTAACAATAGAACAGCAGTTTCTAGACATAAAACAATACTTTTAAAAAGATGCAAAGACTCATGATGCCTTTCTAGAAATTTTAAAATGAATACTTTTCTCCCTAAAATTATGCTGTCTTCATACTTAGCCTCTGTTGAAAAAAATCATTTTCTTTAAGAAAGTATGTTTATTAAACAAGCTCTCTTAAAAAAAGAAGATACCACCAGAAGGATTCGACTGTCATGAGACTGACTGTTGACGACAGATCAGTGCTCCTTCTCTTTAAAGCTTTATGAATGCAGAACTTGCAGTTCTCACCGATCTGTTTGCCTCTGTTACCAGCAAGAACAGATACTCTGTGGCCTACGCTGCCCAGAAGTCCTGGCTGCTCAATGCTACAGTGGAAGAAAACATCACCTTTGGCAGCTCTTTCAATAAGCAGAGGTAAAAACAGTCGCAACTAATTTCAGGAGTGTTTGTCTTCATGTGTTTGGTTTCTGTTCTGGATGTGAATTCACATTCAGAGTATTATGTATATAGAAATGGACTTTTCCTCTTTTTTTAGGCAATTTCACAGTATCAGCCTGTGTGATGATGATGTTTATGTTGTGTTTTTCAGGTACAAGGCTGTAATTGACGCCTGCTCTCTGCAACCAGACATCGACCTGCTGCCTTTTGGAGACCAGACTGAGATTGGGGAGAGAGTACGCTCATGTTTCATCTATCGTTAATAGATAGTTTCAGTTATTTATCTTTTTTAACAAGTTCCTTGTGAAATAAGTGATTTGCTGTATTTTTTAAGGCCAACCCTAAAAAATTATATCTTTGAATATTCTGCAAAAAAGGAACATTTGTGTTGTTTTTCTGTATTTTTGATGCTGTTCTGGTATTTCACATAATGTGTCGCTGTGATTCAGGGAATCAACCTGAGTGGAGGTCAGAGACAGAGAATCTGTGTGGCCAGAGCTCTCTACCAGAACACCAACATTGTCTTCTTGGTGAGCTCTTGAAACCGTCCAAAAGATTGGATAATTTTCTTTGTAATATATGTGAAATGACACATTGGATGGTAAGAATCTTTTGTGAAAGAGGGAACATTTATATTAAGGAAACTTTTCTGATATCTATCTAAATACTTTTTGTATTACTCCAGTTTTTTGCATATGGCTGAATTAGATTAATGTCCATCAGGAAGTAACACCCTGTCTGTACTGCGTTAGTTTCAGTCATTTCTTAATCCTACATTTCTTTATGATCAGTTTTAAGATGCAACACATGGTACATGTTCGCCTTTGGGATGAGGAGGTGTCTGCTTCTTCCTCGTTTCTGTCTCTGCCATGCTGTCATATGTTTATCTTTCTGACTCGTTGCGTAATTTCCTGTTGCCACTGCAATCTTTGCTCTGTTATCAAGCAGACATTCCCCATTAAAAGCAATCAGTGGCATTCTTTTATACAGTCATCACACTTTGTAATGTCTACAGTGGTAATATGTCATTTGTAAAAGTGCAGAGTATAATGAGGAGGGAATGTTTTGATTAATTAACAGAATTTCACTGTGAAAGTGCAGCTGCTTTAGCTTTTTATATCTTATCTCAGGATTTAAATATGTGCCGTCATACACACTCATCATAAAATACATTAATTAATCATAACCATGACTCCATTAGTCCACTATAGGACAAAATTAACAACACCGACCCACCCAGCAAGAAACGCAGTTATGGAACAGAACAGTCTGTTTGTTTTGCCTTTGGTACGGCTGCATACATCTTTCTGGAGAAGCCACCATCCAAAGTAACTCACAAGTAACACTGTGCTTTCTTGGGTTGTAAGCAATAGTCTGGTTACACATAGTTGTGTCTCCTAGTAATTCTGCCATTGCTGACGCCCAGCTTGGATGTTAGCTTCTGGCAGTGTTTAAGACAAAAAAGCCAGCAGCAACATTGTGTGTCTCTCACAGCCTTTTCTGTCTCGTGTCACAGGATGATCCCTTCTCTGCTTTGGACATCCACCTCAGTGATCACCTGATGCAGGAGGGAATCCTCAAGTTTCTGCAAGATGACAAACGAACTGTGGTCCTGGTCACACATAAACTGCAGTACCTCATACATGCAGACTGGGTAAAGATGCCACAACAAGACCCAAAATTAATAACTATGCTATTCTTTTAAACATTTTAAGTTGTTTTCATACATTCAGTCAAGTCCCAGCCTCATATTGACATCTGTTACTGTCTTTTCCAGATCATAGCAATGAAGGACGGCTCTGTACTGAGAGAGGGAACTCTGAAGGACATTCAGACTCATGATGTTGAACTTTATGACCACTGGAAGACCCTGATGAACAGACACGACCAGGAGCTGGAGAAGGTAGTGTGATATAGCTCTAACTTTGGATAAATGACAGCATCTCCTCCAAATCTGGCAACTGTAGACAAACCCACATAGTAATATTACCCTGATATGATTATGAGCAGTCTAAATTCATATCCAAGCTTTTACATTTGTGTTTGTTCTGTCTGTGGTATAATGTTTGTGTTGTAATCTACTGTTTCTCTGTGTGTAGGACATCCAGCAGGACAGTCAAACAACATTAGAGAGGAAAACTCTGAGGAGAGCTTTCTACTCCAGAGAGGCCAAGAACCAGATCGATGATGAAGACGAAGGTAACTGATGTATCACAAGTCCTACCTTCAGGCTAGCATCTGATCGACTCTTAAATTCAGCCATGTATTGTAACTGAGAAGATACCATTTGAAATTTAAGTGTAGGATCTGGTAGAAAGTGTGCAGAGGGAGTCAGTGGTACATCAGGTTCTTCACAGACTCAACGTGCAGAGGATTTGATGGGAGGATACAGCGTTTCTTTCTTAGCTTTCTTTAAAGCAGTTGGTATACGGATGGTGTTTGGAAAAGTATTGTAATTCTGTAATGTTCAGTTGAATCATGTTATATTTAATACCTTGTATTTTATCCTGTCAGAGGAAGAGGAGGAGGAGGAAGATGACGACAACATGTCCACAACTACTAACAGAAGATCAAAGATTCCATGGAGGGTAATCCATCAATACAACAGCTTTTCCTACAGAGCTCCAAGAATAGAATAATAGATAAAGTCACATGAATCTTCCATCTTTTCCTCCAACTTTCTGCTTCTTCGTCTCCTTAGGTGTGCTTGCGTTACCTGTCTTCTGGTGGCTTCTTCATGGTCTTTCTGATGGTGTCCTCTAAACTTCTCAAACACTCTGTCATTGTTGCGATTGATTACTGGTTGGCTAAGTGGACTTCCAATCAGACTACTAGGGAAGGAACGTCTAATGGAATTGGCCTGTTTAACAGCACCAACACCACACAGTTCACACCTGCTGCTGTGGACGCTGAGGTATAACATTGTTTTGAAATAAACTTAAGTTTAAGGTCAGTATTTATAGATTTCAGTGCCAGAATTTAAAATTTTAGAGGTTTAAGACGAATCAATTTACTTACATTACCTCCTCTTACAAGCCTCCTCCTGCTCTTAACATGCAAGATAATTTTTTTATTACATGTGTACATGGTAAATTGCTATTTTTTACTTTGTGTCAGGAGGACTCGTACTGCTTAATAGTGTTCATCGTCCTGTGTGCGGCTGGAATCACATTATGCCTCATCACCTCTCTCACTGTGGAGTTTCTGGGTCTTTCTGCAGCCACCAACCTGCATCACAACCTGCTCAACAAGATCATTCACGCTCCTATCAGGTAAAAACTCATACAAGTCCAGACTTAAAGTGCAAAAGAAGACAGAAGCTCTGAATTAACTTACATTTTTCAATATGTCTGTATTCACTTTAAGTGGATGAAGTTACAGCAGTGCTTTTCAAATGTTTAAATTATATTATTAGAGATCTCATGATTTTTTTTGATGCTGTGACTGAGATGGATATTAGTTTAATTTGTGGTCTGCTTGACGGGGTAGACTTGACTTAAAAAATCTAAAAGACAAAATTAGAGCTCTCTCTCTTACTTTTTCTGAAAGGTCAGATAGTGACCCTTGTTTCAATGTCAGGGCACGAAAAAACATGCAGAATGTGTCTCGTAGAATGTATTATTTGATGATTTATTCCTTCTTTTCTCAGGTTCTTTGACATCACTCCTCTGGGGCAGATTCTCAACAGATTCTCTGCTGATACCAACATCATAGACCAGGTGAGTACCTGTAGATGATCTCAGGAACATCAGCGTGACAGAATGTGGAACAGATCTTTTATACTCTGTACAGGCCTCAAGGATTACGCACAATACTCTCTTGTTGACAAAAAAAGTTAACATGTTTATTATTTCCCAAATATTTTCAGTCGTTTTGTTGTGTTTTTAATATGTTATCTGTAAACTAAACAAACTGAATCTGAACTGGAAGATCTAAATTCACTTTATTTTGTCTTTTTTTCCTCTCAGCATATTCCTCCGACACTGGAGTCTTTGACAAGATCCACATTGCTCTGTTTGTCAGCCATCGGGGTCATTTCCTCCATCAATTACTTTTTTCTCATTGCCTTGATTCCTCTGGCAGTGGCCTTCTACTTCATCCAGAAGTACTTCCGAGTGGCTTCTAAGTGAGTTCGCAGGGTATTTGTTGTAGATACGGCACATTGTTTTTGTTTTGTACTCAAGCTAATTTGGGAACTTAGTGGGATGTAGTGAACAGCATCTTTTTTCTTCTGTTCAGATTTTTAAAGAAACTTTTAATCTTTATGAATATCAATGTATTTTTCTTTGGACTAAGTTAGAATTGGAGAATTTAAAGATTAAACGTGGTCCAAGTCCTCCATTCTCACCGAAAGTAGCATAAAGTGTTCAAGTGTGTACGAATGCAAACAACTATGTCACTGATGTGTTTGCTGTAAGGAAATCAGCCAGTTTTCATAAAGACTCTAATACATGCACATCCTGCTACAAAGATCAATTTATTTCTAAGAAATTGCATATAAGCTACATGTTGTGATTATTTTTCTTTCTGTCTCAGGGACCTCCAGGACCTCGATGACTCCACACAGCTTCCTCTGCTCTGTCACTTCTCCGAGACTGCTGAAGGTCTCACTACTATAAGAGCATTCAGGTAAAACACACAGAAACACACACTTGAATGACACGTAAGCTTAGATCTCGTCTGCAATCGACGAATGTCATCTGACACCAGACACTTGAGTTTTTGCACACAGTTGCAACAAGAGGCACATTTTTATGCTGTTGTGTCATTTGTTAATGGACTTTACACCTGTAGCTGCACAGGCAAGGTGTTATATTCAGCTAGTGGAAGCCTCTCCTGAGTTAGCCTGACCTGTGCATGCCCAATCCCAATCCTTATCCAATATATAACTATATCTTAAACAAGCATTTTACATCTAAAAGGATCGTCTTAAATGAAACTTGGCTGCCTAGCAGTAGAAGTAGGCAAGTATTTTTAAAATTGTTGCTATGTGACCAGGAAAAACTAAGAAAAGGTGTTTTTTGTACTGTGCACTGAACTAGTAGACACTTGTGCTGGTGGTTCGTGTACTGTGCGAGGTGGGCGGTGCTCGGTTTTGGTGCATTTGTTTTAAAACAAGAACTAATATGGCGGTGGACTGGTCACAAGCAGGCTTGGATTACAAGAAATACAACAGTTGCTCAGAATACACTTAAATATGTTCACTAAAGCATTTAAAGCCAGAAACAGGTATTGCTGTAACAGATTATTTGTCCATGATAAATCTCATTTTCTTCTGAGTTTGGTGCTTCTCTCTGAGATCGAGAGTGGGACGGCTCGTTCTCTTTCTGTATCCGACCTCTGAACTCTTTGTGTCTGTGGAGGCAGAATACAAAAATTCAGATGTACAGTCTGTAGTCAGAACAGCTGAGGGGCTCTGGGTTATGAAGCATGAAGGAAATGTCCATGGCTTTCTCTGCAGAACATATTTTTGTTAATTGCATAGTAGTAGATTCATTCTCCAGCTCCACATTTCAAAGGGTTGACTGCTCTGGTGGTTAGTTTTATGTAGTAGTGACAGCAGTACTGATACTTAAGCATTATGAAGTATGTAATGATGTATCAGTGCAGCAGTAGCTGTTGTAATTTATCCGATAATGAGACAATAGCTGTAATATTAGTGTAAGTAGTTGTGGTTTTACTCATAACTGTAGCGACAGCTGTGAGCTCGTGTTGTAGTTCTAGTTACGTTGGTGGAAGCAGCAGGAGTTTCTTCTTGTATTTCTGTCTTTACCCTCTTTCCCATCATAGGAATAATCCAACATCCAACAAACAGCTCTCACGCTTTTTTCTCTTGTCCTCCCTGTGGATTTTCTATTCCTCTCTCTCTCACACACACACACACACACACACACACACACACAGAAACAGTGAATCTGGTGTTGAGACAGATTCTTGGCAATCATTGGATTGTTCCCGTTATCATTATCCTTTGGTCTCCCTCCAAACCGAGTCTGGTTTAGATGGCAATGATTTACTACTGAACATGGACGATGATGATGATAAAAACTTAAGATTAGATATAGACTGAAAACAGTTGAACTAATTTTATTCTTTATTTGAAAATGTATCTCTTTCCTCAACAGATCTTCCTTTATGCCAGAGATTTGTTGTGTTTTTTTATATTAGCCTAACTGTTTGTTTCAGACACGAGGCTCGTTTTAAGCAGCGAATGCTGGAGCTGACAGACACCAACAACACAGCCTACCTGTTTCTGTCCGCTGCCAACAGATGGCTGGAGGTCCGAACGGTGAGGAGCTGTTTTCTTAATATTGTCTCATGTGGATTGTTACTAAATTTGTTTATGGGTGGAAATATGTTTAAAACTTTGAAAAGTTTTATTTTGAATGATCAGTGCTGTGAGTAAACGTTTCTTCTTCTCTGTGCAGGACTACCTTGGAGCAATCATAGTGCTGACAGCAGCAGGAGCCTTCATATGGATCTCTCACACGGTTCAGCCTACTGAGAGCATGGTGGGCCTCGGACTCACATACGCCCTCACTGTGAGTTTGCTCTTTAAGTGTTCTCTGTTCTATCTGATCTATGACAGTGTTTAACCATCTTCTCAGCCTATTAAGTATACTGTAGATAAAATGAACACTTTCTACATCTCACTGCACTGATATTTCATTAATTTTAAAAGTTCAGTCTGAGTCATTATAAAATGCTGAGATCAGAAGTATTTTGTCACATAAACAACCACATCACTTCATGCACGTGCAGGTTTGTAGCACCCTGAGCTTCTGCTGGCTGCTGTAGAGCAAAGTAAACAAGCTTTCACCTTGAATGTTGACTTTGAGAGCTGTTATGCCAGTATGCCAGTGGAGCCAAGTGGGCAGAAGGGCTCCTGCAGAAAGAGAAAACAGCCACTATGGTTTCCCTTTTTCTGTTTGTGGGAATACTCACCATCAGTGTGCAGTAAAAAACTGCAACAGGTAGACTAATTTTAAGGTCCTGTATTCGAATGGGGACTTTTATACTTTCTAGGATATTTTTATTTCAGTTAATGCTCATTTTCTGTTGTTTACATACTACAAACTGACACCTGACCTGTGACCATGTAATGACAGTATATGAACTCACACAGTGCACAAAGAGTGGAGGATAGTTAGTTTATTTTGACCCTGAGGGCCCCTTCAACAATAGATCACTCTAAAAACAGAAAACAGTCTCTTAACAGTGGAGATGTGATCAAGTCTCGTTTTGATCATCATGTAGGTCACCAACTACCTGAACTGGGTTGTGAGGAACCTTGCAGACCTGGAGGTCCAGATGGCAGCTGTGAAGAAGGTCAACAGCTTCCTCAGCACAGAATCAGAGAACTACGAGGGATCCATGGGTAACTGAGTTCTCATACTTATGCTGACACACACACCAGCACCCATCAATAAACACACACACATAACTTATTACATCTCAAACAACCCAAAATAAGCTATTAACACTTGTAAAATTATACATCTCACTTTGTTTTGAGATTTTTCAGAAAGATTGTGATTAACATCTTTGTTTCTTAATTTTATTCACTTGTCAGATATAGTTTCTCAGGTAGCCAAAGAGGGGCAAAATGTTAGGAAAGGAGCTCATTCCAGCATGTCCTAATTAATTTTCTCTAATAATTACAGTAGCCCCTCACCAGCATCAGTAGAGAATTTAACATCTGCAGTAAAACAGGATGATGTTAACAAATAAGTCAGGAGTCACTTTTCTGTCACAACTCTGGTGAGGATGGGACTCAGGTGCAGAGAAAAAAACCCCCAGGAAACTGAATGAGGTTCCAAATAAAAATCACTGTCTTTACTTAAGTTCAACAAACTACAAATAAAGTATCCAAAAAGGCTAACAAAACCAGACAGGAAAAAGGCAAAATCTCAAAGTTCAAAAAGAAACAGGCAAAGTTCAAAAATCACAAGGCAAACACTCAGGAATTCAAAAAGGTCAGGTCACGGGGAAACAAAGACAATCTGGCAAAGGCATGAGGAGCTGGTGGGTATATATATAGACAGGGATGGTAATGGGGTAATCACGGGCAGGTGAGTGAGTGGCCGCAGGTGTGGTTGATGGAAGGCGGGAAAACACAGGAAACTGAAATTACACAAGAGGTTAACACTACAAAATAAAACAGGAAACAACATGACGAAAATCCAGAATGTTACATTTTCATGTTCATATAGACAGTAAATTTTACAAATGAAACACGGATCTCGAAATGGTTCTGTTGTCCAAGAACAAAGAGATGAGGATGTGCTGATGATTTATAGTCTGGAACAGAATGACCTGTTCTAATGACAAACAAGTGTGTGTGTGAGTGTGAGTGAGTGAGTGTGTGTGTGTGTGTGTGTGTGTGTGAGTGAGTGGGTTCATTTTAATCTTTCATTTAAGAGTCCAGAAGCTGTGTTTTGGGTTTATGGGATGTGCTGTTGCTATGGTGAAATACAAATGCAGCTGGGATTTTCTTTTTCTTTTTTTTTTTTCCTGGCAGGAAAGTTGACATAACATAAACTATTCATCACTGAACTTTTTTTAATCGGGGTGCCATTGATCTTTCTAATATCCAACAAAGCAAAATTAAATCCAACCAAACTAAATCTTTTCATATTTTAAACAAAAAAGGAAAACTCTTCAGATCTGCCAAAGGACCAGGACAGATCAGCTATTTCTGGAAAAATAACAAAAACAACTCTTCAACTTGGAGGACAGTTGTAAAAAAAAAAAACAGAGGTGGAAAAAAACAAGAATAAAAAAGAGAGAATAGTTTTCAGATCTATCTATTAAACTATTTCAGAAACAGAAAAGTTGAGTTAAGCATGGGGTTTCCATCTCTGTATCTCTTTTAAGGGTCATTAATCTCATTTGTTTTTCCTCGTAACCTCATCTTTTAAAGTAAATCACCCATGAAACCATAAAAACAATCCCAAACTCCTGAGTGACAGAAAACAGAGAGATTCTTCCTCTCTGACATCATGGAAGCCTCCAGAGAATTGATAAAAGTAGAAAATTCTCCCAAGTCAGGGAGGAACAAGCTAAACAAAGTCCACAGCATAGCTATAAAATGTCTTATCTTGTCAGTGTAGTAATATGAATGATGTGGCAAGTAGGCACCACTGTTTGCATGAACAAGATACTCTACTTAAACAGATTGAAGAAAGGATTTATCAATCCTAATTGACTGAACAACTTTTGGACTGATAAATTGCCTGAATCAACTCAATTAAAATCAACTATGAAGACCACATTTCTCAAAGACGTTCAGTTTTTTCGTGGTCGTACTGTAAATAATCAGGACAAACATTGATTGTGTAAAAGAATATTATTATAATGATATAATGTCCTTTCATATATTGATAAAATCTATTTTTGAAACATTTATTGCTATTAAAGTAAAGGTGCCATTTAATTGTAGTAAGATGTCCAACATTGTGATGTCAGTGGAGAATCTTAGCAGCACTTTAATAGGAAATGTGTACCACTGTATATCTGCAGTGTTATGACTTGGTCCATATGGTTTGTATGCTTCTGTTTACATCGGTCAGGACTGTGACATAGACAACCGCCTCGCAGTCTGGCGTCTGTTTTTTGTTGCATTGGACTTAAACTACTGACAGCATTTCCCAGTGTTGTCTGGTCTAATGTGTTTCTTGGTAAGTGAGAGTTCAAGAAATTGACCGTTGCGTGTTTCTCTCCCTGCAGACAGCTCTCAGGTGCCTGAGAACTGGCCTCAGGATGGTGAGATAAAGATCCAGGACCTGTGTGTGCGCTACGATCCAATGCTCAAACCAGTGCTCAAACACGTCAACGCGTACATCGAACCAGGCCAGAAGGTAATTAGCATGAAGCTGTGAGAAGAGCTGGGCACAACTGTAAAGATCAGTGTGTGGTTGAGGGTAGACCTTTGCAGATACATAATATTTATTTGATCATTTTTTAATAATTTCTCAAATATACATGTTTCATATCTATTTAAAGATAAAAAATCTAATACCTGGACTGTTTATTTTGTACTTAAACACCTTTTGTTTAGAATTTATAAATACTATAATAGATATAAATAATGCATTCTTGTAAAAAATTGTTTATGATGCACTGTAACATTTTATTGTTTTATCATTTATTCAACTATAAATAGAGTCTAAACCCTCATTACTGCTGCTATTAGTCTACTGCTATCAGTGCATACTTTATGGTGACCTATTGAAATGTTGCTGTTCGGGTTAAAGACAAGTTATGTGAATATGACCAGTTATAAAACTGATTAACACCACAATTTACATACATAATGTCGATTATAGTGGTAACAGTTTACAATACAAACCAACAAACAAAAAATATTGGTCTTTCATTGGCTGATAATGATGTTTTAACACATCCAAGACGTGAATCTTCTGTTTCATATAAAGTTCAAAAGAAACATTGAAAAACATTTTATAACCATAATCCCCTGTATCATGACCATGTGATGTTTATGTAGAATCCAAAGCTGAATGAAAAAGTCTTATGAACTTTGATGAAATGTAATATTGTTGTTAATGTTGTTAAATTAACAAGTACAGTGTGGAATGTCAGAGGCTCATAAGAAGACCACAGTTTTTGTTTAAATGTGGACTTTTTCCTCTGAAGTCACAGATATGTGCCGCCAATAAACTGTGAGCTGACACAATGTGACCAAACCGCATCCGCCCTCAGCACGTACCTGCCACTCTGTTATCACACAGGCGTCTGGTGTCTCACAGCAGTGTCACAGTGAAACTTATTGATTGTCTCTCCTCTAACTGTCAGGTGGGAATCTGTGGTCGCACAGGCAGCGGGAAGTCCTCTCTGTCCTTGGCCTTTTTCAACATGGTGGATATTTTTGAAGGTGAGTTCTGTCTCCTGTCACACTGTTAACAGAAAGAGGGAGCGCCAGTTGTTTTGGTTTCTATTCCTGCAGTCTCTCTTATCTTTCCTGCTGCCTTTTACTGGCTGAGTATGTTTATTAAAGGCAGAAATTCTGAAGATGATCTTGTCTGTTTGGAAACGTTATGGAAGGATTTCCCTCAAGGTTGTTGTCTTGAGTAGCTCTTGACCTCAGAGTTTAACTTTACCCCAAAAACAACACAGTAACACTGATCTCATGGTTTGTTATTTATGTTATTCTTTTCCTTTGATCCACTTGAAAGAAAAAGAAGATGTACTTAAAATAACTCACACCCTCTTCCAGTTTTAGTGTTTGCTGTTTTCTCTGCTCATTCAGTATTTTTGGATTCCCAATGCTGAGTTCATGTTATTGTTCTGGTGGACAGTTGATGGCAGTAACGTGCAAAGAAGTACAGCAATGTGTTAACAAAGGCAGGGAAGAAGAAGACCATTGCAAGCAAATGATGTGCAGTTACGCCTTAAAAATGTTTAATTTATGTTGAAATGTTTTATCTTTCTTACAAAACACTGATCTTAGTATTTCGGTATAATAACCGCTCTGACTCAGTGTTGTTTTTGGCAGCCATTTTAGTTTTAGTCTTAGTCTTAGTCTTTTGGACTAAAATGATTATTAGTTTTAGTCACATTTTAGTCATAACTATATGTGATAGTTGTAGTCCAGTTTTAGTCGACGAAAACTCAAAAAGGTTTTAGTCTAAAGTATGTCCATAGGTCATTTCGTCGTTTCCGACCACCAAGCCCCGTTGTTGACGCTGCTGCCATGGTCCATCGGTGTGTTGTGCAGAATGTGCGCTGCATGCCAGTTGGTGGGCGTGACCAA
>JAQMCX010000037.1:11381933-11410576 GCA_029814765.1 Acanthurus leucopareius | reverse complement strand
CGACTCGTCATGTTTTCGTCATCAAAGATCCACGTTTAGCTCGTCACCGTCTCGTTATCGTCATGAAAAAAAGGGACGTCAACGAAATAATTTCGTCATCGTCATCGTTGACGAAAACAACACTGCTCTGACTGCTTGCACTGTGCTGTAAGGCAAAGATAACAACTTTTTTAAAAAGTTCCAAAAAATTGGTAGAAAAATTGCTGGTTTGTTTTGCAACAGCAAATCCTTTTCACTCTTTCCATGGTGGTAGAAAAGGTGAAATATAGACATAAATAATAACTTGAACCTCTTCAGAGAAGTTGATGGGAGAAACCATCAGCAACCAACAAACCTTTTTTGAGATTTGTCCTTATATTTCGTATCTGTAAAACTAACAGTACAATTTGGATTGGACAGAAATATTTAGAATGATTATACTCATGTATTATGATGAATCTCAAAGTGCTTGTGTTTTTTAAGTCCTTCTACATGAAGTCAGTTTAATTTAATCACCCTTTTGGTTTACAGTCCCTTTGTAAAGTGGGAACCATGAACCTTCTCAGCTTGTAAACGAAACTGTAAATCTTTTCCATCTTAGTTCCTCTCAGTGTAGCACATTCAAATGTGTCTCGTTCCCCTGTTAGGTCCAGAAAATGTTTAGTCTCACCTATACATTAAGAAACATTAGCCTGAAGTGTTTATTCCACATTGGAGACTCTGTGATGAAGCTAAAGTTTTGACATTCAAACTTTCAGTCGTAACAACTTGTTTCAGCCCGGCTGTACTAAAGACACCAGTTACTTTGGTCACATCATGTTTTCTCTTTTAGTATCAACCTTTTAAACGTCTCACTCCCTCTAAACCAGTCCAAGGCCTACAAATGCTTTTGACACTTTTATTATTAGCAAAGAGGCAGATTAAGAACAGCAAAACATAGACAAATAAAAGACTCAGAGCAGTAAAATCAGCTAAAATCCACAATGACAGTGATTTACAACACCTGAACTTAACTGTTTGGATTTTATTCTAAACTAGACTGGGAGCTTTTTATGCAATCGGGCCTCTAAAGACTCTTCAAATGAAACAACGAAAGAAAACATTTTTTTTAAGACGTCTGGAAAATGTGAGAAGTGGTCACAGGTTTATTTTAAGATAATCACCAGAACACCAAATGGGATGAAGCCACTGCTGAAACTTTCCAGCAAATACACCATTTCTTCCTGGTTGAGTCACTTTTGTTAAAACTACAGTGACCAGCTGTTAAAGGACATAACTGAACTTAAACTACATTTGTGGGTCTTTTTAAAGGTTAGAGCAGAAATCAGTAGGCTTAGAACTGAACTGAGACAGGATGTCAGAAACTATTAAGAAATGGAATATTTCATTGTTAGTTTTGGCCTTTAATTTCAGTTCATTGATGATAAGAAAAATACAGAATAACTCAGGATTATCTCTAAAAGATCAGAACAAACTAATTTTAAAACTACTGCTTCACAAAACCAGAATAAATTATCTAAAATGTGTAGCTGACCTCTTCTAAAGAGTATCTCCTGAAGCAAAACATCAAATTACACTGATACTGAAACAAAAACACACTATTGTGAGTTGAGCTGATTTAATATCAGACACAAAATGATAATATAGTGGGTTTTGGTAAAACTGAAAAACTGCTAGAAGTCAATCAGTTCTTTAGATTTCCTTTAAAAAACCTTATTTCTGAACAACCACCGTCCATCCTGTAGGTGCTGTGTGATTATGAAGAGAGCTTTTATTTAACCCTCCCTCCTTGAGTTTTAAACATTTGTGTAGATTTTTCTAAGTGACAGTCAAAAGGTCTTTTTGTTCTTTGTGTGTGTTGTTTCTTTTTCAAACTCTTAACAAGAGGATCTGAAGGATGCTCTCATTCACAGCCTTAGTATAACCAACACAACAGAGGACATGGCACATTTTCTGGCAGTCGTGAAGTCTTTAAACTGTCCTTTTTATTTACTGCATTTTGAAAGCGAGTCGTCGTCGTTGTATCATTCTGTTTTTAGCCTGGATGAAGATGATGGCTCCTAGACCGTTTTTTCTTTTTTTTCAGATACACAGACAAAGATGAGATAACACAGTCACTCTTTCCATACACACACACACACACACACACCGCCCACACACATACACATACACAAACAGCTGGGCAAACATTTCATTGAACAGTAAATGAAGTCAAGTGTCTGCAGCATTGCCTTATAAAGCACTGAAATAAAACCAGAGCAGCGTCCTGATGATGGATCTCATGACTCAACTGTACAGAACATTCTTCATTTCATGACCTTGAAAATACTGAATTGAATTCAGCAGAACAAATATATTAATTTAACCTGAATTACTGAAACAGTTTAAGATTTAAGGACCAATTTCAAGGGATTTCAATTTCAGTTCAATATTAGCAAATAAAAGCGATAAATAAGAAATTTTGATTAAAATTGTTGTTGCTTTTCCCATTTTTCCGTATTGTGGCTTAGATTAGAGACGTGACCTCATGTTTGTTGATTTACAGGAAAAATCGTCATCGATGGGATCGACATCTGTAAGCTTCCTCTGCAGACGCTCAGGTCTCGACTCTCCATCATCCTCCAGGATCCTGTCTTATTTAGTGGATCAATAAGGTGAGCAAACACACACTCAAGCAAAGCTTCAGCATATCCCGTTTAATAAGCCATGAAGTGTCATCATGTGAAGTCATTTATTAAGATCTGGTGCCTCTTACAATTTGTGTCCTTCTTGGAATTTTAATATCAGTGCAAACAACTTTTTGTTCTCGTGTCACTGACTGTAACAGCGGCATGAAAACTGTAAACTGTGCTGACAAGACTTCAAGATCATAACAAACCTTGGAGGCTCTTTTGCAGTCTGGTCTGTGCTTCAAATCATCCAAGTAAAGCTGAAGGGAGGCAACAACCAAAACAAAACTAACAGAGTTGAAGAGAATTTAGAGCTGCAAACTTTTCTCTGAAATGCTGAACTATTTTTAAACCTCAGCAGCAAAACAAAGATGATGTGGAATAAAGAACAGACATTTCAGCTACTAACTAATGAATGTAGTGTTTTCTTGTCCTGAAAGACATCAGTCACATAACAACACAACGTCCCAGCTGTGGGGTTAGTGGTTGAAAACACAGTGGGAACTCTGACTTGGACCTAATCTGACTTTTGTCACAGACGTCATGGACTGAGGAGGTCGTTGGAGGGATGAAGGACCCTGCGTCCTTTTCTGTCTCCCTCCTCTTCTCCTGTCTCACACTCGCAACCTCAGTGTGTTTGTATTACAAGAAGAGACAGTGACTCTGTGTTTGTTATGAAAGACAAAGAGCATGTGCTGTTTGTTTGGACAGATATGGTGCTCTAGATAATGGTGTGTGTGTGTGTGAGAGAGAGAGATAAGATGAGAGAGAGAAAGTGTGTGTCTTGGCATTTCCATCAGCTCTTGTTTATGTGAACGTAAGCCTGGGGTTAATGGTCGACAGTAACTGTATCACACTGTTATCTTAGATGTTGCTTTTATATTCTGACAGTTTGACTCATTCTGACACTTTCCACACTTTGATTCAGGAAAGAATCTTCAAAAATTGTCAAATAGGATTATATTTTCAGCTAATTCTCAACATCTCACAGAGGCAGCCACAATTAGTTTAAAATAAACATAGAATTAATGAAAGGAAAATCTTTTTTTTTTTCTTGGACCCTATTTTCAATGTTTTTGTCCTACTGATAGTCTCTGATTATTATTCTAAGTGTCTGACAACATTACAGACAAGATTTCTGCAGATAGACCTCTGATCACATTCACCAGACACCATTTACAAACACTTTAATTTGTCATCGTAAAACACTTCATTCAGAAACTACAGAAACAAAATAAAATTAAACAAAACCACCTTATCCTCCTTTATCCATTCTACTTACAGTTACAAACTCTGGTTTGGATAAAATAAACCCTTAATTCACAGAGTTTGGAAGTAAAAATATTCCTGCTTTTGCATCTATTTGTTGCAGGTTTAATCTCGATCCGGAGAGGACGTGTACTGACGATCGACTCTGGGAGGCGCTGGAGATCGCTCAGTTGAAGAACATGGTGAAAGCTCTGCCTGGAGGACTCGGTACTCAAATTAGTCTCCTCATCTCAAGATAAATTAGTTTTATTGCACTAACAGTCAATTTTAAAGTCCTGCAGGATGCATTGATGAATATGAAGAATGGCGATTTAACGCTGATGTGTAATTGAATGTGTGTGTTTGTGTCCAGACGCTGTTGTGACTGAAGGTGGAGAGAACTTCAGCGTCGGTCAGAGGCAGCTCTTCTGTCTGGCTCGAGCTTTTGTGAGGAAGAGCAGCATCCTCATCATGGATGAAGCCACAGCGTCCATAGACATGGCAACGGTGTGTGTTTTTGTGCATGTGTGTGTGTAATATCAGACAATCTATAGTAAGAAAACATTCACAAGCATTATTTTGAGTACTTTTTTACAAGTATTTTTACGATCCTGCCACTTTTACTGAAATCGGTGTTATTTCCTTTAAGTCCCTCAACATTTTTGTTTCATTGTCTGTTTCTTTTTTGTTATTCTCTCTCAAACAACATCTCTTATGTCTCTTTTTCTTCTGTGCAGGAGAACATTTTGCAGAAAGTTGTGATGACGGCATTTGCAGACAGAACAGTCGTAACAATTGCAGTAAGTCCTTCAGTCTGATCCGTGGATTTTTTTGGTCAATGATCAATGCTGATAGATGCAGATATGTGGCTTTTTTCTCTGAGCTTCATGTGCATCTATTACATTGTATTTTCTTCAGAAATGCTTGGTACATCCTTTTCCTGCACCTTTTCCTTTTTCACACTGTTTTTCCATATTGTAACTAATACTGGTAATATTCCAAATACATTTAGCATCTTCAATTCAGAGCCAGTCCACTTCTTCTACTTTCCTGCTCTACTTTTAAAACTGTTTCTCTCTCTGTGATCCTGTCTTGTTCTCTTTTGACTCTTTCACCCTCCTTTCTTACCTACTTCCATGCACACTTCATCCTCCTGTCCTTCTCCTTCATCCACCTTCCTCCCATCCTCCCTCTCCCTCCATCCATTCTGTCTATGATGTTTTCTATCCTTTCTCCTGCCCTCTTTCCTGACCCTTCATCCTGCCTCCAGCATCGTGTGTCCTCCATCTTGGACGCCGAGCAGGTGTTGGTCTTCTCCTCAGGGATCTTGGTGGAAAGTGACTCTGGTCCCAGTCTGCTAGCACAGGAGGAGAGCCTCTTCAGTGTGCTAGTGAGGACCCACAAGTAGACCTGGATCAGCACAGACCACCTTGGCTCTGCCCGTCTCTCTTCTGTCTTTTCCCATCTGTTTCTGTTTTTTCCTCCTTTTCCTGGCTGAATCTGGGTCTGCTGAAGCCTTACTGCCACTGACAGCCTGGTTGGTACTAAAGAAAACTCCTGCATGCTCTTGTGTAGATGTTTCATGTACATGCAGTGCAGTTCAGCCGCACCCTGCAGGGTCGTGACATTGCCTCAGCAGCCTCTATTGGCTTTATTTCAGGGTATCCCTGGTGGGCTCTCGTACACCGAGACCCAAGAATATCCTCCCAGCTAATTAGTGCGTTGAACTCCCCATGTGAGGATTAAAAAACAAAGAAGATAAATTGAGATATTTTCTTTGTGTCTTTGAACTTCTATGGTTCATCTAATATTAGTGCATGTAACGGTTAGTGTCTTTTTATAATACTGCATTAATAACTTTGACGTTTCTGAACCCATCGCTTTGGGATAAATGTCCTTTTTCCTAAAACATGACTCAGGCTTTCTTGTGAAGGGAATCAGGTTTTGATTGCTGATCCTCATCCTAACATTGTCAAAACTGGCTTCAAATTACAAGTTTTATTAAAACATAAAGAGCAGCATCATCTGCAAACAAACAAAGAACCCGTTCCAATGTCTTTGCTCTGGACAGCGTTTGGATCTCACATGGATTTTTGTGTCTCAAAGCAAAATACAGAGTCCTGTAAACATTTGGAAAATACTTCATTTGATCTAAAATTATTTTAAGTTTCAGAATTTGCTTGAATTTAATCTGCTCCTTTGCAAATGTTTGATTTCAGCATCGTGTCCACACCATCCTGACAGCTGATCTGGTCATCGTGATGAAGCGAGGGAACATTTTGGAGTACGACAAACCTGAGACTCTTTTGGAGCAGGAAGACGGCATGTTTGCCTCGTTTGTCAAGGCCGACATGTAAACACTCAGCCGATTGACTGAAGGACTGATCAGTTGGTTGATCTACTTTTTTTATCACTTAGAATTGTTTTCTTAACGAAGGTGACAGACTTCTGTGAAACTACAAGACTCAAGTGAAACCAATAATACACAGTCTTTCTTTAACATGTATTGTTTCTTTTCAGTATTCAGTGGAAATCCTCAGTAATTATTTCAGAAAAGATGCACTGGAAGCATTCAGTCTGTCAGCCAAATAAGTACTTACTGCCTTTTGGAGTGGTGACATGAAGAAACAGAACATTTTATTTAAAAAATGGCACTATTGCAAATCCCTCAGTCAGTTTGTCTGCTTTTCTATTCGGAATAATTGAATACATCCCAAATGTTTTTCATTGTGTTAATGAAGGAATTCCTGAATCACAGACCTTTAAGAAACAAGAATCAAGAGTATTAAGTTAGAACGAAATCATGAAAAAAGGTTTAACTTTGGCAAGACAGAAATACCTTTCATGTGATATCGAACTGAGAACTTTTAAATCAAAAGAACGACTCGATTCTGTTTCTCTTGTTGTCACCAATCATGAAAAAAACAAAACTAACAAGGTGTTAGTTTGTCTCTTTGTGTTGATAAGAAGCACATAAAATTTCTCACCATACTTATAGTTTAAGTTCTGTCCCTGGCCTGGACTGTTAGCATCGTTAGCATATCATTTAAATATCAATCACAGTCTGTTACTTTATCTGGTGATTGAACTTTGACCCTCGCTGTATCTCTTGACCTGATTTACTGCAGATTTTATTTGACGGTTTCAGACTAAGATGAACTTTCAGGTTCAGTCTATTTTTAAACTGACTGAACTCCAAAAGTCTTTAATTATCTTGTTGAAAGTATTAGTTGCATTTATTTTAAACTTATTTTCAACACATATTAGTTTTATTACTCTTTAGCACTTGTATTATGCAGTAGTTTGGAAGGCAGAAGCTTGTGTTTAAAATCCTTTTAGAGTAACTGAATGTTGTGTCTCTGCGCTCTGCATGCATCGATGCATTGTGCAGTTTCAGGTTAAAGGGTTTTTAATGCTCGTATGTTACATCCTGGTTAGTTTGTGCTCCATGTTTATGTAAAGTTCTGCAGGAGAAGCAACACTGATAGAACTGACACCGTTGAGCCATTTTTATAAACATCAAATATGACGACATCGACTCGAGGCTGCATTCGCATCACGACAGACGTTGAAACAGAACAGCAGCTGCAACTTGAAGCTGTTATTTCCCGAATCCAGGAGGAGGATTGTGAAGCGAATGACACACTGGATGAGTGTGACAAAGGAGGTCGGCGTCCATGGATTTACTGTAAGATGCGATCTGTTTTTTAAACTCTTCAGCAACTCGTGACGCCAAAAAAGAGACCTCAGACGTTACAATGTCCTCGCCTGTGTGGAATTGCCAACAGGAAGTGGATCTGTTTGGGTTTTCCCACTTTTCAACACGATATGATGTCAGTGCTGCGAAGGTTTTCTTGGAACACAACCAGCAGACTTTTGTGATGCAACAGCAAAACTGCCACAGTCAAGTGTGAAGGAGCAGCATTAATGTTTGAAGTCAGTCTGTGAAACAAAGGTGGAAATGTATCAGAAACAAATCAAACACTGGCCAAATGTTTATTCATACCAAGATTCCCAACTCTGTTACTCAACTATCTAACAAACTGTGTCCATCCAACCAAACTTTAAGTCTAATTTGTTCAGTTCACAACTCATCGTGTCTTATGTTTCCAAAGTGAACCTGTAGAGAAAAATGTATCGAGTTAACAAAATCATTTAAGAAGAAAACATCTTAAAAACAAAGGTTGTTCAGGATATCATTAACAAGTTCCTATTATAGCAAAATGCATCAATTTAAAGTAAACAAATCTGTTGATTTACAGAAATTGGTGTTTTCTTTCCGATATAATTCCACCTTTACTCGGTTCTATCAGTTTTGTTTCTACAACGTCACTAGTACAAACACTGTAGGGTGTCTCGGCTCGGGCTGAAGCCGGTGAACCCGCTGTCTGTCTGCAGTCATGCTTTGCTGAACTATATTATCCTCGGGGACAATAGACACCCGTCAGGCGCTCCCAGTAACTCCAGAGATGATTAATTATTCTTTAGATACTTAAAGAGTTACAACTGAAAGAGAAGAAGTTACTTAGTGAATTTCTTTGGTTCTCTGCTCTCATCAGTCTTGTTTCCAGAAAGAACAAAGTTAGCAACTAGTTAGAGAAGAAAGATTTCACAAAATCTTTGCATGCTGGATATTAATTAAATCAATTTATTCACATCTTCACTCATGATACAACCTAGAAACAATGCTAACGGTCGTTTTGTGTAAATAGTCACTGCAACAACTTTGAAACCTGAGTATGTCAAATGTTATGTTTTCAGTTTACTTTGCTGCCCCCTAGTGGCCAAAAATTCAAGTACCATGATGTAGCACATTATCAATGATGTCAGCAGTAGACGCCAAAGCTCACTGATTGGATAACTCTCAATGTAAAAGTATATTACGTAAACTGTTTTAAACCTTTAATTTCTTTAAGTTAACTGGAGGGTTTTTATTTTTTTCTCTGGTCTGGATTCTACTTCATTGGGCTTATTGCAAAATTTGGGGAAATTTGGTCATTTCTTACCTGGTAGAGAATTAAATCAGAACGTCAATGTCATCTCATGTTTTGTGCGTTAATTATCAAGCTGCAGCCAACTGTTAGTTAGCATAGCTTAGCACAAAAACAACTAGCCTGCCACAAAAAGCACAAAAACAGCTAGTCTGGCTCTGTCCAAAGGGAACAAACTCCACTAATAAACTTTTTTTATCTGGTTTGTTTCACCTGTATGTGTGAAAACAACATGCCGAGTTTGACAGCAGGTTAAACGCCAGACTATAATTTAATTGTGTCCTGCTCCCAGTCATTGTTTTATAAAGTCTACTGGTCTTTGCTAAACTGGTCTTGTTAGTGCTAAAGATAATGTTTACAGTCCTCTTTATATCTTCCATCAGCAGCTGCTGTGCTGCATTCAGGAACGTTTGTTCTTCTGAACAAAAAGCCCAAGAAATCAGACGAATGAATAAATGTTTTGTTTAAGTTTTTCCTCTTCAGACTCGCAGTGTTGACGCAAACTGTCTCAACAAGTTTCTCAGCTTTTCTACAATCACTCGTCTCTGTGGGAGCGGTGCTATTGTCCCTCTGTGTTATTGTGATTAAATACTTTGCTTTTAAATGAGATTTTTTAAATGACTTTGTAATGTACAGAGTAAATGCCAAATATAGTCTCTTTTTTTTAATCATTTCAGCATTTTTTTTTAAAAAAAACATTGTGCTCGCAGATGTTTCATCTCAAGAAGTCGTCACTTCAGTTTTGCAGCTCTGTGTTTTTTCCTCTGTCACTTGACTCACCCTGTAATACATTTACGCCCAGACAGCTGATTCGTCTGCGTCTTTGAATGTATCATCACTCGTGCCATTTGTTGAGTCTTCTCTTCTTCTTCTACGTTCTTCAACTCCTCTTTCTGTCTATTTTTTCGCTCTCGTCTTTTGTCTCTGCTGCTCCTCCTCCTCCATCTTCCTCTTCAGCTAATGACTGAAAATCCTTCCTCTTCTTTGATCCTGATTCAGCTGTCAGTTTTTGGTTTTTCGTCTACAAGCAGCGTCTCATTAATCACTTGTGTTCAGTTTACTGCATGTGTGTGTCTGGACTTCTGTGTTTCCATGCAGCTTCTGTCTGAACTCAGCTGCCCGAATGAAAAGCAGGACTCATGGCTCAGAGCTGACGAGGTTTTTTTTATGTCTTCACAGTTTTTGATGGTTTTCCAATTAAATTTTCAACTGCTTTATCCTCTTTCCTGTCCTTGTTTTTGGGGAACAAACAACTTCCTGTTTTGAGCTTCACAGGTGGACATGTGGGTTCATTTCAGGACCTTTGTGTTTAACACAGAGTGAACATGACACACGATCTATGCAGACAGTTTTCTTTGCTTTCATAAAATGCACATTTGACCGTAAAAGAGTGAAACTTTAATACTAGACATCTTTTTTTTTTTACTCTAAATGTATGTAAGTGTACATTCTGTATATCCAAGAATTTGTAAACATATTTAGCCAAGTATTATTACGTGTGCCTGATTTTTTTTACACTTGAAATTATAATAAAAATGGTTTTGAGTGAAGTGAGTCTTCTCTGTCTCAATAAACCTGCAGCACATGGCCCTGAAGTTTGTCTGAGATACAATATATTGCTAAATGGCGCCCTCTTGTGGACAAAGTAAGTTATTTAGAATTTTAAACCAGGGAATAAAGGATAAAAGAGACACATGGCAGTAAAACACAGTCGTTTACTTTAAGAAATATTTAAAATAATCCACATTTTTAGGATTTTTAATAAACACATGATCAAAAATATACAAGTTTTTACTTTTTAAAGATGCGGTTTGCTTATTTATTGTTCCAGCACAATAACAGTAGAATTTGAAATGCTCTTCATTAAAAACCTAGTCTGTGTTTTTATTTATTTTATTTATCATCCAAATGCAAAATACAAACACAAGTCAAATTTAAGGTCCAATTTGATCTTTAAGGTTATTATTTTTTACAGTAAACAGTCCATTCTGGTTTTATAAGTGTATAAAATTGTATGTTTTTCTTTAAACCATAATTAGTGGAATTAGTTCACTTTTAGCTTGTTGGAAAATCTTCCTTTGGTGGTTTTTGTCTAATTTATAAATTATTGAAAGGTTCAGTTTTTACTAAGAATTTCTCTCTGAATAACTTAAGACACCAAGACGAAGACGAAAAAAGATCTAAAATCACATTTAAATTGTGCACATTATATGCAAAAGTTATTTATAGTGTTGCTTGATTGTAGCCCCAAGTAAAAAAAAAAAAAAAGAAATATAATATTTAAACCAATTCAGCAACAGTTTTCCAGCCTGAATAACGACTATAATAAACTAGAAACAGGAAAAATTTCTTTAAACTGAACTGTGCCAAATAATATAAGTGCCCGATTTGTCTTAATGTTGATAATAAACACCTGTTGGCTCTAAGTTCACATTAAGGAACCGTTTATTTATTTTAATACTTTCTATTTTAATTCTTTCTAAAACTAAAAAAGAAGTGGGATTAAAGTGAAAAACGTGTTTGAATTCAGTAACTTATTCTTGTGTCTAAAAATTGAATTTAATCATCTTAAAAGAATTGATAAAGCGGTTCAGTTATTGATCGGACTCTGGAAACTTTATTAAGGTAGTAATTAAAACTTGTGTTTATTAGTTGAATTGTGAATAAAATGATTTTTAATGCAGTTTTGATTCGGTTCGTTTGACTTGAGTCGTGTTTTCCGACGCTCCCTGAACGGTCCGTGAAGGCAGCAGCACCCTGGTCTGAGCGGGTCTGGACTCTGGAAGTTGGACTACGTCAACAGGAGAGTTGAGTCCGTCCCAGCCCTCAGAGGAGCTGAGCAGAGGCGGCGCGCTGCGGTGGCTCCGACTCATCCCCGCATGTCCACACAAGGACACGAGTCTGTGCGTGTTCGAGCGTCCCGCAGGTGGACATGTTGGATCCGTGCGTAAAGACGCACTGAAGACGGATTAAAAACGAGCTTGGACAAGTTTTCTTGACCATCAAGAGCAGCAGAAGAAGAAGATGTTGGCGAGAAAAAGCATCATCCCGGAGGAGTTCGGGCTGCCGGGGCTCGCCTCCCGGATGCCCCGCAAACCGGTGTTCAGGGACCGCGTGAACAAGGCGCGCTTCATCGCCAAAAACGGCTCGTGCAACTTGGCGCACAAGAACATCCGCGAGCAGGGCAGATTCCTGCAGGACGTGTTCACCACGCTGGTCGACCTTAAATGGCGCTTCACGCTTGTCATCTTCACCACCACGTTTGTCAGCAGTTGGCTGCTGTTCGCCATGAGCTGGTGGCTGGTGGCGTTTGCGCACGGAGACCTGGGCCCGGAGCGGCAGAACGGGACCCACTGCGTCACCGACGTCAAGTAAGAAAGACGCGAGAGCAGAGAGGCGGAGAGACTTAGTTTGTCAAAGTGTGTTTAGTGAGATTTGAAACTTGTTTTCTGCTTTTACTTAAAATATTTCTCTTTTTCTTTCCCTCTTTGAACTCCTCAACTCCCCCTCCTCCTTCTCTTCTTCTTCTTCTCTTCCTCCATTTTTAAATTCAACAGAGGAAGAGGAGGGAGAGGAGGATATTAATTATGACAGGAAGTCAGAGAGTTTCTGCTCTCAGAGCTTCAGAGGAGCTAATGATTGCAGGAAGAGGAGGAAGAGTTTGGCACCTCCTTTACTCACCAAACCCTTCCTCCTGTTCCCTCCTTCCATCCCTCCTTCCATCCCTCCTTCCTCCGTCTTCTCCTCTCAGTAGCTTGAGTTTTTCCATCTGCTTCTTTACACTTAAGGGGGAAAATGTTGCTCTGTTTTAGCAACAGATTAAGATTTTACAATAAAAAAAAGTTATAAACTCGTAAAATGAGATTAAATCTGCAGCTTGAAGCCTTTTTGCTTTGTGACTTTAGGTTCCTCCTTGTCATTTTTTTAGATGTTTGAGTTGTTAAAGAGATGTTTCTCCTCTAAAATCATCACATGGTTTCATTTAAAAACACTGCTTGGGGTCCTAAAAGGTAAATTAAAGTCAAAAGAAAAGTTTGAAAAGCAAACACAGGTTTGTTTTTAAGGTTTTAAAACTTTGATTCACCTCTTTCTTTTCCCTTTGATCATCTGATGACCCCTCAGGAGGGACTCGACCCCTAGATTGGCAACCATTTTGATAATCTATCAAACTCTATATAAAGCAGTTGTCTCCTGTTGGAGCAGATCTTGAGATCTTTCACTTCTCAGTACGTTTAATTCAGAAAAATACGATAAAATATGATAAAATATAATTGTTGTTTGCATCACTTTTATTAAAGACTCTTCACATCACATTTGATCTGAGGACCCTGAAGCAGCTGCAGGGTTGTTTCATGTTGTTTTGTTGCTCTGATCCTCGTGTCTCGACAGTCACAACCAAATAAAAACATGATGATGCCTTAAATGGGAGCAAAAGTCCTGCAGAAAACAGGCCAGATCCATCGGAGATAAATCTACTAAAAGTACCAGAAACATGTAAAACTGCTTTTCTAAAAATACTTTTCCATCATATCTGCCAAGATCACAGGACACCGACGATCCCGCTTTAAAAAAAACACACATCTCGTTTACTGTCGAGTGTTTTAAACTCAAATTCATGACTCTCTCCTCAGGTCGTTCACCTCCGCCTTCCTGTTCTCCATCGAGGTTCAGGTGACCATCGGCTTCGGAGGACGAATGATAACGGAACAGTGTGCGACCGCCATCACCGTCCTCATCATGCAGAACATCGTGGGACTCATCATCAACGCCGTCATGCTGGGTGAGACTTCCTGTTTCCATGTTCAGGCGCCATCAGACCAGAGTCATTCAGAGGACGTGAAGGTCAGAGCGAAGCTGCTTCTTCTGCAAAATGAAGCAAAACTAACAAACAGTAAAAAAAAAAAAAAAAGCACTTTGCTGAAAAAATGCATCAGAGCTGAAAATACTTTGTTGTGCAAACAAATTTATGTGCAACAGCAGGCTCACGAGCTCAAAATAGCAAAGAGCTTCATGTTTCAAAAGCTTTTCAGATGAACTCTTAACGTTTAAAGTAACTAAAGCTGTCAGATTACTGTTACATCCGACATAAGTGTAAAAAAAAAACTAAATCAAATTCAAAACACAACACTTCAGTACCTGTATTCTTGGAGAACCAGGTGGGATCCCGTCTGTCTTCTTCTCTCCTCAGGCTGCATCTTCATGAAGACCGCTCAGTCGAACCGCCGGGCGGAGACGCTGATCTTCAGCCGACACGCCGTCATCGCCGTCAGGAACAACCGCCTGTGCTTCATGATCCGCATCGGAGATCTGAGGAAGAGCATGATCATCGGAGCCACCGTCAGGTTACAGGTGTGTCCGGATCACCTGCTGCATGATTGAAGTAAAATCCTTTAATCATACAGGATGTTTGTCTCGTCTGTAGCTGCAGATATCCCAGAATCCTTCCTGTTTGTCTTAAAAAAGGTAAACAAATAAGATTCAAATGAGCTGATTATTGATTAGGACTGTTTTGACCTGCAGGTGGTGAGGAAGACGACCACACCTGAGGGGGAGGTGATCCCCATCCATCAGATCGACGTGCAGACGGAGAGCGCGGTGGCCAGCAACAGCCTCTTCCTCCTCGCCCCGCTCATCATCTGCCACGTCATCGACAAGAACAGGTGATGTTCCGGCACACCTGAGCCCCTTCAGAATAAGATTCGTCATTGATTTTTTTAATTATTTGCCTCTGAAAAGTTCAAATGAATCAATATAAGACAGGAAAACTTCTCTCTTTGTCAGTTCTGCAGCTGAACACAGGTAAGAGCTGCAGAGGTGTGTGACTCACTGCCTCCACCTGCTGGACAAACACAAAGTTACAGGACTGAAAGGAAAAGTCTTATATCCACATTACATATTCACTCCAGACAGATTTTTAATACATTCTAATAACTCTACTTAAAAAAATTTAGCATTTGAGTGCACATCTGTCTTTTTTTTAACCCAGAATGCATTGCACACAGCTGAAAAGGAGGTGGTATTCACTCCTGCAGAACAAATTGTGATCGGTGGTGTGAGTGCACGTTAAAGTGGAACATTTCACTCACTTCTCATGGAGGTTTCTTACAGCCTATTTGTAATTTTTATACTCTAAAAATTTGCTAAAAAAATCTATATATATATTATATATATATATATAATATCTATATATTATATTGGAAGACAGAAACAGAAGCAGACGGCAGCATGAATGAGGCACCGACTGATAAATAAAAACAACACTATGAGGAACACGGAAAAGAGACGTAAATTATACTTTAATTCTTTTTAAACACTGTTTACTTGTTAGTAAACAGTGCTGGATAACAAACTGTAAAATATTCAAAGTACTGTGGTTATCAAATTATATACTCAATTACAACAAAATTAAAAAAGCTTGTGAAGTTACAGGAACATAAATGTTTTGTTTCTTTGCACTGTAAATAAACAGAATATGTATATTTTCTAAAAATGACTCATTGTTTCTCCCACAGTTTTCTTTTAAAAAGGTACTTTGGTGTCTGATTCAGCACAGTCACACTGTAAACAGCACTGAGTTGCACACACGGGGTCTTTTAACTCATAGTTGTGTGTTTGTGTTTGTGTTTGTGTTGTTTGTGTTTGTGTTGTTTTTGCTCTCAGCCCTCTGTACGACCTGTCGGCCATGGAGCTGCAGTGCAGCGACCTGGAGGTGATCGTCATCTTGGAGGGAGTCGTGGAGACGACGGGGATCACCACGCAGGCCCGGACCTCCTACGTCTCCGAGGAGATCCAATGGGGTCACCGTTTCGTCCCTATAGTAACGGAGGAGGAGGGCGTGTACTCTGTGGATTACTCCAAGTTTGGTAACACAGTCAAGGTACGAGTTCAACAAACAAAGTCTACAAATATGAAAGATGCTTTTTGTTTTAAATACTTTTCCAAAAACCTCCTGCTGACATGAGATCATGATTTTGGGACAGAAAAAAACATTCATCTCATGTCCTGTTGTTGCTCTTGAAGGTGGCGACGCCGCGCTGCAGCGCCAGAGAGCTGGACGAGAAGCCGTCCATCCTAATCCAGACCCTCCAGAAGAGCGAGCTGTCGCACCAGAACTCGCTGAGGAAGCGCAACTCCATGAGACGCAACAACTCCATGCGTAAAGGCGCAGGAAGCAGCGGAAACCTGCGCAGGAACAACTCTGCGCTCGCCATGCCCAAAGTGCAGTTTTTCACCCCGAGCGATGGAGGCCAGACCGTGAACGCCGTCACCTGACATGAGGCCTGCCTCCTGCTGGCTGCCCTGCTCCTCCTGGTGGGAAGGAGGGTTTTGGATGTTGGTGTATCTTCTGTTCAAATTGGACTCATTCTTTTTCTGTTTCCTGCTTTATCTAGACTTGTTTTCCAACACTTTTACTGTTAATGCTCCATGTGTAGGCGCATGGGGTAAACTGGCTCTTATTTTGAAAATCCTGCTGACATCCTGCAGTTTGGCCTCGCTGTTAAACCTTTTAGAGCCCCCACAAAGCAAAATTTAAACATTTTAATAGATATTTTTTATTTTAATTTTATGATAATTAATTTTTTTCTGTTGACTGTCATTAAAGTGATAACTGCAAACATTGTGCCTTATGCCCTCAGTACCATTTTGGGATAGATTTATTTTCTTATTGACTGAAGACAAAGTTTAACTACTTGTTCTGGTGGGAAATCAATCACTGTACTGTACATGTGTATTTTCACTTTATTTTTTGTCATTTGTGTTGTTTGAAAATAAATGCACTCTCTTCATTTAAATATGGGTTCAGTATGTGAAGTTTCAAAGACTTGAGGCCAGAAAACTTACAGGAGAACCGACTGGAGTCCGTTTTACCGCTTCGGTTTGGTTTGTCCGTCCGGGCTTCCGTACAAACATGGCGGACCGACATGGAGTAACCGGTGTAATCTGTCAAAGATGGCATTCAGAGAGGCTGATTCTGAGGTAATGAAAACAATTATTAATTATGATGGTCACAGTGTCCTATTCAGCCCTTTTCAACTTGCACAGTTTACCGAGTAACAAACTGTCCCTGACTCAAATGCTGACGCACTTTAGATAATCTTTAGGGATGGTGTTCAGGTGAACTTTGAGCTTTTTCTCTGGAGGATGCTTTGACCGGACTGCGCGGACTTAATTAAAGACACATTTGAGGAAGCTCCGGCTTCATTGCTAAGCACATCCTTGTTCACTTGTTTCAGGGAATTCGATTATTCTTATTGCTTTTGCCGATAAAACTTTAAATATATTTGTAATAGTTACTACTGTTTGTTGGTATAGTATTAAAAAAGTTTATTAATTCATCATGTTCATGCCAAATGCCGACGCTCGTGAAGAAGCGCCAAAAACTGTAGTTCCTCCAACGGCCGTTAGAAGCAGGCTAAAGAAAGTCCGTCTGTGATGAAACAAGACCTGATCTTTATGGCTTGTTTTACCATTCAAGACCCCATACGGCGTTCATTTTAAAAGGACTTAGTCAAACTACAAGGCTCAAATTTTACTTATTTTTTAAGTATTGAAAAGTTTTCAATGATGGCATTGAGTGTAAGCTAGCAGCTAACCTTCCGTTAGGCTTTATGGCGCCAGAAAAACAAGATGGCGGCGGCCATAATGACATTTTTTTTTTTTTTAATCTTTATTAAGAAATACTTTTTAGAACAGTGCAATACAATACAATACAATGTGATGACAACCGCCAGGGGGCTACAAACATTCAGAGGCAGTATTTCAGAATATTACATTACACAAGTACATTGAAAAGAGTACAAAAAGTCTTGATGGCTGTCATATTAGTCGAATATCTGATAGTTTTAATATATTGTTTGACTTCATTATCAAAGACGGAAAGGAGTGGTTTTTAACTAGTGTATCGACATTTGTGGATATGCCATTTGGCTAAAAATATAATAAGATCAATGATATAAAATTGTTTGGTTTTTTTTTCCACAAATGGAAAGTCAGTGATGCCAAACAATATATGTTCAAAGCAAAAGGAAAAATGTGATTCAATACAAGTAGAAATCAAGTTGCAAATATCTTTTCATAATTTGGTGGAGAAGGGGCAAGACCAAAATAAATGAAATACATCTTCAGCGTGTCCTACACAAAAAGAGCAATTTATATCTATATCTATATCTTTTTTGAATCATTGTAAAAAAAACTTTTGATGGGTAAAATTTATGAAATATTTTAAAAGATTCTACTTTTACTTTATTAGTTATCATATATATGGCTGGCAAGTTACAAATCTTTTTCCGTTTAAGGTTATTAATAAAAGTTTTCCAATAAGCTACCACATATGGGATTGATACAACATTTTTCTGAAATAATGAAGGTACACGATGATTACTATTGCGTGTTGAAGAGAAACAAATTTTACCGATTTCTCATTTGGTTGGATCAATGGGTAATAATGTTGGATTTTGTCCAGCTGTATTTTCAAATAACATAATTACTCCATCAGGGATTGCATATATAATAATATTAAATTTGTTAATAGGGACACTGTATTAGGACACTGTATTTTAAAATAAATTCTTGATATGTCATTAATGACCCTTCTGGGTTGAACAACTGACAAACCAAGAGTATGTTGTGAGTAAACCAAAAAGGGTAAAATAAAAATTTGTTTCTGTATGTGATGTCTTTATTGTTCCATATGTAGTATCTATGTGGGGGAAAAATTATGTTTGTAGATCAATGAACAAGAAAGAAGCATCTGTTTATGAAAGTAGGATAGTTTTGAGGGGATTTTTTCAACATGATAATTACAAAGTAAAAGGAAATTTAGGCCTCCTAATTTAGAGAAAGTAAAATTTGGTATGAAGTTCCAAGTTGAAGATGGATTTTTGATGAATTTTTTAAGCCAATTTATTTTGAAAGTATTATTTAAAGTGTAAAAGTCTAAAAAGTTAAGGCCACCCTTATCATATGAGTTCATTATTACTGATTTTTTAATATGATGGTTTTTGTTCCTTCATATGAAGTTATACAACATCTTTTCAACATCTTTTGAGACCTTTTTGTTAACATCGAGAGATAAAGCAGCATATGTAAGACGGGATATTCCCTCAGCTTTGGTTAGCAAAATTCTGCCTTTCAATGACAAATCTCTTTGCAGCCATTGGATCAATTATTTCTGGGTTTTGTCAATAATCAAGTTGAAATTCAGATTGCATCTGGCTTCTCTATCTTTAGTAATGACGATTCCCAAGTAAGTAATAGTGTCTTTACAGGTATATTGCAAATAGAAGGGATGTCATAATATTTAAGAGCAAGCAATTCACATTTCTTTATATTCGAGTAAAGTCCAGATGCAGCAGAGAAAGTATTTATCAAATCAATAGATAAAGGTATCTGAGAGAGATCTTTAAAAAATAATGTCGTATCATCAGCCAGTTGGCTGATAATAACTTTGTTGCCCGCTATTGAGACACCTTTTAATGGACTAAGCTTTATAGAGTCAGTGAGTAGCTGAGTGCAGAGCAAAAAGAGATAAGGCAATCTGGGGCATCCCTGCCTGACTCCATGTTTAAGGAAGAAATAAGAAGTACCAGCATGCAATCTGATTGAGCAGTTTCCATTTGTATACATTGTTTTGACAGCACTGCTAAAATATGAGCCAAAGCCAAACTTCTCTAAGGCGCGGAATATGAATTTATGTTCGATTATGTCGAAAGCCTTGTAAAATTCTGAGAAGAGGATGAAACTTTTATCAGAGCATAAATCTGAATAATCAATTAAATCAAGTACTAGTCTGATATTGTTAGGGATATGTCTGATTGAGTCTCATCAATTATATGGTCCAAAACAGTTTTTATTCTTTTAATAAATACCAATGCAAATATTTTATATCTATATTAAGTAAGCAGATTGGACGCCAGTTGTCAATGAGGAGTAAATCTTTCTTTGGTATTAGAGTTATGAGGCCTTGGGTTAAGGTAGGAGGAAGGGATTCTTTGATTCTTTTGATACTTTCTAAGAAAAGACCAAGGAGGAAGGGCGCAAGCTGTTTGGAGAATGTTTTATAGAATTCAGAGGTAACACCATCTGTGCCTGGAGACTTATTAGGCTTGAGGTGTTCAATAGCAGATATAACTTCCTGTAGTGTTATTGGTTTGTCACAAAATTCTTTCAAGTCAGTGTCAATTAACCTAGTTTTTGTAAGAGACCCCATAAATTGACCCTGCTGCTGACCTATCGTTCGTCCATTGAGAGCCTACTGACCTACTGTATCACAGTGTGGTACGGCAGCTGCACCATGGCAGAGGCTTCAGAGAGTTGTAAAGGCAGCCCAGAAGATCATTGGCTGCCCTCTCCCCTCCCTGATGAACATTTACATCTCCCGCTGCCTTAACAGAGCAAAAAATATCATCAAGGACAACTCCCACCCTGGTTCTGACCTGTTTGACCTGCTGCCCTCAGGGAGGCGCTACAGGTGCATCAGAACAAAAACAAACAGACACAAGAACAGTTTCTTTCAAGTCAAGTCAAGTCAAATCAAGTCAAGTCAAGTCAAGTCAAGTCAAGTCAACTTTATTGATATAGCGCCAAATCACAAGATTAAGTTTTCTCAAGACACCTTACATATAGAGTGGATCTGTACCACACTAAATTTATTGAAACCCAACAGTTGAAAGCAATTTCAACATGAGCATGTACTTTGGGATAGTAGAAGGAAAAACTTCCTTTTAACAGGCAAAAATCTCTGAACAGATCCACACTCAGAGGTGGGCAGCCATCTGACAAGACTGGTTAGGTTAAGAGAGTGAGAGCAAGAGAGATAGAGAGGGAGGAATAGACAGACAGAGATAGATGGATAGGATGGACAGCCTTGACCAGCAATCCAGACACAACCACAACACATGATCTGTCAGGCAAGAAAGTAGAAAGACTCTGGGAATATGACAAGTTTGTGACAAGCACTGCTGGAACATAAGCTAAGCAGACTGAGAAAGAGAAGGAGGGAGGAGCTCAGTCCATCATAGAAATCCTCCCAGTAGCTGAGGTTACACAGGAGAAAGTCTTGATAGCTGAAGGCTCTAACTCTTATTCTACTTTTGGAGGCATTAGGAACTTGTGCATACTGGCTTGATACAGGAGAGCTTTTCCAAATGGTCCAGGGAAACTGTAAATAGACAGCAGAGGGATTAATAATGTTTGACTCTGGAAATGGCTCAGTGAACCCAGTCAAACTTCCGGAGACAGTCTGGAGGGGCAGGTCTATGGATGACAACCAGACCCTTTGTCTTATCTGGTAACCGGGGTGGCAGAGCAGTAGCGGTCTGCCTGTTTGTTTTCTCATGGCTCAGCTGGTGACATCTCTGGACAAAGGCGCAGGCAGAGGGCACAAAAGTCTACTCCTCTTGAGAGGGGAACAGTGGGGATTGATACCTTAAACAGACCTGTAATGGGGGAGAGCCCTGTAGGGATGACAGGCATTGTGTGTATACTCCACCCGTGGAGTGTTGCCCTCAGAGGCCAGTACACTGGTGATGAATTCCAGGGCTATCTGTGACCATGGTTGATAAGAACTTGGCAGTGGGTGTAGCGGTACAGCTGTAGGATGTTTAGACAGCTTAACATGGGGTCAGTTGGGACAGACAGCCACATATATAACCACATCCTTCTGCATGTGGGGCCACCAAAGCCTCTGGCAGAGACTAGCTATGGTGCATTGGACCCCTGGGTGGCAGGTAAGTCTGGATGCATGAGCCCATTGCAGAACCTGAGGGTAGGCAGGGACAGGGACAAATAGCCTTCCCCTAGGGCTCATTTCCTATTGTGTGGGCAAGGCGTGTAATATCTCCATCATTTAATTCTGAGATGTTAGATGTAGGGGAGTTGATTATTTTACAGGCAACATGTGATCTTAGTGAGTTTGTTTTTGGAGATGGACAGCATGGTGTGAAAACTGGGGAAACAGTATAGCAAGATGGTTTGGATTATGTTTTTGTCAAGTAACATCAGGCAGTTGGTGGTGTCAATAAAAAGGGCACTGAGTGTATGGAAATGAAATTCAGCCTCTTTAATGTTCGTTCATTAGAACAAAACTTTAATTTGTAATAATTTTATTACCTCCCATAATATTTACTTTTTATGGTTACTGAATCGTGGTTGACAACAGATGAAAGTGTGCCACTGATTGAAACAGCTCCTCCTGGTTTTTCCGTTTTTAACAAACCTAGAGCTTCAGGCAGGGGAGGTTGAGTGGCGGTATTCTCTAAAAACTGTTTTAAATGCTCAGCAATTGATTTTGACATATTTTTATCTTTTTAAGTATTTTTGCTTTCTTCTGAGAGGTTCACTTTATACTTATACTTTATACTACTAAACATCTAGTTTTATGAAAAATTTTTATGAGATAGTCTCTATCAGCAGGCAAAAATACAAAAATATCCTGATTTTAAGTGATTTTAACATCCATGTTAGCTGTCCAGACAATGTTTTAGCCACTGACTTTTTAAAGATACTTGATACTTTTAACTTCTTTTTATGCTCTGTCAGGCGTAGGCAAATAAAAGCTCATCTTCTTGACCTAGTGCTGTTTCATGGCATCATGATGAGCGATGTTGTATGCCATAAAAGGATAATTTCTCATCATAAATATGTTAATTTTTATATTTCTACCCAAAGCACTATCACTGACAATACAACCTTGTCTTATTCATGCATTATTAACTCCATCTCAGCCGTTAACTTCTGTGCTTGCTTATGCTTTTATGTTCTCTGATTTTGGCTTTAAGTTTTCAGTGAATATTAATGATGTCATTACAAATTTTAACTCTTGATGTAAAAATATCTTGGACATTGGTGGCTTCTCTAAGGCTCAGAAAATTGAAAACCACAAGAAAACCTTGGTTAAATAGTTAAATCAGATTACTGAAACAGTTGTGTTGTACAACTAAAATGAAATGGAAGGTTTCAACACAGCTAACAGACTTTAGACTCTGATAGACCAAATGAAAATATTCAATCAAGCAGTGAAATTGGAAAGAGATAAGTATTATAATTATCTCATTGATGCTCATTAATCCAATCCTAGACTTCTCTTCAGCATTGTTGGCTGGACATCAAATCCACCTCCTGCTATCATTGAATCATCATTCGACAAATGTGAACATTTTAAGTCTTTTTTTCCGACAAAATCAAAAATATCAAAACATTACTCCATTTTCTGCCCTGTCGGTCCCTAAACACATTCCTCCTAGCTCCAACTTTAGCCTTAATTCGTTAACATAATAACAATAGAAGTTACAACTGAAATCTTCTCCAAAATTAAGATCTCTACCTGCTCTCACGATGTCACTCCCTCCCATTTCCTAAAAGAGTCCCTTTCCATAACCTGTTCAGTTCCACTGGAATTATTCATCCTGTCACTTTCATCTGGTTTTGTCCCTGACTATTTTAAAATCTCATGCCTCTCTTTACAAAACATCAATAAACTCCAGTTGATTCAAAACCCTGCAGCCAGACTCATAACCAGGTCCAACAGGAGAGAACGCATCACACCAATTTTAAAATCCCTTCACTGGCTCTCTGTCCATTATAGAGTGGATTTTAAAATTTATTGATTACTTTTAAGGCTCATTTGGGGCTTGCTCCTGCTTATAAAGCCAACCTTTTAACCTCCTATGAGCCTTAAAGTGCTCTTAAATTATTTGGTAGATCATTAATGGCCATTCCTTGGTCAAACCCTAAAACTTAGGGTAACCAAGCCTTCTCTGTTCTGCCTGCCCCTCAGTTATGAAATGACCTGCCGGAGTAGATCAGAGAAGCCAACACATCATCTTCTTTTGAGTCACCCTTAAAAACTTTCTATTTTAGACTTTCGATTTTCGATTGATTGTACTGTTTGTCTATAATAAGTCTATCTCTCATCATATTTTCAGTCTTTTGTCTCCTTAATGTTTTGGCTGTTATGTTTTTGCTGTTTTTATTTGAGTGTAAAGCACTTTGTCACTTGTATTTTGAAAGCGCTACATAAAAAAAGGGTATTGTTATTATCATTATTATTATTATTATTGACACTAAGGAGGGCCAAAAAAGCCTTGACATCATAATATTTGTAGTTGTGTTGTGTCGAATGTAGAGATTAAGTTAATGTAGAGGGCAGCTCAAAAGTTTCCAGGTGCTTCTAGGTGTTGAAGGAGTGGGTGAAGGAGATGTACTACAGCATCCTCCATTCCCTGCTTAGCCTTGTAGGCAAACTGATACTTGTCCAGCTGTGGTTTGACTGAAGGGAGAATGGTGTGCAGGATCAGTGTCTTATAATATTTACCTACTATGGGGTGAGTGCGACTGGTCGGTAGTGGTTCAGATGAGTGGGATTTTTTTGGTACTGGAATGATAATGGATATTCTAAAGAGGATGGGCCACCACACTGTCCTGTAGGATTCTTACATGATGGAGGAGAAAATGGGAGAGAGCACCATGGCACAGATCCCTGGCTGGGATGTCATCCCGCCCTGTAGCCTTGCCAAGTTTACACCTGCTCAGGTCCTGTCAAATGTCCCCCACTATGAGGGGAGGATTTATTGGTTTGTGTTATGGAAAAGCACTGAGTAGCTCCTTTCCTCTCTCCCCTACAAGGTGTGGTAATAAGAAGGTCAATATCCCCACATTCAATGTACAGATGACATTAAGGATTTTGATGTTAGTGCACCATTAGTTGTTGATAAAGACATAGCCCCCCAACCCTCTCCTCTCCCAACTGACTTGTCCTGTCAGCCTTGATATTGAAGAAGTTATCAAGACTGACCTTGGAGTCGGAGGCTGACTCATCAAGCCAGGTCTCCACCAGGGTGATGATGCAGGTGTCTCTGAAGACCCTGTCCCCAGGTTTTGAGGGACACTTCCTCAGCCTGGTGCGCGCACCACCTTGCCTCCCTCTTTCTGTTGGTCAGATGTCTGGAGGGGGGACAGTCGTTGGTTTCTTGTTGCAGAAGATAGAAGTGCAAAGCAGTAGAAGATCTACCAGACTGGTGATGAGTGGTCTGTTTACATTTACTCTGGTTGTAGTAATGTTACTGCTGAGCTGTTTTCAATGATCCATGGGGTCATTAAGACAATCCAGAACATCTTGTAGCAGTCCAGCATTTTGACGTTTGGCTAGCCAATGACATGGACCAAAACAAATTTTGACAAACAAAAACAAACGAGACAGAACGCTAATATAAACAGGAGGCTGACACGACAGATCATGTCACATGGTCACATTAACAAGTAGAGTGCCCACCTTATTTGCCTGGAGTTGAGACACTTAGCCGTCTGATATACTGTAGATTTTTATGATCTGTCCAAACCAAGAATTGTCTCTCTGCCTCATCCAACTAATGTCTCCACTCAACGTCACTCAACTTTACCACCAGCAGCTCAGCTGCCGATGTCACAATTGTTTTCTCTGGGACAGACAGTGGGAGAAAAAAGCACAGGGCTGCAACTTATCATCGTTGGGGGAGTGATAGGACAGGATGGCCCCAACTCCTGCATCAGAGACTTCCACCTCAACTACGAACTGTAGCTGAAGTGGATGTGATGAGAGTGTGAGCAGAAGTGAAGGCTTTCTTAAGTTTACTATAAGCCTTCTCAGCAGCAGCGGACCAGGAAACGGAAACCTTGAAGAGTTAAGAGCAGTTAGTGGGAGAAAGACAGTGTCCCATGACACTCACACATCTCAACCTTCACTACAGCTGATTCCCCAGTAGTCATTGCAGGACCTGCCTCTACACATGTCATGCTGCACATGCCCCTGTGGAGACTTAGAGAATATCAGAATATCATCCAGGTATACACAGACAATTTTGTTGACCATGTCCCCCAACACTTTATTGACAAGGGCCTGGAAGACAGCAGGGGCATCAGCCAAACCAGAAGGCATACCAGGTACTCATAGTGTTCACTGGGTGTGTTGAAGGCTGTCTTTCACCAGCTCCCTCACCAATGCTCACTGGGGGATAGGCATTTTGTAGATCCAGTTTGGAGAAGATGATTGCTCTCCGTCAGTTCTCAAAGGCAGAGGAGACTAATGGCAATGAATAACAGTTCTTAATAGTATTGTCACTGAGACCTCAGTAGTCAACGCAAGGCCTGAGGGAAGTGTCTCTCTTCTCTGCGAATAAGCCAGCACCTGCTGGAGAAGAGAATGGCTGAATAATGCCAGCAAACAAAGGTTGAGGTTCAGTATGAGGTTCAGGCTACTTTATTTATCCCCTCGTGTAGATTTGTTTTGCAGCCAGCAAGACAGTGACATCCATTATGACAGACAATAACAGAACACGTAATACATGAACAAAACACAACACTGACTAAAATGTGATAAAAGTCCTTGAAAAAAATGAAAAAATGATAAAATGATAAAAGTGTTCAAGGTTCTACCAGTCAGGGCATATGAGGGAGAGAGCTATCAACAAAAAAAAAAAAAAAAAGATTAATAAGCCAGTGTGAAAATACATTTAGAACTCTAATAAATAAATAAATAAATAAATAGATATGATAAAATTCTTGTGCATAATATTGCTACAGCTGGTTCAGTTCAGTGATAGCAGTGGGAACAGAACTATTTTGTACTTTCTTGTCCTGCATCGTGGAACTAAAAAACCTCTGTCCAGATGGAAGATGCTGAAATTCGCTGTTCAAAGGGTGGGAATCATCATCGAAGAGTTAGCTCTGTGCTGTAAGTGTCTGGTATACAGGGATGCTGGGTAGAGCTGTGACTCACCAATCAGTTGACGAGACCATTTAACCAACTGGTTCAGGGAATTTTTATCCTTTAAAGATGTGTGACCAAACCAAGATACTATAGAGAAATTCATGACAGATTCAGTGAAAGTACGATAAAATATGGTCATTTTGGTTTGATTGATTTGAAAGTATGACGGTTTCCTAAGACTATACAAATGCTGGTGAGCCTTTTTACACACCTCTTTACAGTTAGCTTTAAAGTTCAGGTTTGAATCAGTGATGATCTTAAGGTATTTATAAGTCTGTACATACTTAATTGTCGGTCCTTGATTACAGTGGCTACATTCACATGAGTTTTCTTCCTGAAGTCGATTTATATATCTTTAGTTTTAGATATGTTGTGCTGGAGGTAAGACACACCCCCTGTACAAAGTGATCAGTGATTGGGTCGTGGCTGGTCTCATTTTCATGGAGCAGACTAACACTTACAGAATCATCTGCATATTTAATGATTGTCCAATTGTCCTATCTTCCCTGACACACATTTGTATACGGAATAAACAGCAAAAAGAGACAGCACACACACTTGGGATGAACCAGTAGAAGAACATTAACGGTCAGACAAAATACCATTTACCCTGACTCTCTGAGTCCTATTTGTAAAAAAGTTAAGAATTCAGCCTACCAGATTGTTACTTAAGTCAAACTGTTCTAGAAGCCCTCTGATCAGGACACGAGGCTACATTGTGTTAAAAACTGCAGAAAAGTCCACAAATAAAAGTCTGCCATGCATCCTATTACTGTCCAAATGTTTTAAAAGTATGTCTAACAGAGTTAGTGTAATGTTCTTCACTTCTTTGTAAGGCCTGTATGCAAACTGCATTAGATCTAATGCATGTTCTATTCCTCAAAATCTTATACCTGACCAGTTTCTCCAAGATTTTAATTAAAACTGAGGTCAGAGCAATTGGCCTAAAGTCATTCAAGTTTTAGGGCAGCTGGATTTAGGAACAAGGACAACAACAGCATCTTGTCGGCAAAGACTTATTAAAAATGCAATGAAATACAGGACTGAGTTCTTTAGCACAATATTTAAGTGAATCAAACACAGATATTAACAGGACCATGTTTTTGTTTTTTTTTACTTTTACAGAAAGGAAGGCTTTTTCCACATCCTTTTGATGAATCTTAAAGTGCTGATTGTCCTTGAGGTTATGACTCAGTTCCTGCATTTTGTTGCTAAAATCAAAGGTATCAAACTGACAATAAAAAAATGAAAAATATTAGTCAGATCAATGTCTATGTTTAAACTGTCCAAGGCATGAGTGCTATGCTCTGCCTATTGAAGCTCTGTCATATTTTATGAACTCATCAATGCTGAAGCAAGATTGTTTGCAGCCCTCTTGTTCTACAATTCTGTTGTGTTAGGCTATTAGAATTTCAATCTTTAGTTCCCGTGTAGCTAAATGCTGATCAGATGCTGTGCCCTATTTAAAAAGCACGTCTCTTTCTCAGTAAGCAGTTGTGGAAACAAAAAGCATATTGTTAGGATATATGTTCACCTGCTTACAAAGGATGATCATGTCCCTGCAAAAGGTTAAAATCACCCAGAATGATGTTTGGTACATCAGGTGTGATGAATTGCAGTTTCTGCACAATATCAAAGATGGTGCTGCAGGTTGAGGTGATGCCTGCCTTCGGATGAAAATACACTTTAGTTTTAAAAAGTTAAGGAAACATACAGGGCAGGTAAAATTGCACATTGCTACAGATAAAAGTTCCACATCTGGGGCACAGATGTGCTCTCTCACAGTCACAGAGCTGCAATTGTTTATTAATGTACAAACATACCCCACCTCCTTGAGTCTTCTCCCTTACCTCTGCACATCAATCCAGACAGAGTACCGTATTTTCCGCACTATAAGGCGCATCGGATTATAAGGCGCACCTTCAATGAATGGCCGATTTTAAAACTGTTTTCATATATAGGGCGCACCGCATTATAAGGCGCATAGAATAGAAACTACTGTAGTGGCTGGGG
>JAQMCX010000037.1:11336368-11381571 GCA_029814765.1 Acanthurus leucopareius | reverse complement strand
TGGAGCAGGATCCGCAGTTTTATTGTCTTAAACTTTATATAAATGAAGTTCAAATCTATTTCTTCAGAACAAATGGAAAATAGGTGTAATCCAATTATAACTCGCCTCTTTTTAGCTTTTTTATTGAAATTACGTTGTTACAGTGATAATTGTGAAGTGCTGGCTTATTATTTACAGAATCCTGCATGCTCAGCGTCTCATTTTAAAACAATTTTGTCCCCCTTTCAAAAATTAATTCTTACCTTTTTGGCCTAGTGTCTTGCAGAATTATTCTATAGCTACTCTGTTTTATTATTCGTGAAAAAATGCAAACATCAGGAAACCCGCTTAGGACATAAATCTTAGAAAATGCAAACCTACTAAAGGACTCCTGATTTAGAGCAAGTCAGAGACTGAGCCAAGATTAATTTTCATCCCACCTTATTTTATTAAGCAAAGTATCAGAATGGTCTGCAATTAGTTATTTAACAAAAACAAAGATAACTTAGGGAATGTAATGAACAGTACACGATACTGTTGGAGATTAATTGCTATAAAACCAAGTATGAGAAATAATAATAGAGAATGTGACTGACTTACACGTTGAAATGTGTGACTCACATTTGTGACATGTACTGTGTGCATATATGTGTGTGTATGTGTGCCAGATGACTCTGTATGCCAGTGGAAGTGCCAGCAGCTGAACAGTAGTTGATGTGACAGTGTTGAGAATAATAAGACATAATGAAGTAAAGCAAACTTGTACTGAAACTAGTTCACATCCGTCTTAGGCTGCATGTGCTCAAGATGTGGTAACAGTACAGCATTTAAAAAACAGAACAAAACAAAAAATCATTACCTATGGTTACATAGCAAATTAGACAGCTTTAAGCCATCAGTGAAAACAAAAAATATAATATATATATATATATATTTCTATTTATTATTAGCCCTCACAAATTAGCACTCTACCCCTTGAGTCTCTAATCAGGGTTGGAATTGAATTAATAACTTCACTGGCCTCAAATACATGTAAAATACCCGAAGTACTGTACTTCATGTGTGAAAGCTAAATGAATTGCACATCAGTCACTCAGGAAGGAATATCTCTGAAACTGAAAAGTAAAAACTAAAAGATAAACAACAAACTCTGCTCTTTCTACAGTAGAGGCTGTTCAAAATTGAGATGGAAATCAAAACTTACAGTGACCCGTTTAATAACTCCTCTCTAATTCTATCATTGGACACAGTATTATTTTGTCTGTTTGAAAAATAACATTCACAAGCATATAGAGTAAATTAATCTCTAATGTAAATATCTGGAAGAAACATATAAAAAAAAAATAAAGGTGGAAAATAAATCAGTTTTCTCGCTCAGGAGAATGTTCCCCTGCTACTGGTAACAATTCAGCATATTAACAAAAAATCCACTGTACATCAGACTCTAAAAGATATTTACTGTCACCTCTTGTTAATGATTTACATCCAAAAATAAAATTAAATCTTCAGTCAGTTTTTTTCCTTTTTTTTTTTTTTTTAAGTTGTCAGTAAAAACATCAGAGGCTGGTGTGTCCTGCAACGTTACGATGCAGTGTGACAGTCAGAAGGTCAGTACTTCACACATAAAGAACAACAGAGCAGAAACAAAAGCAGACTCCTAACAAAGCTAGGATTACTGCTCGTCTTTACCACAGTGTCAGTGACTAAACCTCAGTTTGTTTTACAGTGTCTCGCCTTATCTCTATGTTTTGATCACAGCAGCATGGACTCCTGCATGGCAAATGCCTCCTGTGCATGTCTGTAGTGTGGTCCTCCAAACAGCTGGGGGAGCTGATGCCTCATGACAGGCTGCTGCTCCTGGAATTGTGTCCTGTAGTGGTGCAGGCTGTCTGGGTTGGCTGGAAAAGTGAACTCTTGCACGGGGGACATTTGGGCTCGCTGAAAACTGGGTGAGCGGGGCATCCCACCTGGGGATTGAGGAGGAAGCTCACCCCCCAGCCCCCACGGGAGCCCGTCTACAGGCTGCCGTGGCCCGTCCTCTGGCTGGTAGTGAGTGTTCATCTCGCCTTTCCGAAGCCCCTCAAACCTGAAGTCACCTTGAGCAAAGACCTGCTTTTGCAGGTAGATGGGCGTGGTGCTCCCCTGGGTTTCCAGTTTCATGGAGTGTTCTGGGGGAGGTCTAGCATTGAGCGGGATGTGGGTGGAGCTAGGTGGCGGCTGCCTGCGATAGGTGGTGAAGGAGTTGTTCATGAGAGCCTTCTCTGGGGATTGGTTTTTGGTCTGCCGCTGGGTGGTGGCATACGCTCGTTCCCCGAATGCCACCGTGGAAGGTGGGGTAAATCTTGGGGATGGAGCATACAGTCTGTCCTCCCCCCTTGGATCCAGGGTCACACTGTAGGCAGGATGTAAGATGGGGACCTCAGTAGTAGTTCTGCCTGGGGAGTGCTGCTGGGGAAGGTTGTGGTACTGGCTCTGGCTGCCAGGGTAGCTTGCCTGGACCCCTGCTGGACTGTTGTGGAAAAATTCAGGAGGAACAGGATGTTTGGCCATCCTTTGCCCTGATGTGACGGACACAACGCTCCCAGCCAGACTGGGTCCACGGCTGGGGCTGCCCTGTTGGAGGGACGATATACTGAAGGGCGTCTCACTGCGAGGGGTCCTCATTCTGGACGGAGGTCGCTCAAGATCCAGGATCTCAAAATTCTGCTCCGGCAGCTCTGGTACATTGTCATACTGGGAGGCGTTGGAGCCTCTGTCGGTTCCCGGGATGAAGCCCTTGGAGCGTGGCCGTCGGTGGGGCAGAGCACCGTCTTCTGGGCTGGAGGGGGCTGGTGATGTCCCACGAGTCAGCTTGATCTCCCGGGCTACCTCCCGGGCTGCCGCTGCTTTGGCTGCTTCCAACTTTGTCTCAGACGGTTTGACCCAGCGGGGAGTGATGTCTCTGTGAGAGCTGGAGGCTGCGTTGGTGTTATGGTTGGCGGTGGCGTGGCTTTGAGGCTTCCGTCTCTCCGCTGTGCTGAGCTGTGGTGTCGGGGTAGGAGCTGAGGATGGTGTTGTTCCCCTCTCTGGCGTGGATGAGGTTGACTGCTTTTGGTGCTCATTAGGGATCTCCCCTGATCCCCTGGAGCGGGCATCCCTCCTCTCAGCCTTGCGGAGGCGCATCGGTTTGTCCAGCGAGTCACGGCGTGCCCGGCTAGGTGGCCGACTGTCACGCTGGCGGTCTGGAACAGGACTCGAGTCCCTGGTAGGCCTGGCTTGCTCAGCGTGGCTTTGCCCATTGGCCATGTGGTTCACCTCTGCAAGCTCAGGAGGAAGCTGTCCGAGAGGCTTCTTGGGATGTTCTTCCTCTTTACCTGCAAGATTAAAACAGTAGAAACACATTTTAACATCATCAGGAGCCCAGACTGAAAGATGATGGTTGAACACACTGTTTTGTGCTGATTCACATCAGATGAGGAGTCACGATAGGAACATGGATTCATGCAACACCACTGCCATAGAGAGGTAAAAACAAAGGAGAATTACATTCATGAAGGTACATAATCACATCTCCACAGGCGAGCAAAGGACAGAAAAAAAATATCAGAATAATATTTTAAATTAATTCTCGGCTTGCTGGAGGGCTCTATAAGGAAGTAACACTCAATTGAGCAGCCTCTGAAATTATGAGTTTCACTTCATTTCAGTAAACTGTACTTAGCTGCAGCAGTGGCCACAGACTTGAAAGGTCATGCAGAAATAATTCTTGATTAATGAACCCTCTTAAATGTACTGAGACTTGTAAGTGCTAGCATTAAAGCCAGAGAAATATGTCTCTACTTAAGACTATTCAGCTTAAACCACAGTTTTATCTTAAGGTACATGTTACAAGTGATGACATTAATACTTGAATTTACAGCTTTATGTCAAAAAGAAATAAAAAAACACATTTGACAGGAACATTTAAATAAAAAGTACAGTTGACGGGAACACGGTGTGCAGACACAGTGACGGTGACGCTGGGTGTTGTTTGGGACTGTAAAGGGAAAGTGTGATCACCAGAGTCAGGAGACAGCAGCTGGAGGAAGATGGAAAGTGAATCCACAGGCTAAATTATCCGTCTATGACACGTTTATTCACTGGCAATGGCCTTTTTTCTCCTGTGCAAACTAATTAATATGATAATGGAGAACCAGAGCTTGATATCTCCACTGAATTTTTTCGAATCGGTCTCTTGAAGAGATTGATTTCTTGATTTTATGAATTCATAATGGGTTATTCAAATCAAGATTGACTAGAAAAATCCTTTAAAAACAGCTTTAGGGGAAACTAATTTAAGTTATGTAATTTTTCTCAAACAGTTTTCCTTCATTAGTGTTAATTTGAATCTTTTGTCACCAAATTAATAGTTTTGTTTCTTCTTTCAGAAATCCCTCTTCACTGGAGACCATCCTGTCCACAATACATGTAAGTAAACTAAGTCAAAGTTCCTGAATATACTTTCAGATGGAGTATTAGCGGTATGGTCATTTATTTTTCATTTGAATCTTCCAAAGGTAATTTTGAAAACCATTAATGTGTGACCCTCATGAGCAAGTCCATTAAGACTTTACAGCTATAATGTAATTTCTTACAGTGAAAAAGTCAGACTTAATGTTTAAAAGCTGCGTGATAATATGATAATGATTTCAAACTCAAGGCTTCACTTAAGATTTTAAACTTAAAAACAGTTCAGAAAACATTCTCGGTGGTCCTCATACTGATTAAATTTCACTGCAGTGGTGATAGTGGCTCGAAAGCAAATGAGTGTTTCTCTCAACTAAAATTACATTCAGTAAAGTTCAAAACTTCAGAACCAGAAAACCACTGTCATTTCTTACTGTAAAGCTAACCCAGATACAAAAGTGCAGACTGAAAAATATTCCCTCTGCACACCAGCAAATGTGGTAGCAGTTGGTTGTTAAAGCAGAAGTTAAACAAAAGCCTCCAGTGTTGGAAAGTGGCTCATTATCTTGTCAGCGGGCAGAGAAACTAACAGACAGCTACTGTTTTAGTTGTGTGGGCTTTGGAAGAAGGGAAAGTTCTGGGCCCTTCTTCACTATTTAAGTCAAAAAATCTCAGTCAAAATAAGTGGCTGCTACTGTTTTAGGGGACAAACTGTTTTATGACTAAATGCAAGAGGAAACCTGAAAAATGAAATGCAAACCTGAAAGGGATTGTTGAGGACAGGTGTTGATGCATTTGGTAAATGTAGAAATTACTCTTGCTTAACATATGACTGTGACCATAAATCTGCAGTGAGCTTCAGATGACAAACCTGAGAGGTCTGGTTTATTGAAAAAAGTAACTATTTTTAATAATAAGCTGCAGTATTTAATATTTATTGTATAAGTCAGCAGTTGATTAAAAACTGGCTAACAAAATGTCGACTAATACTGGCTACAGTTAGCTATCGAAACAGACTTGAATTAAATGAGCTAAATAACAAGTTTCCGTAATAAATCAGTATCATGCAGTGCCTTTAGTTGCCCACCAGAGGGCACATTATGTCACCTGAAAGACCTTTCTTCACTCTGGAATCAAAACATGGGAGTAACAAGGTAAAATAAAATCAAGAAAATACAAAAACAGGAGAGCCAGCCACTGCAGGAGTTCACTGAGCACTGAAGCGATGCATCTGAACTTTGATAAAAATATTATATAGAGGATAAAAAAACAGCTGGAAGACTAGTTTGTGAAGGTAAACCGGAGTTCTGTTGGACAGACGGCAGACAGACAGGACAGAGAAACGGACTGACTGAGGGACAGATGGGACAGAGAGACATGGAGAGGGAAGACCAGTCAGGATAGCCCACCAGTTACTGTTGTAGGAGGGGATGTGGCCCCCGCTCACGGCCACACTTTTGTTGTTGGTGGCTAACATCGTTTGAAAGAAGAGGGAGAGAAGGCAGATTAATGAGGAGACAGAGCAAGATTAGAAATATGCTGCTACTACAGATGATAAATCTACAAGCTAAAGGACAGCAGGAAGCCACAGAACCTGAAAGAGCTTTTGTTTTACTGTCAACTTTTAGTGTTTCTGGCTGATATTTTACTGATTTGATATGTTTTTCAAGCACCAGATCGATGTCAACTACAGCTTTTAATTGATTTGTAGGCTTATTACTTGTTATTTTGATTAATAGACTGTTTGTTGAGTGCAAAAATCAAAGTCAAAATAGTGAAAATGCTCTTCACAGTTCAATGAGGTCTGTGGTTAATGACTTTAAATCACTTTTTGTTTTCTGACCAACAACAAAACCCCTAAAATATTAAGTTTACAATAGTATAACACTGGAAAGACAACAAAATTTAGTCTTTGATCATGAATTATTGAAAGAGTTATATTTACTTGTGTGTATTGCAGTACTTTTAACAAGGTGCTTTTGATTTTAATAGTTTTGCACAGAATATAACATAATACTTAAGATCAGATTTGTGGTAAAATGCAAGAACAGAGCAGTATCTAGTTTGTGGTTGTTTCTGTGCTTCTGTTGCAGCCACTTCAGTCAAAAAAGTCCGTTTTCGTGTCACAGCTGTTTGTACTTTGTGTGTTTGACGCTGTAGCAGTTTACCTGGTGGAGGCAGATCCAGCTTGGCCCTCCTGAGCTCCGTCATGGACGCCTGCAGCTGCTCAATCACAAAGTCGTCCTCATAAAAAAAGTCTTTGGACAAGGTCGCCTGCAGGAACTCCACCAGATCTTCCATGGACAACTTCATCAGGTGCTCTGCAGAACACACACCCACACACACACATATATAAATAAAACTTTTCCAGTGTTTGAGAGGTAGAAACCAGCAGCCACTGTTGGTAATAAAAAGTCTTACTCTTGTGCAGTTTGAGGAGGGTGTAGGACATGGCAGGCAGCAATCTTTCACCCTCAAAAATGTAGATGTCCCAGATCCTGAGGGTGAGGGTGAAGGGAGTCTGAACACAAACAGAACAAAAGGTCACAAGATCATCCTCTGATTTCCCCTGGACTCTTCTTGTAGACACATATCGGCCATAAAGGAGAAGGCTAGCTGTATTTTCTTAATGTCAACAAATCCCATGAAGAGACCAAAGCTAATGTGTTAGTCTGTCTATCAATACTTTCTCACATAAACTGATTTATTTCTAAAAAAGGATCAGTAATCCAACAGTATCGAGACACTGTTGTTGTTGGCAAACAAACAGGAGAAAATGCTGCATTTGTTGTGTGCTTATTAGTAGCAACAGTTCATTGTCGTTTTGTTCTTTTTATGGGATTCAATGACAATAAAATAAAAAATTAAATTCTTAAAAGGGCTGATGTTATTTCAGGACATTTAGAGCAGATTTGAAGTTGCTTTCTTCGTGATTGCAGCTCGACATTATGTTTTCATTTTCATGCCAAGTAACTGACCAGAGAACATAATTCCAGTTTAGCTGAGGCATTTTAGTCAGGGAGGAATCACTTGACCTTAAACATTAAATATGTTTGACCATGGGAAGTTTAAACAAAGAAATGTTCCCGTCGGCTATAAAAAACACCCTGCAGTAGCAGTTTTGAGGGGGAAGCTTGCATTTATGCACTCACTCTGTCCAGGAAGCACTGGAAGAACCACTTCATGGTGTAGAGACTGGTAAACACCTCCTGGCTGTCCTGCAGGAGCAAAACAAACCCAACAGAAAATCCATTCAGTTCACTGAGCAGGGAGGGTGGAGTGGGAAGCTACTGCTGTGTGCTTTGAGACCTAATTTGTTAGAATATGTCAACAGGTTATTTTTAATTTTAAGTAAAAATGCAACTTAGGTGACAGTGCTGAAGATAGATAATGTATCTACTGTCAAAATACATTTTATTCCTTCTAAATGAGTAAAAAAACATGAGGTTTTTCTTCTTTATGTCCAGGATACATCTCAAGTATATTCACCTCATGTTAACTTAAATATTACCTCTTAAGGCAATAAGTTGTATAAAGTAAAATGAATACTAAACATACAGAAAGTTTTGTAATGAAAAAACATTATCCAACAACTATTTTGTTGAATCTCGTCGTTATTTGAAGAGATGTTCTCTTTCTTGTATTATGAGCAGTTGATGCATTATTCAGAGCTCGTTGCATTATTAATTGCTACAGCAGTGTTGCGTGTCTCACCAGGTGCTGTTTCAGTTTGGGCATCATTTTCTTGAGGATGCGGTCGTGGTGCTCCTGGAAACGCATCAGCTTCGGGAAGCCGGGGACGAAAAACCCTAAAAGTGAGGACAGAAAGGACGATGAGGGTAACTTTAAGCTAAACACACAGCATGTGACAACATTTTCAGATATTTTTTATTATCTTTTACTGCACGACACAGAACACAAAGCTAATAAAAGTTCTCATGTTCCCCAGGTGAGCTTCATGGTGACAGCGTTTCTTATCCTTGAATTGCCTGCACTTAATCCTGGCTTGTCGACTTTTTAGGGGACTTAAAAATGAGAAAAAACATTTTTGAGTAGATGAGATCTTTGAGAAAATGTAGTTGATAAATTATCTTCCCACAAGCTGCTCAAAATTCAGTAATGTTACTAAAACCTGTACTTTCCATTTCAACCTGCCAGCACCTCCTGCTATGGAAGATTGTGTGATTTTCTACAAAAAAACAACCAATAAACCTTGTGCTAAGACTGTTTTATCAGCTGCTGTTTCCAAGGTCAAGAATGACCTTTTAACTGGAATACAAGCTGATTTTGTCAATAATAAATCTTTTTTTTTTCCTTCAGCAAAAATGGACCCAAAGCATTAAGATATCTTAGCGGAGGAAAAAGCAACAGGTGGGATGCTGCAGTTTTGCCGCCGTAATGTTGACACATCAGCCAAAATGGCAGCAGATGGTCTCTGGCAGCCACGACTCAGCAGCATCCAGTTCCTGTTAAACACACTTTACCTCTTTGCCAATAAGAGTGAGTTGTGATGTGTTACCGTGCATGGCGTGCCTCTGGCCGGACAGCAGCTTGACCAGAGCCCAGAAGGCGTCTTCTTCATTCATGTAGATGAGCAGCAGAGCTGTGATCTGACTCATGCCCTGGCAGTAACCCACCTCCTGCAAACACACACACACACACACACAGAGTCACTTTAATGATGATGTGTTGATTCCTCGCTGCCTGTGTGTCTCTGAGCCCTGTGTTTTTCTTTGTTCGGCAACAACAAACTGAACAATTTCAACTCTAAAATGTAGTTTTTGATCAACATTGTTGGTTTAATTCAAATGAATTAGAACACTGTAATTCTCCTTCACTGAACTTGACAGTACTTATGTTTTTATTCACTCAATTTATGTTTGTTTTTCTCAATTATGTGCAGTCAGTGTTATATAGGGGCCTCACATAATGAATTATTACCTCTGAGTTCTGCATTTAGTGGGAAATACTACTATTTATGTAAAGTATTTATGTCCTCATTGATTAGTCTGTCACTTGTATAACTGCATCCTAAACCTTAAGTATCAACTTGGATTCGAGCACTTAAAAAAAAAACTACTCAAGGTCTTAAAAAAGAAAGTAAAAGCTGAGAAACTTGAGCAGTTTTGTGCAGACTCGAGTGTGTGAGCGACTCACCGTGTTGTACATGGAGTAGGCCGTGAGGACGTGGAAGAGAGCTTGCTGCCTGAGAACACAAACACAAAACCACAATTACCAGTCTGGAGCCCAGATCATCATTCATGGTTTTGGTTCTGTGTTCCAACAGCTTGGACGTCTTTACCTTGCAGTTAAAATGCATCTGTGCGTCTGTGAAGCTGCACGTCGGCCTCGTATGAAATCATAAAGGCGTGTACAACAACGTTTTAACTCATGAATATAAAAGACTGAAGAGCCGATCATATTTCTTAGGCCACGTGTCCACAAAGTGATTTTCACTGAGTGTCAGCGTCTCTTTTCATACGTTTCCGATGAGCAGAGAACATATGCAGTGGAGAATAAAAGTGCTTCACCCAGCATCTTTTTACAGCACACACTAACTTTACTGGTTGAAAATCTCAAAACTTTTCAAAAAGGCACTTTTATCTTTGCTTTCCTTCGATTCTGGGCACCGAGTCATAAACTGAGGGCGGATTGGTTCCCCTGAGAACCAAGAAAATGTGGAAGAAGCTCTCTTTGGCTGGTCTATCTTTTCTAACAGACAGAAAATCCAATTCACAGAAATTCACAGCTTTTAATTTTTCATCTAAAAGTTTGTGAGGTTGCACTGAACCTTCTTCTGACGTAGCATTAAGTTAACTACCTAGCTAGTATCAACCAAAACTCATGAGCATTGTTTTTCTCTCACAGCACAGGTGCTTTAACCGAGCGTTTCCCAGTTTTTCTGCCAGAAAAAAAAAAACACTACGTGGACACGGGGCCTTAATTCTCAGACAATTTGTGTGAAAAAGTATTTAACAAAGGTGTTAGCAGGTGCACTTCCTGTATTTTGCGTACGAGAGCTGTGGTTCGCTGCTGATTCTGGCTTAAGATTAACCAAAGTTTACGTAACAAAACAGAAGTTCAGACTCAGAAAAAGGGAACAGGAGTGCTCTCACTTCCACACTACGAACACTATGAGGCTTCAGGCTTAAATAATCACTGACTTCTTGGCGTTTTTACTTTCGATTTTTAATTATCTGAACCATTAAAGAAGTCCAGTGTGTAAGATGTAGTGACAGTGAGGCTGCAGTGAGAAACATGTCAGCACTTCCTGTATGTTGCTAACATGTTTTATATATATTATATGTGTGTTTCTATAAGAATGAATATGTTTCTTTGTAAGAAATATTCTGTATTTTGTTTATTTCTAACTATAAATTTGTACTTTCAGTACTTGTAGTTTCTCTTCTTGCTCTGGGAAGAAACATAGAAAGAATTTACGTAAGAGAAACCTTGAGTGCTGCGTTTCAGATCATGATTAGACTTTGCAATGAATTTCTAAAGAGATGTGATCTTTGTCTTCTAAGAAAACACACTGCAGAGTTTGACTCCATGCATGTGGACAGTTTTGAATAAAAGCAGCAGAAATGTTCAGATAATAAGCCAAAGAGGTTGAACATCAGGCTGCACTTTCTGTTGAACATCTACAGGAAGGTGAAGGATGGTTGTGAATGCAGCAGTGTGTCTGCAGTGTGTCTGCAGTGTGTTTGCAGTGTGTTTGCAGTGTGTCTGCAGTGTGTCTGCAGTGTGTCTGCAGGTACCCACTTGACATCGTAGCGATGCATGAACATGATGTGGTCCCTGTAGGTGCGGTTCACATCCAGGTCGATCTGACGGATGTCCGGGGAAACTCCTCTGGCTCTGGCCTTTAATTTCTTTGGACGAACCAGAAAAAACAAGAAGAGGTCAGTGACAGAGGAGACAAATGAACGTCTGAACTGTCCTCAAACACTAAAAAAAGTCTTTGTGTTGTCTAAAAAAGACAAAAAACTTCATCTCATCCCTTCTTTCAGACCTCAAACTATCCTTCCTACATCAGCTTGGATCTCCTGCATCAATTTGTGTGATAAAAAATTCTAAATGAGTATCATTTTTTTGTTAATAAAATGTAGCTACACTCATTTTCATGAGCACCTCATGTTCCTGTGTTTTTGATTGATGTTAATTTAAGTTTAAAAAGACTCATAAATGAACATTTTTTCAATTAAATTAAAAACAATTTCACGCCAGCGGAAGATAAAAATGGAAACAGCTTCCTGCTCACCAGGCAGATAATTTCTCTCTCTCACAGTTTAGATTTGTTTGCCTGTTTGCTGCCCTCCACTCATAATTAAAATACTTTTCACACAGCAGCGACTGAAGGCAGCGGCGTATCGATCCTGCCAGCCAAACTTTCTAATGAGATCCAAAGTTCCTCTCATTGCACAACAAAAAGAAACGGAGTTTACAGGGTGCGGAAAACAAACTGTGCAGCGTCACACAAACACAATTAAAGCCTCCAAACTCACTTCTTTACCCACAATAATACTGAAGTTTCCTGAAATCAAATAAAACCGAAGGGGGCGGGGGTCTCTTATGAATCTTTTAAAGGTGTTTTGCTGCAGAGAAAGCCGCAGTGCTGCAGCCATTTCTGTAAACCGGTTTGTGAAAGCAGTAACTGTAAAATGCCAGCAGGGAGGAAAGTTATGTTTCCTACCTCATAGTAGTCTTTCTTCTCCTCTTTTATTTTGGGAATGTCGAGCAGCAGGCACCACACCTCCCCTCGGAGCTGCAGGGGAATGCCCTTATAGATCCTCCTGACCAGCTAGAAGGAAACAAACAGCAGGAGGTCATTGTTAGAAAGTTCTTCAAAGAGGAATGAGATCTTTCACCTCAGAAACACCCTCGACATTAAGACCTCGGCACAGAGGAGGTTTTCAGCCCGACAGGCCTTTCATTAGACATTAGAGAGCGGCAAGACGCTTACGATCCAGATTTAACCATGAAAACAACCTCTGTGTTCCACTGTGGGCGATGTAAACGCTGTTTCAGAGGCTGATTCATATTATATGTTAATAAGTCTTCAAATAAACCAAATACAGATGTTATGTAGAACTCTTTTAACCATTCAAGATGTTGATCTTTGAAGGTTTAAAACCTTGTAAAAAAAGCCAAATATAATGAACTCATTTGCTTGTTTTCATTCAGTTAATTAAACGCGGCTCCTTTGATCCCGGCTGCTAATTTTCTATGTTAATTAATATCATTAATAACTCATGAAGCCTTTTAAAAAGAGTTTACAGAGTGCTTACAGGTTATTAAAAGATCATCAATCAATCACAACAACTCGATGTCAGGAATAATGAAACAGGAACACAGACAGTCGACAGTTCAACCTGCTCAGAGGTTTCTGCTGCAGGTCGCAGAGATGCAGTCGAGGCCTCTGGCAGTCGCCAAAAAAGATTCAGAAAAGAGAAACTTGTCAGCTGAGCTGCTCGTCGCCCGTCAGAGATGCAAACAGTGAATGCATGAATGTTTCTCTGCTCTCTCCCCGAGCAAAAGCAAAGGGCTTTGGAAGGTGAACCACCACCATCTGGCTGGACGAGCTCCAGGAGAGATTGAGTTTAGAGAGACTGCTTTGCATGCAGAACGGACCGGAGTAATTCAGTGTCCACAAAGAGACGGAAAAATCAGCGGGACTCCGAGGGCGAAGACGATTATAAGGCTTAAAACCCCAAAACTGCTGGAGCAGCAAAGCTAATCAGAGCAGGGAATTTTTCTGTCTGCAGCCATTAAAACCCAACCAGCCGGAACAGTTTTACAGCAGATATGGAAGGTGTAGTGACTGTAAATGTGTGTGTGTGTGTGTGTGTGTGTGTGTGCAGGTGACTGACAGCAGGCCTGAATAAAAAGAGGAGTCCTTCACTCTGTGACTGGTGGAGTTAAAATAAGAGGAGGGTCAGTGCTACTTTAGGGATCCATGGGAGGAAACGTAGAGACCAGGACCCTTTTTTGCTTCCTATTTTTTTCCAAAAGTGTAATTTTCTTCCATCCAAACTACGATGCAACTCCTAATTTTATTAAAAATCCCAAAAGTCTCCTTTTAAAGGGCTCTTAAAGGTCAAAATAGTTTGGAAAGCAGATTATAAACATAGCAAAACTTGAGCTTTTTAATACAAAAACTCAGTGTGAACACTGATTAGGGATGTTCCTTTAAAATTAGCAAAACTTTTATTATATTAAATATTTTATTTCTAACCTGAAATGTTTTTCTGCTTCAAAAATTAAGTAAAAAAAGAAGAAAAAGTAGAGAAAACTGATTTTGAAACGTGTGAGGAGGAGCTGAGAGCTGATGAAGAGTCACGTCACCTCTCGTCTGCATGTCAGAGTGTGTGACACACATGACGAGTGTGACTGGTTTGTGTGTGTCAGATCAGAATTAATGACACTCACTGATGTGTGTGTGTGTGTGTGTGTGTGAGAGTGTGTTAAGTATCTAAAGCCTCCATCAACACTTCATCAACCTCCACCACCACACTTGGGACTCACTAGCGTCTCGTGCAACAGCCTTATAATTAGACTGTGATGAGCAAGTCAATGAGAGCATCTGTCAGCCTAATCAACCTCTGAATGTGTGTGTGTGAGTGTGTGTGTGTGTGTGTGTGTGCGACTTCAACACGTGTGTCAACATTTACATTTCAGTGAATGTGCAGTTTCTGCTCTAGTTGTGTTTACTGTTGTCGTTTTTACAGTTTAACCAAAAGATGATCTTTTTTTTTCAAAGAAGCAGAAACTGATTTTCACTCAGAGTTTGTAACAAATAAAAAGGTGTTTCCACTGCAAGAAGACAAGAAGGTAAAGAGTTTTTTTAAGTTTCTGACAGTCAGGAAGGAAAAGAAACCTGAGTAAACACACCAGACGACACACTGAAGCACCGCTTCAATAATAACTGGACTTCTGGTGAGAGACAGCAGCTTAAATCCAGCCAGAATATGAACCGTCACATGTTTTTGCACCAACACAAACATGGACGACAACCAGCAGCTTACACTGCTGATATGCACCAACATTTACACTGAAAAGGCCAAAAAAGGAGAAAAACAGCACAGAGTTTGGTGAAATCCTGCATGAAGAAGCACAGAGAACTGAACTTCAGGTAAATCTGTTTCATTATTGACACAAAAATGACATAATTTACTGCTGATGTTGGGAGTAAATATTAAAAAGTTCATTTTTTAAATTCAGTGACATTTAGTAGTGATGCTGCAAGTGTGTGTGAGGCTGTGAAACTTGTCAAAAAAATTCAAAAAGTCCCTTTTTAAAGCTTCTTTAGCTTCGTCCTGTAGAAACATGTTGGACTCTGAAACGGGAATCGTTCCACTTACAGAAATAAAAAGCTCATTCTGAGATAAAGAAGGTGATTAAACACTAATAAAACCATAATAATGGATCATAAATTCCATTTCTGCCAATAAATTCTCTAAAAATCTGACACACACAGAGCTTAAAAAGCTGCTGAGTCGTCGCCACGTCGCCTCACTTCCTGCACCAAGACAACACAAACACTTTAAATGTGCCACTTCCTGCTGCAACCTGGCAGTTACGATGAAGGACGGCACGAGGAAACAGCTGCGGCCCGAAGCCCTTCAAGAGTTTCACATGATAACATATTATCACTGCTTTGCTAAAACACTGAAACCTCAGGCTGGATGCGTCGTGTGCGGCACGAGGAGGAAAAAACACAACAACAACAACAAGCTAACGGCTGCTTTATATCTGCTGAACTCTGGTTTACTTTCCTGCTGCGGGATAAATGTTCCCAACAGCTGGCGGGTGAGGAAACGATAATGGACGTATCAAGCGTGACCTGTTTCCTCGCTGAGCTACTGACGGAGAAATTTCTAAAGCTTTAGATAAAAACACAAGGAGGAGGAAGAGGAGGAGGAGGAGGAAGAGGAAGAGGAGAGTGATGAAGAGAAGGTCTAAACACTCCTCAGTGTCCTTCACTGTGAACGTTTCTTTGAAAACAATGGGGAGGCAAAGCCAGAGTGAGTCTCAGTGCCAACCACGAGTGTGTCTCACATTTCAAAGCTCAGACACACACACACACACACTGATACACACACACACACACACACATACACACACACACACACACTGATACACACACACACACACACACACCGAATCCCTGCTGGAACCAAACGTACAAATGAAGGACACGCTGAAACGCTCCGGGCGACACCACAACACAACCTGGACCTAAACAGGCACTAATGACGGCGGCCATAACTGATGCTGCTCCCCTCTAATGGTGCTTCTGGGAGGCAGACAGACAGACAGACAGACAGGCAGACAGACAGACAGACAGACTGTCCTCTACATCTGCTGCAGACAGGACGACAGCAGAGGGCACGAGCACACTGACATGAAGTCAATACGACTGATTTGTTACAGTTTGGTTTTTGCAGGCCAACACTGAAGTTAGCGTCACCTTGGTTACCTCATCAAAGAGCCAGAGAGGTTTTTCCACTGACTTTTGGATTATTACAGAAAATAATCTCTGTTACAAACAAAAGTTTATGTAACTTCCAAGTTTTTTTCTCTTAATAATCTTCACTAATGAACACTTGTGTTATGATTTCTGAAGCGTAAATAACAAAGTGTTTGGCAGGTGAACAGGTGCTGAAGTCAAGTTCTGACTGAAAAGATTAGATGATTTTTTATTATATTAAGTGTCATTTTAGTCGTTTTTAAACAAAAATGAAAAACATTTGTAGGTTTCAGTTTCTCAAAAGTGAGGATTTGATGTTTTTCTTTGTCATAAATAATAGAAAACTTAACATCTTTTGGTTTTGGATTGTTGATCCAATGAATACAAAGAGATTTTAAAGACATAATCTGTAATTGTGGTTAATTACATCTGCATTTTTCACAATTTAAGCCCAAAAAGTGTCACTTTGTTGTGTTTTCTGCTGCCCACTAAAAGCATAAGAGATGAAAAACTCAGCTTTAATTACTCAAGGACATTGTCCCTTTTTAAATGAAGCTCTTTCCAAAAACTACCCAGAATATTCAGTGATTAAAAAACCAACAATTCGAAATGTTTTACATTTTTTAAAATCACTTCTTATTAAAGTTTTGTGGAGGACAGATGGAGGTGAGTTTGAAAAAGAGGATAAAACGTGGAAAAAGTGAAGCTTACCTTCTCACTGTTCTTGTATTTGTCCCAGCTCTTCAGCATCTTCAGCCACTTGGTGGTCCTCTCCACCTCCGTGTGTTTTTGCTGAGTGAAGAGCAGGAAGTGACATGTTAATAACTTCCTCTCAGTTTTTCTGTGACTATTTTCACATTTGATAAAAATCGCTGTCAGAGCTGCTCATCAGTTAAAGGAACAACTTGCACGTGATCGTTCTGTACGTTTAAAGTCATTTAGAGCTGCTGGAATAAAAACTGTCAGATGTTGATCAGTTTTTACACATTTTATGAACGTTTGAATTTGTGAGTGAACTTTTTTACAGCAAAACGCAGAAAATTTGTCATTTGCAAACAAATTCGGACAAGTTCTGTGATACTTTGGGTTTAAGAATTAGATTTAATATCACAAACACATCACTTTTCTTTTCTTTAGTGTTTATATTTCCAAGTTTTAAATGAACAAATTTCACAAAAGTGACATCACAAATATTCAGATGATAAATCTTGTTTTCAGCCTCATTTAACAGCTGAAAGAAAACGATCACTTTCTCTCAAACAAAGCATCTGTTTTCACTCCTGTTAACAGTCTGATTGATCTGATCTTCACCAGATATTAAAAGTTATTTTCCAGATTTGTATTATTGCACAGTTCAGTTTAAAGGACTTTTTCATAAAAATAACAGTCAGCATCTCACCTTCTCCTCCACTGAGTCGTAGGATGGAAGTTCATTCTCACTGAGGAGAGAAGAAGAAAGAAAAGAAACGAGTTACGACTCTTCAGCTGTGTTTTTTATTTTCCAGTTTATGTTTTTTCTTGTTTCTGTCACATGAGCTGTGGAAGAATTACGGTTTATTCGAGCGTGATGACACATTGGAGGAGCATCCGGGTCGGAGCTCGTCTCACTCTCCCTGACAGGAACATCAAACATGTCAGCGGTCACACAAACAGGAAATAACAGATAAGACATTCCTCAGTTCCTGCTTATCTGAGTCTCAAAAACCCTGCAGGAGCTTTTTTTCTTCAAGACGAAACTCAGTGAGTTTTCTCGTTTCATCTTCGCTGAATTTTACCAACAAAACCACAAAAATCACACAGAGTTTCAGCTCATCTTTAATCTGCAGACGAATATCTGTCCATATTTTTCCTGCACTTCTTTTCGGGGTTGATACACACCACTGTGGCTTAAAACGAGGCTGAGAAAAGCTGAAACATTGATTTTAGTCTTTTATCGATCCAGCATGTTGAAGATCTTACACAACTGAGGATTTTTTGCAAAAGAGCAGCAAGAAAAAGTTTGATTTTCCCACAATTAAGTCAAAGTTTACATTAAGTTTGGTTTAATTGAGCGGCTCCATCAGAACTTTTTTCCCATATAATTAGCACAAAATTAACTATTTCTTTGTTGTAAATAAATGGGAAGTTATTAAGAAACAAGAGACCTGTGAAATAAAGTTTTACCCAGCTGTCAGTGAACGCATCATGCAACATTTTGCAGTGATTCAAATGATGCACTTCCTGATTTTTTATCAATATATCAACAAATGAAGACTCTACAGGACGGTCCTTCACTTCATCTAAACGTCTCCTCTTCCTCTATTCTCTCCATCCACACAGCTTATCAAACATCTCCTGGGTCTTCAGCTTCATATCTGGGTTTCTTCTGCCCAGTCGCTGACCTTCACCTTCTCCTGTTTCTTTCTCAAACAATCACAAAACCCAGATGTGTTTTTTTTCCTTCCACCATCCGACAATCTCTCCCTTCCATCTCTCGCTGCCTCTGGTCTGGATCCTACCACTCTGTCCTGACACTGATACCCTGTGATTGTGGCCAACCAGCCTGTTTCCTGCCTGCGTTGGTCAGCCTATATATATGTATATATATCTCTAAACCCCTCCGGCACAGTGATGTTTAAGAGCCTCGACTCGGTAAAAAAACCCACAGAAACACACACTTTCCTCAGCAACACTCGTTCGTGCAGCCTCTCATTTTCTCTCTTTTCCCTTAAATGTGGTGGCTCTGCTCAAACCGGGCTCTGGAGGTTATTAACTCAGTTATCAGAAATAATTAGAGGCGATGTTGATGTTTTTTTCGGTGTGTGTTCTTACTGAACGAAGCCGAAGCGGTCGACGACTTTGTACAGGTGGTAGTTGGTGTCCTCCCACGGCTCCACGGGGGCCTCTTTTCCCTGGAAACAAGAAGAAGAGACGGAAACAACATGAAAAACACTGGGGACCGAAACTTATGTGCAATAAAGACAAACTTAATGTTAACTGATGACGTCCGACTGACCTCAGATCTGCTGTTTTAATCAGATTCAGTCAACAAAGACCTCAGAAGGGACAACTGAGAAAGTGATGCTAACAAACACTTCATCATCCTTCCCTTTTTTTGTCATAAATATTGTTAAATTTATATATTTTATTGCATGACTTCCTATACGGTTGATTTTCTATTTCTAACCAGGAGATAATAGACTTCTATTTTTAGTCTAACAGCACAAAGGTTTAAAACTCAAAATGATAAAAATCTTGATTTCTTATAGATTTCTTTTTTAAATTTGAATTTAACTTCAATTTTTCGTTATTTTAGATGTAAAAATGGGAAACTTTAATTGCTAACATGTTATACAGATCTTCAATCTCTACATGAGGAAACAAACTACAGACACCAAAGTTTTAACTACAGAAATGCTTTAAATAAATAGATTAACAAGGAAAAAAAACTATAAAAAGAAACAAAACTACAAAACTACAATAAACAAGATTCTTGAAATTATGAAATGTTGGTCGCCATCACGCAGAAAACACTCAAAGATGCCCGTCACGTGTTTCCTGCAGTCTGACGTCTCACAGACGGACCAATAAATCAGTTAATCATAAAAAAAATAAACGGCGCTGCAGACGAACATGAGCTGCAGCTCTGCAGTCTGTCTGTGTGAAGCTGCAGTCTGTCTGCAGTCTGTCTGTCTGTCTGCAGTCTGTCTGTGTGAAGCTGCATCTCTGAAATAAACTGAACGCCGACTCCTGATTGAGCGTCGTTACATGCCACCCACGTCCTTCAGGGGCACGGAGTCATGTTTTGATTGGCTGCTGGATTACGAGGGGAGCCACGACTCCGGCGCCCTTGGGAAAGTGTGTCGGCGTGAGTGTGTGTGTTTATGAGACACAGAGACAGTCTGTGCGAGTGTGTGTGTGTGTTTGTGTGGGCAGCGATTAACAGGTATGAAATGAACAGCCAGACTCCCACCTGCGTCACCGTCTGACTCCAGGCCTCCAGAAAAACTGGCTCTAGTTAATTCACCATCATGGACCGATGAAATGGAAAATCCACAATAAGAGAGTGTGAGGAAGGATAATGTGGAGAGGAGAAGCACGGAGGGAATATCAAAGAGAGACGGAGTGTGTGAGGGAAAAAGAGTGATGGAGGAATAAAGGTCAGAACTTAAATTGATGCAAACAAGAGCTGCAGTTTCCAGCAGAATGAAGGCGTCTTTGTCTGATTTGCCCTTTTCTGTTTTATCTCCTGCTTTTATCACATCTATTAACACTCAACTCAACAACAATCAAACACACTGAAAGTTATATTTCTTTGGTATAAACTCGTCAAAGCGAACCAGGATACTGAAGCCGAGATTGAAGCTGAGATTTAAAACAAAGTTTTTGTTCGGAGCAACACAAACAAATTCCACCTCTCGTCCACTAACAGGAACCTTGTGGTTGCTCACCTAAGCTTCAAAGCTCCCACAATGCTTTGGAGGATGTAAACAGGAAGTATAATGCTGCTAAAGTTAAGCTTCGTTATTTTTAGCCTATTTGTTTACATTTGTACAAAAAGTGAGCCGAATTAACGACTGGCAGTTCCTGTTTGCAGTGAAAACACTGATGTGCAGAAAACTATCAGCAGGTTTCTTTAATACTGAGCTAAACTTAAAAATGTGAAGATTCCGAGGGAAGTTTTGGAGTAATAAGGAGCCCCTATTCTATGATTTCTCAGTAGATATATTAAAATTCATCCACAGTGGACATGAGAGATGGTGGTTTCTTTGAAAAGCTTAAGTCACATTTAATCTAAAAATATTTGTATCATGTCTTTGTGTTCACATTTAACTAAGTTATGACTCAAAAGAAACTTTAAGTGCAACTTTTGACGTAAACTGCAGCACATTTTCACTGTCGCTGCTCCAGCTGCTGACCATCATGATACCTGATCTAATATTAGACTAATGATGACAAACATCCTTTTGTTATGTGAGAAAATGTGAAATAAATGTGTTTTGTTAACTTAAGTGAACTAACCCTGTTAGCATTTGACGCCTGTGAGATGAGTCTTATTTACTCGTATTATTTCTCTTTTGCATGCAGAGCTTTGCAACTGTGACTCCAAGTACTCTTAATTAAACCACAATTTAAGCCTCATTGTGCTGAACAAAATGGCATTTTGCAGACAAGAGGAAGTGCATTACAAGTGTGAGATTATTCTATTAATCAAATTACGAGCTAACACTTGAATAAACAAGCCGAAGCCGAGTCGCTCGTTTGTTTGGACTCAGAAAACTGATGAGTTTAACTGTTTGTTTGGTGCTAACATTTAAATTGTGTTGACAGCTGATGAAACAAATATAAAGAGGAGATTAACATCTTTTCTGACCTGTGAAACTACTTTAAATTCTCAAAAATTCTCATGAATCCTTCAGTTTGAAACAGCAAATCTTGGGTTTATGCTCCGACTTTCCTGCTGCCGTTTGCTGCATGTGAGCAAAATATTTAAAAATACTCTTCAAGCAGGAACAGAGACAGAGACTGAAGGTCTGTCTGTGGTTTCACAGGTCAGTCTGAAGTCCAGATGTTGAGGTAAAATATTCCCGTCTTCATCTCCCTCAACACAAACCCACCTCTTAAATAAATAACATAAATCTGAAGGATCAAAAGACATCTGTGTTTTATCCCACCGTACTCTGTGTGTGTGTTCACACTCTCATATAAGAGTCAAGAACACGGCATCATCACGGCCGACACATTTTTCATTTCTCTCGCAGCTTAAAAATCAATTTCAGGGTGAAAATTAAAAGTCTGCTCAGCGCTTCTATGATCGACTGCACGGTTCAGTCTCATGTGCTTCCTGCCTGAGACGCTGATCAGGACTTCTGCAGTTAATCAACTCATTCACAACATAAATCAGGAGACCCCAACCTTTTTTTTAATGCTTCAGACCCCCTTAATACAAAGCAATATGTCCCTGTGACTGAGCCTCAGATGTTTAATGCTTCCTCAGAGTGATTTCCCTCCTTCAGTTCTTCCAGTTTTACTGTTTTTGTCTCTATTTAATCATTTCTGATATCAAATACAGAATGTTTCAGTATTTAAAACGATTTATAACCAGATATTCATCATTTCTCATATCTAAATTTACAAATTTTATGTTAAATATTAAAATAAGTTCCATTAGTCATTGAATTAAATTTTAAAAATTCATGAAATCAGTTCCAAAAAAAGTGGATGTTTTAGGTTAGCATATAAAATAAGTGCAAAACTGATTTATTATGACTCTCTTATAGCTCAACCTCTAACAAAGATAAGATACTTTTCCTTTTCATGCTTTGGATGTAAAGAAAATTATCTTTATAAAGACGACAGCCATGCTAGCATCTCTGTGAGTTGTGATTTGAGCTCAATGCTAATGTTAGCCTCATAACATGCCCACAGTAATGATGCTAACATGCTAATGCTCATCAGGTAACATTAAGAACATTAAAAAGTTAAGGAGTTAGCGAGCCAACATTTGATAAATAGCACAAAACACAGTGCAGCCGAGGCTCATGGGAAGGTCATTAGTTTGTTAGGTATTTTTATGAACATAATGGATTTAAAATTTAAAAAAAAGGCTAGAAGAACACTTGAACTTTAATTGTGATGAAGATGTTATAATGTTAATGACTCATAATATCTACAATCAGTGGCCTCGATCCACAAAAATGAGCATCAGGTGTGAAACAAACACAGACAGACGTCGGACCTGAGCGGAAATGTCATTTTGGAAACAAAACTCTTCATTTGTGCAAAGACCAGAAATCATTTTAATATCCCTGAACGAACGCCGGCTGATGGGAAATGAAGAGCAGCGAGAGTGTGTGTGTGTGTGTGTGTGTGTGTGTGGCCGCCGTGATAACCGACCCCATTAAAACTCCTCCCATCCCCGACAGCGACAATGACATTGATTTAGCTCTGATTGTGCCTCATTCTGCCTCGCCAGACACTCCAGCACCCACACGCGCGCACACATGCACACACACACACACACACACTCACGCCTCCATCATCTCCTCTCTCCATGGTCTCTTCACTCTTAATGAGGCAGCTTGATTATGCAGCCTGCTGGACTAAATTAAAAAGAATAATTTACAAACTGAGCGTGGTGGGCTGGTCCGACTGATACCGCCGAGCTGTGAAATAGAGGTGTCACTCAGGAAACATGCACATGCATACAATACACACACACACACACACACTCACACACACACGTTGCACACACAGCAGAGGAACTACAGAGGAGTTAATGTTAATGTTTCCTGCACTTCAGCTCTGCAGAAGTCAAGTTTTCTGGACAATAAGGCGGCTTTTAAAGGCAAATCAAGCGTTTCAGAGGAAACATGAATTTTCACATTTATTCTAATGTGGGCGGTTTGTTTAAGCTGCTGCAATGAGACATAAAACAAAAGCTCTGCTGCAGAAAGTTGATGCAGAGTTAACTTTGCACGAATGTTAGCTAACATCACACTGTGGCGTCCAATCGGCTGACGTGCACAGCTGAACAACTCAGCCACGAGGGAGCACAAGGACGTCGATTTGAATTCGTCTGAATGAGGCCTAACGCTTAATTTACATGTTAATTTACACTGGCAGTTAATGAGCTTTTCGCTGAGGACACTCCATCCCAAATGTGGCTCTTACATGGTAATCACAGCTCTGCTCAACTCATGAAAATGTTTCAAAGAGAGCTGCAGATTCTGCACACAGCTTGCTGTCATTATCGTGTTTTACAGGGAAAAAAGCAGTGAGTTATTGATGGATTTCAGCACAGTGACATGAAGTCTGGTGGAGATTTTAAACAAATTATTGCAAGTTACAAAGTAATCTTAGAGTACCTTGTCATATTTGGCGACTATCTCAGCTCGTTCCTGGTCAAGTTTCACCGCCGCATCCTGCTCGGTATCAGACGCTGCAGAGAAAAACAGAGGAAGGAGAGAAAACATGAATGAGTGCTGACAAGTTTCAATAAAATGTATAATTAAAGTAAAGTTTACAGCACAACGAAGCAGCAAAAACAATATTTTTCCTTATTTTATTCTGTTTTAACTAAAATGCAACTGAGCTCAACATTCCACTGAAGGGATTTTCTTTTTGAAAGAAGAGAAATTAACTCTTTTAAAAAATATTTCAGTGCTAAAATGTTTGTTAGCTTTAAACAAGAAGCTTAAATTTGTCTCTGTAATTAAAAAGACACGAGTGACAAGTTTAAATCAACATGTTTATTCGTATATTAGCATGCTAACAATGACATATGCTAACTATGCTATGTCATGTAGCATGTTGTTACGTAGTTTACTTTATTTGCTTTTCAAATTTTAATTTCAGTGTTGAAATTCTAAGTTTATAGTTTACATCCATTATACATGATTATTCATGTTTTACTTTAACATGAATTTCCTCTGAACTTTGGGAAGTTCTGCTGCAGTAAAATCAAGCGGTGGCGTTCGATAAAAACTCAGGGGATTCCCTAAATTATTTTTATTTCTTTGTACTTAAGTGTTTTGACATAAATTCTGACATTTCCTTGAGTCTTGCTGCTAAACTTGGCGGGACAAACAACAACAACAAAACCTCAAAAACTTGGCTTCTTCTTTGGTATTTTGGCAAAAAAATCGACCAAAAACTTCCTTTAAATGACTTCCTGTAAGTTTCCTGAGGGTGTTGAACTTTTGTAACATGGATCAAATTATTCTGTCATTACAGATTTACACACCCTTAGTGTGTCAGAGCCAAGAGGTGACGTGGAGATACACACACACACACACACACACACACACACGTACACACACATCTGAACCTGCATGATTCAAACCAGTGAGAGAAACTTGGTGAGGAGCTGAAACGCTTCACTGCAGGACGGCCAGTGTGTCAGCCTGACCTCACAACGGGAGTATAATGTGTGTGTGTTACTCATAGTGTGTGTGTGTGTGTGTGTGTGTGTGTGCGTGTGTGTCTATATGAAGCATGTTGAAGGGAGCAGATCCTTGAACTGACAGCTGTTTTGACAAAGAGGAGTCATGGTGGCACAGACAGGTTTTGTGTGTTTGCCGAGCTTATACACACACACACATATATTGTGTGAGTGTGAATGTGTTAATGCCGCACACACTGATAACAATTAAACACACACACTTACACACACAGTGAACAAACACCACTTAAGTCTCTAAGATCTCAGGATTGAACATCAGCATTCCTTACAACAGCTTACACTCAGTTTGTTATCGGACAAGATCTGTAACATGCTCATACACACACACACACACACACACACACACACACACACACACACACTTCCTGCTCCAGCCAACCATGAAAGGCTACCAACATTAGGTGTGTGTGTGTGTGTTAACAAAGCTGGCACACACTCCATTAAGTGTGGTCACTTTGTGTTTATGTTGAGTGAAGTTTGAGGCGCGTGGTGATGAAGGCGTGTAATGAATCACACCTACACGCTGTAAAAGAGAAAGCAGCCACCTGAATGAGACGCAACATGTTCAAAACATCACAAAAACACACAACAAAGTGCTTTTTTTAACAGACACTGATGGAACTTTTACTGTCATGTTTCATTATTTAAGTTCATGATTAAATCCTGCCTCAAAAATGTCCTCAATTAAAGACAGAACTGCTTTGGCATTAAAAAATCCCACATTATTTGAATGCAACATTCATAAAACTCATGATATCTCTCTTTTTGTCGGTTTTTCAGCTCTTAACAGGAAGTATTTGACTCCAGTCATTCTCCAACTTCCTGTCACTGGGTCTCCGAGGAAAAGCTTGACTGGAATTCCAAAAAAAGGAATTTGAAACAAACACGCTCCTCATTGAACCGGCTTGGCATTTTTATGACAGGATGGTGTGTGTCAGTGAAAGGCATGTCGCTGTGGGCCGTCGAGAGCACACACACACACACACAGCAGGAGGAGACGCTGTGAGGGGGGTGGGGTGGGGGGGGCAAGCTGTCTGGGGCCAAATAAACAAATACAGTAAAGCCTTTTCTGCTGCTGGGAGTTTCACCCCAGGAGGCCCTGCGGTTCCCATAGTGAGGCGCTGAGGAATTGAGGAGGAAATGGGATTCAGCCGTCTCTTTGTGCCGAAGCTTAGCCCTCAATGTTCAGCCCCTTATAGTCATATTAGTATTCCAGTGTGGCCTGACTTAAGCTAAATGCAATTAGAGCCCTTTTCATGCTTCAGGGATCACACCGGCATCCATGACGCTGATGGCGTGTGTGTGTATGTTTTTATTTGCGGCCGAGGAGCTGCTGTTGGACCCGTAAAAGCTCCGGGGGGGTTTAGCCAACAAACCCCGATGACTTAAAGTTTTACATTTTGTTTTTATCTCAGCTGCTTTGAAATGTGTTAAACATGCAAACCCACAGAGGAGACGAGCAGTTAATACCACAGAGAGCTGTAAATACAGGAATAATGTGATGCTTTTTATGAATGAAACGTCAGCGGGATTAAACTTTAGCTTTTTCCACGATGTTGTGCATGATTCAACGCAAAATGTGTCATTTCTGCCACTAGAGGTCTCTGAATCAAAACAACAAAAATAGAAAATAGTAGCTTATGGTGCTGTAAAGCAGCGTGGGCTTATGGGAATTATTGTCCTCATTTTTTAACATTTAAACAGCCGCCACTATAAATAAAAAACTTTTAAAGGACGAGGTAACGTTTTATAGTTTTATTCATGTTACATTTGGAGAGTCGCACTCTGACTGGTGTTAGCCTGGAAGTTAGCAACAAAAAAACACCAACGTTGGATTCAAAGATTGTTGGAAACGTTTGGAATAACGTAACTACACAAATCTGGAAAACTTACAACAAAGATAAAGCTGTTTTTTGACATTTAAAGGTGGAAAAGTGACATATTTTGCATTAAAAAGACACCTTCTGCCCTTTTTCCTCTGCTTATAATTCATTACAAGGCTAGAAATCCCCCTGCCCACTCACACACACACACACATTTACACACACACACACACACACTTAAATGACCTTCCACCTCCTCGTCTCCGAGCTGCCTGTCACTCCCCCAGCGGTGTGGCCGATGTCGGCTCCAGCTAACTGTCCCTGTCCTGCTGTGATGAAAATGTCCCCGCCAGTCAGTCACCCGCCTGGCCAGCTGGACGCCCCCCCCCCCTCCCGCTTTGCCCTTCACTCCTGCTCTCTCATGCTGCATTCAGGTCACGTGGGAATTTACTGTCAAGCACAGAGGGGCTGGAAGAGTCAGGAGTGTTCGTGCATGACGGCTCGTCTGGAAAACCATCACAATGTGTCAAGAATTCAGGAAGTTAAGTGTAACTTCCTCCAGCAGGTTAACCGCTCCGCAGGTAAACAGAGGCGGCACGCAATGTTTTATTTTGATCACCTGCCTTAATTACAGCTGTAATGTCCTTGTTTTCACTTCTAATGCAAATTAAAAGCCTCGCAGAAAGTAAAAAATCCTCATTTCTTGATTTTTGCTTCATTTCTTTAGTACGACAACATGCCTCATACTTAAATCTCCTACAACTCAGACGTGCCTTGAACGCAGCAGGTGCAAAAGACAAGCTTTTAGAGGCTGAAGATCCCTGATGAGACATTTTGTGGTCAAAACCTGATTCTTCTGGCGAATACCACACTGCAGTCCAGGCCATGTGACAGGAAGTGTTGTGGGGTGTGTTTGTTTGTTCGTTCCTCATTATCGTTGTTGTTAATGACCAGCACTGACAACGAACAACATAATAACAGCCCTCCTCGTTTCCGCTGCTCTCCTGAAGCCCTCTCTAAGCTGTAGTAATGAGCTCGCTTTGTCCTCTATGCAACAGAAACAACATTTAAACAACAACGCATTTCGTCGTCGAAAACAAAAACATGTAGGTGTTTATTTGCATATATATGTTGGATATGATCAGTAGTGATCATTTGAGATGCATGTGGGAACAAATTAATGCCAAGTGTGAACAGAAACACTTAAATCTGTCTGTTTGTGATCAGATCACTCAGGACAGATGTTAATTCCAGGTGTTTATGGTGTTTAATCAAGTGAAGCCACACAAACATTCAGATATGAGATGATTTTTTAAAAATATTTCAGCCATATAAGTGACACAAACAACACATGATGTCATCCAGTGAGGAACAAACAGCTGATGAGGCAGCAGACACTTTACAGCACGGTGTTGATGTGTTATTACTGAGCTTCCAAAACAATCATCAGCCTCTCCCCGTCTGTGTTTTTAACCTGAGCTCGACCGCATGAACATGACATCACACAGCGACGAGCGACCACGACTTCAGCCGTCCGGATCCCGACGGTGGTTTACAGACAAATAATTAACCTCCGCTGTGTCTGTGCTCCGCTCTGCTCTGCCAAACCATTTAATCAAGCATCCAAAATGGAAACAAGGCACCAAATTAACCTTGTTGGCGAGTTAATGTTCAAATCTAACCAGTTAATCATTAGACACTGTTGTTTTTTCAGCTGGTGAGTGAAGAAAATCTACAAGTCACTTACATACTAACAGTTTTTTGCAGGTGGCTGCTGCTAATTTTGTTCCTTGTCTTACTGATGCTTTGTTTTTTTTAAATTTTACTGCAGAATAGTAGAAAAAAATAGGTAACTAACTTGCTCTACTTGATAAAAAATAGTTTTTTAAAGAAACAATTAGGCTAAAAGTCAAAATAAGACTTTTATGAGGTTTTAAAGTATTTACAAACCAGAAAACAAGAGTTGTACGTGATAAAAATAAAGAGAAAATTCTGCTTTTTTTAAAAAATCTTAACACAAAAGAGAATCAGAGAGAAGAAGATGTTGTTACCTGAATAAAAAGTGATTAACAGTTTGTTCTTTTCTGTCAGAAATGGATCAATTTTAAACAGGATGTGCCTTTAATTTACATCCCATAGAGCCTCAGCTGTACTTAAAGCTAAATGCTAATGTTAGCATGCTAACGTGTAGCCCCCTCTTGTAAGAAAAGTCACCCATTCGTCATCAACTGAAGCAACTGCAGACATTTCAAACTGCATCACCATGTGAGCGCTAATGTTAGCGTACGTCATTAGCATTCTGATGGCAGGCTGTTATATTTGGAAGCGGAGTGTTAGCACATAATAGTTTACTGTCGAGTGTCTGCACTTGCATCATCACTTGTCTGCTGCCAAGCGGGTGACATCATGTGGCGTTTGTGTGGAGACTCACACTAACATCTGTGCAGCACAACATCATCACTTCTTCCATTTGTTGCATGTTGAATAATATTAATAACAGCATGTTAACTCTTATCGTAGTTTTTGTTTTTGTTTAGACTTTAAGGGAGATTAAATGCTAAAACAACAAATTTAACATGTTAGCATGAGTAAAAGTGTGTCTAAAGGCTGACAGGAACTCATTAGGTTTGGCCTGTTGGTGGCGCTAGACAAAAAATCAAGGGATCATCTGAATTAATCCTCCATTTAAAGTGAATGCACTCTCATTTTCTCCACTTATAATATGATGCATTATTATAAAATTAAGCACAGGTTTTACACCAAAACAAACCAGTTTAAATTAAATTATAAAACCAGTTTAAATAAACAAACATTTTTGTTAACTTGTCGCATATTAAGTGAAAATCTGCACAAACAAACTTTGTCTTCTGTGTCATTAAACCGAAGCAGCATCTCTTTACCTCTTTTAAAGTGATCAAGTGGAACCTCCGAGCGAGTCAGAGCCTTCGTCCGCATCGAGTCACAGTTCAACCGGGTCCGACACACACACACACTGAGAGACAACCTGAACTACCTCATCCCATCGCTGTCAGCACACACACTGCCCCGACAGCAGCACACAGGGAGGAAACATGAGCGAGAGGCAGAGAGAAGTGAGATCAGAGACTCAGTCCACAATGCCTCTGTTTGTCACTGAAGTACAGTGAGACAGAGAGACAGAGAGACAGACAGGCAGACAGACAGAGGACAGACTTGAGGAGCGAGTCAGTCCCACTCACAACATTCTCCACCCAAACACAACAACACAACAACAACAACCAGCTCTGTTCGACACATCAGACAGAGGGAAACTTTTTCCAGAAAACTGATGAGAAGAAGCTTTTTGAAATGTCACAAATAAATCATGTTCATTTTCACTTGCAGAGGTTTCTCCAGAGAGGCCGTAAAAACTTATCTTTTGTGCTTTTGTCTGGTTAATATGAGTGGAAAGTGAGGAAACAAGGGAAACTGACAGGGCAGACGATGACAGTTTAACAGCTTCCATTAAAAGTTCATTAGAAAATGGACGTGATGTGGCGAATCAGAGACAAAGATGGAGGGGGGAGAAGGAAAGAGACGCTCTCCCGTCATCTCTGCTGTATCTCTGAGCTCCATCGCTACAGGAAATGTCTGTGTTTCAGCGGGCAGAGCCGACGGATGGGACTTAAGTGCTGTTATCACTTTTGAAGCTCCGGGGTCACGGCGGGAAGAGAGAGGGCGGGGCTTTTACCGCTTTTGGACGTCATCTCCACAATCTGGACAAAGGTCCACTTCATCCACGAGACTATTTGTGCTCCACTACCTTTAAAACGTGACCCCGGTTCAGCAGCCGGAGGTAAAGAGGTTTTTTATTATCGTGTACGAGGCGTTCAGGGAACAGAGTTTTCATCTTCGGCCTCTGCTGACTGATCTCTTTCATCAGCTGGAGAGACAAATGTCGCCAGTGGCATCAGCTGTATCTAATTATTGATATTTCCGCGAGTAAATTAACAGACAGTCAAGATTAAACTCGTGACTAGATGTCTAGTTTTTGTGCTGCCAACAAGCTGGCGTCCGAAACTAACAACACACACGAGAAAAACTATTAAATTTACCAAATAAAATGATTACAGTCAGATTAAACACCATATATCACTTTTAAATAGAGAAGCAGAAGGATATAAACTCAAAAATATGATAAAAGTGTAATTTCTCAGTTGTAAACGGACATATTTTGACAGTATGGCTCATAAAACGCAATCTGCTGATTTGACTCCTGTATCTTCAGTTCTGTTTCTCGGATGCTAACAGGCAGTTTGGTGTGTGAGTGGTTTGTTAAAACCCCAAAAAACACACAAATGTGCAGAAAATGATCTCACCTCTGACCTGAAAGATGAGATAAATGAAGAAAAACACAAATCACAAAGTAAAATGCAGAACTGGCAGCAGATCTTTTAAAACCACTGAGAAGAAGAACCTTCCTCGTCACAACAAAGTGTCTTTTCAATGCAAATCCATCTCTTTTATCTTTCTAAGATCGTGTCTCTGTGTTGATACTTCTGCTTCAGTGCAACACGTCATCACTGAATCTATAAATGTTCTTGTGTTGTTTTAAGAAATTACATTACGTCATCTTCCCGATGGCAGAGTTTTCCACTTTCACCCTCCCGCACATTAAAACATCCTTCTTCTTGCTCTTTAATCGGGTGATTGAGCTTCACGTGCAGACTGACGTGTGTGTAGTTTCACACTTTGAAGCTTCACCTTTCCTCTTTTTTTTTTTTTTTTTACAACTTTGCAACCAAAACAGAACAAATCTCTGACGTTGTTTTGAAAAAAAAAAGATCTTTGTTGACAGAATTAGTTCTTCAGGTGTGTGATGTTTTGCATCTTGGCTGTCTGAATCTGTGTGTGTGTGAGTAGAAACTGCAGTCTTTAGGTGAAAAATGCTCAAACATGGTGTTTAATGCTTATTTTGCTCATGATATGTCTTGTAGCAAATAAAAAAACAACACATGAACATGTTAAAAATGTTAAAAATGTGATATAACTGAAGGGGATCTTAAAGAAAAGATATCTATGAAAAATATTCTGTTATAAAAGTGAGGTTTCTTTCGTATCTGAGGACTTTGCATTCAGGTATTTATCCTCTTTAAAATGGACTGCCAGCTTCTGCAGATGTGTGAGACATTTTAGGTTGTTTTTAATCTTTTTCTTTACGTCTGTTACAGTTCGTCAGTTCAATTCTAAAGGTTTCAAGAGCATGAAAATAAGCAGAGGCGTCTCTCGCTTTCTTTACTGCAGAAACAGAGCAAGGACAAACAAATGTAATATTAGAGGAAAGATGAGCTGAGCGCCACAGCAGCGACACACACACACACACACACACACACACACACCCACAAGGCAAATATTAATCAATATCAAAGTGTCTGTCAGCAGGCAAAAACAGCAGCCTGGAGGATCATTAGATGCAGACATTTTGTTCAAAGATGCTAAATGTGGCTACAGATCAGAGGCAGAGGGAGCTAAATACAGGTACATGAAGAACTCCCAGGAGGGACGTCATCCTCAGATCATTTCTCCTCGTTTCCGCTGCTTTTTTAAAACGATAACTAGTTAAAATCGTCTGCTTTTTCTGTGAACTCATCAGTTGTTGGAGCACTGTGAGCTGCATCCGTGTGACAGGAAATGGGTTATTATCTTTAGCACTTAGTTGGAAGATGAGGATGAGGCAAATTCACAGAAAGTGAGAAACGTCGTTGTTCCTCAAAGGTTACGAGTCCAACTTCCTCACTGGTCACGGCTTCAAAGTCATTTCCCTGTTCCTCTGGCGTGCAAACAACGTGCAGCCACTTCCTCTGCCTCCACACTGTTATTAAACCCAGACTGACGACTGCACCAAAAGATTATTATTATTATTATTAGAACAAAAATGCATCTCTCAGGCAACTGTTTTCATCTCAGGATAAACTTTAAAACACTTCTAATCATCTGCAAACCTCTCTGTGGTTTCACATCTACATGTTTTAGAACTTATCACCTCTTACAGCATCTCCAGACCTTCAGATCCTCCAACATGTTGAAGATTTAACACAACAGGCAGCAAAACGAACGACTGCTTCAGCCTAAAACAAACAGCCTTTCAATCCGCTGATCTGATGACGCTCTCGTCTTGTGAACAAGTTCGATCAAATGCGGCTGATCATCCTGACAACCTGCTTAGAAACCGCAGCAAACAATGTGACCGTCACCAGTTTGTCATTAACAAGACCGGACGAGTCGAGGCAAGTGGCACCGAGACAGAAAGCACATTATCTGCTTTCACTGCACCTCCGGAGATCAAACCTGAGGCCTGAAAGTGAGAAAACAAAGAGCGGCTGAGTTCAGGTGATAATGATCAACTCAAACTAACACAGTAAAGCTTTTTTTGGTTTGTTTTTCTCAGTTTGTTGTGTGTTTTTTCTTGTTTTGGCTGCATTGCACGATTTTTAAAAACATATTTTCTTTCTTTTTGTGTTGCACAAATGAGTATTTTGGGATCCATTTTCAAGCTCTTGCCCCTGTGTCACCGCGTGCCAAAGCTTTCACTGCTGTTTTTATTCGACTGAATGCATAAAAAAATATGCAATCTGCAACATAACTGAAGGTTGAGCTGACGGGTCTTGATGAAGGTCGCTGCATCATAAAAGTTTACTGCCGTCATTTGGAAAATGACTCTTTTGTGGAAACAGAAGTTGCCTCGTTTGTAATATTACTGCTGCTGCGTGTTCAGCAGCGACAAACACATCCGGTGATAAACTGCAGTAAAACAGTAAATTTATTCTCTTTACCTGACTGTAGCTGGATGGAAGCTTTGTATAAATATCAGGTGTGTGTGTCTGCTGCTCGGTGTGTTTGTTGGGGATGGAGGGGCTTTAATGTGCTGATGTTAGTCTGTGTGTGTGTGTGTGTGTGTGTGAATCATTCACAAAATACTTCATCTTTGTTGAGGAGCTACTTGCTTCTCTGCAGATGAACCAGACAACGAGTGTCTGTCTGTTTGCTGCACAAAGAGGCTTTTCTGTTGCATCTAATTGCATTTAGAAACCTGCAAAAATCTAATCTGAACTGAGTCTGATGTCGATTTTATGGTGTTAAAGATTTAAAACTTGTTATTATTCAGATCATTAATGATAAACTGACAAATTCTGTTCCTGTCTGTCTTACTTTTGCCAAACTTCAATACATTTACAGTTAATTAATGTAATATTTATCAAGCAACAAACAACAGAGGCAAAGTAGCTTCTTTTTCAGCCTCTGCAGACAGTTTTTCTGAGACTACAGTCGGTAAAAAGCCTCCATGAATCAACAAACTGTTAATACATCAGCCTCAGTTCAGTCACGATGTTTGAAGAGTCGTTTGATACATAATTTAACAAGACTAGGTGCGAAGCAGAAAGCAAGGATCGATACATTCTGTTAAATCTGACATGAGCGGCGAAAAAACATCAAGCAAGTCCAGATGTTTAAACACGGCCGAACCACTGGAGGAAAAGCAGCATCTTTGAGATGAAAAACTCAGACATTCTGCAGCGAAGTTTCGACAGCAGCGGAGTGAAGTTCACCGCAGTTCTGCCCTTTAGGGAGGACGGACAGGCAATTAGCCCGGCTGCTACGGGGAGGATGTCAGCAGGCAAACACCCGCCGGGCCCGAACTGTCTGCCGGTTCCTCCTCAACCAACCACAGAGGCGTTTTCACCCCCCCGCTGCAAATTTGTCAGAAGTTTGTAAGCAAAACACAAAAAAAGGTGTTTCTGTCTGAAGCTTCTGCTGCAGTATTTGAAGAAGAGCGAGCATTTCTTCCTTCTGGTTCGGTGTTAAGATGCCACAGGAGAGAGGGAGAGATAAGAATTAGGGCTGCTGAATAATGCAGTGAGATACGAAGCTGCCAATGGAGCTGACCAGGAGAAAACCTGCAGTCTGACGGCAGCACAGCTCGGCTTCAGACTGGTTATAAATCTAAACTGCTTCTCCTCCCCTCACAAGAAGAAAAGTCTGAACCTCTGCAGCTTTTTAATGTTTCAAAAGATGCAAAATCAAACCATCATATGCATGTTTATAATGAGAACATGATCATTATGTTGCAACTAACAACAAAGGCAACGTCATTGCTTTGCAGCCTTTAATGCAGCAGCTTTAATGCAGCCACATTAAAGCATCTGAGAAGTTCACAGTTAGATTTCTTGCTTTTTTTCTGTGCATTTCCTTTTTTTTTAAGTTTAAAGGAGCTGCAGCTGAAATCATTAGTGCTTCGGATCAGACGGCATGTGAGGTACAAATTCAAGAGGATCGCTCGTTGCATATTTCTGTATCTGTGAAACAATCATCTCCAAATGGGCCTGAAACTCCGGTTTTGTTTGTCCTCTACGAGTGACTCGCACAAAACACGGACACACACACACACGGCTGGATTTTTAAATTATAATGAGGTCCCTGGGTAATTCCAATCTAGTGTGAACTGAGCTTTTAAATGAGGACCAAGGTTGAGGCCTCGGGGCTCCTGCAGGCAACTGGAGCCGAGCCACAAGTCAATATGCTGACAGATTTTTCTGTAATTAAAACCCACCTCCACTCAAAGGCCTGTTTTTCTGACGCTTAAGTCCATTTAAACATCAGACCTCGACTTGCATCTGAAGGACGTTTGATGCTTGTGAGGTGTTTTTGCATTCGTCTACTGAAGGGGGCGATATGTCTGAACATTTCCATAAAATCTTAATTCAAAAATATTCCAAGCAAGTTAGATTATGAGCAGATTTAAACAGAACAAACAAACCAGAAAGCATCCAGCAGAGAGCGAACATGTCAGTAAAGACGGTGAGAATTTACATTTGCACAACCACAAACGCTGCATTAGCTACCGACAGTTATAAGCTAACGAACGACATAAACAAATAACAGATGATTAATCTGCTTTTCCCAGATTTCAGTGAACAAAAGACTCCTTATCCGTCTGACTGAGGCTCAAACATCTGTGACTGAATCTCCGGATTTTTTCCTCTTTGCTAACGTCAGACATCCTGATAAGAAAGTTCAGAAATTCTATTAGTCTTTTGTTTTTAACTTCTGAAATTTAATGGGGCATTAAAAAAATAATTAGCATTTTAATCAGTCATAAAAGTAATTGATGGTTGCAGATGCGACTGCTGAGTTTTTAAGGGTCAGGAGGGAAAAGTTTTGAGACCCTTAAGGCTCGCTGACATCAATAAAACAGCCGGAAAGATTCACGTAACTTGGTCGGTTGCATTTAATGGCGCTTTGTTGTGTGACAAGCTGCAAGAAACCAACTGTAACTGCATCGTCAGTGTCAGACTCAGACGCTCTGATGCTCATTCATTTGTTAACAAGGTCAACTAATTGCTGGAAATGATGACGCCTCGTTCTGATCACACACAGCACAGAAGCAATCAGCTGATTTCTCACAGGTGCATGTGCACGAACTGCATTTTTCTTCTTCACACGCACACGTTTATCATATTACTCACTCGGCCTCAGAGCTCCACCCTCATCATGGGACTCGCTAACATCTGCTGACTCTCTACGCCACATCACACCTCAGCACAGCAGCTTCAAGCCTGCTCGGCACTGCAGAGACTGTGTGTGTGTGTGTGTGTGTGTGTGTGTGTGTGTGTGTGTGTGTGTGTGTCTGAATCTCTGAATCTGCCTGCATTGATCCAAGCTTAGAGAAGAGCCAAGGTGAATTCCTCTGCAGGGCTGATGGACGGAGATAAAGACGATGACGGCCAGATGGAAAGTGTGAATCGCTCACTGGGAGTTGATAAAAGAAGCCGAAATCTCTGAAACACTCTTTGTTTTAGTGTGTGTGTGCCTTTAGAGCTGATCACACACACACACACACAGAGTTACCTGCCTCACAGTAACTTTCACACACTAACACACTCTCACAACAACATCACGAGTTTGGAGCTGCAGGCCAAGTGCTAGTTTGTAATTTTTAAGGTTTTAAACACTTAAATCTTGAAATTTGTGGCATTAAAGTAGTTCATTTAAACGAATAAGACTACAGCAAACAACTGGTAGTTTGTATTTTTAAGTTTGTGCATCAACAATGAACATCAGACATGTTCAGTTTGAATATTTTGTAATTATTTGTTGATATGAAAAATTAACTCAAGTGGCTGTTTCCACTTTTATTCTGTTTTATGGTGCAAAATTGTTGCCGAAATCATAAACAGGAAGTTGCTTCAAAGGGAAATAACTGAATAGATAAAAATGTGCTCAACAAATGTATGAAGATGCAACGTTAAAGCTTGTTTCCTACATTTAAAAATTCATTTTTTCTAAACAAAAAGTCTCATCAAACCCTAAAATCTGTATTTTGAACTATGAGTCTTTATCAGGCTTAAATAATGAGAGACTTTACAAACTGAACTGCACATCTGTTGTCAGCTGAGTCGAGTTAAACCACCAAAGTGACTGTGTTTGTGCTTCTTTCACTCTGTGACAGTTTGGAAACTCTGCTGTCCAGCTTTTACCCACAAAGGTCAGTCAGACGTTTGTCAGCGACGCCTCTGATCGCGTTAAAACACTCACTGAGTCGTCTGTGTGTCGGTCCGGAGGTCAGGTCGTATCTTTGATCGCTCGCCCCTCAGTGTCAGATTAAAAACACACACCTGACCTTTTACACTTCCTCAAAAACAAGATCACTTCACTGTCCCGAAATAAAAACGCCTGCATGCCTGAATGTGACATCTGCCTGCATCCAGTGTGTCATTAACCAGCAGGGATTCAGGGATTCAGGACGGAGGTGATTTCCCAGAGGAATGCAAGCTGCAGCTCTTACCTGTGCACACGAACCGATCCTCCATGAGAGCATCAGTGCCGTTAGTTGATAAATTAAAGGTGTTATTAGAGCTTTCTGGCAGGAGACAACAGGTGTTTTCTACCTGAATCAAAGAGAATCCTTTCCAGCATTTTGAACGGGAACATTCAGCTTTTTTCACACTCGTTTCTGTCACGTAAATGCCTCCAACCTCAGAGGGCTGAGACCTGGCAGCACAAGTAATGAATTGCTGCTCTTCTGCAACAGAATTGCTTTTATGGCACAAATCAGGAAGAGGCCAGGGTTTTTTTCTGCACAAACAGAACTAAAACTGACAGTTTTTAGACATGACGGATATTGAAAACTCTTGAAGGCGAATGAAAAATATGACTTTCAACCTTTTTTTCCATCTTCAGCAACAAAAACAGACAGCAGTGCACATCCTATGCAGATTTTAGGTGCACAGACCTGCAATGGGACAGAGAATTAAGGTAATCGGGAGAAAAATTATCATAAATTATCATCAGTGTCCTAATTTCATCATATTTAAGAAGAAATCTGCAAGAAGCACCTGTTTACTTGCCCATCAACCCCTTAATTCATGCAAAATATAAATACAGAACCCATTTTTTTTATTAAAGAGCTCTGAAGCAAGAAGTCAACAAACTGTGACTCCTTCATCCTCCTGCAGGAGCTGAAGGTCTGAAAAAACTTCAGGCCAAGACGACAAAAAGTCTCTATTTTGTAACAGTGAGCAGGGAGCGAGGCTATCACACACGAGTCCAACCAATCAGGACGCAGGACGAGGGGTCAGGGGTCACAGAGCGTTCCATTACCCCGGGCACCATGCTTCATTATTTATTGCACACCAGAGAAATGCAGCTGCAGGACGAACACACACACACACACGCAAACACACACTCACACACAAAACTGCGCATAAGTGTCCCACAGCAGCAGAGCTATTACAGTGGTGACTCCAGGGGACTGTCACTCCCACTCAGACAAACACCAATCTGACACTGCGAGAAGTTTAACTTCGTCCACAAAGACACTGAGAGCAAACTGATCCGAACTAAAACTTCAAAGTCCAAAGATTTAAAGGTTTGTTTGCAGCGGTGGTTGAAAATGTGAGCTGTGCAGCTGCAAAACGCTAAACTGCGGGTGGAAAAAAGGTAAGACAGCGGCGCTAAAAACTGCATTTTCTCAAATAGACACTTGCAAGTCAATTTCCAAAGATTCCCATATGAAAATGCTGATCTTAACATTGAAATGAACCTGTTTAAGCCAAAAAACATCTTTAGTTTCTATTAATAATGACCTTTTCATGATAAATGTATACGATATGTCAATAACCTATATGTTAGTGTGATGTGATGCATAAAAATGGCCCTCAGGTCTCTTGTTTGTCCACAATAACTTTTGTGTCCTTTGATTTTGGTTTTAATTGAAGTTCTAGTCTGAAGACGTGTTGATGTGTCAGAACTCTACAAAGTTAAGGTGGTAAATCAACTTTTTAAGGTGTTCTCAGATTGAAGAGACTTATCTCTAAAGCTCCATGTAATCCTTTGAGAGGAGACCTTCCCCAAGCATGAGCAGCTTCTCCACAATCCACTGCATCTCGTTCCTGTTTATGGCAGCAGTTGTGTCACTGCACCTTCGGGTGTGACCACTTGAAACGAGTAGAAACACTTTCGCCTTTGCACATGATTGCACTTCCACTTCATGTGCACGAGTCTGTTTCAGGAGCAAAACTTCAACTTGTCTAAATTCCAAAGATCAGTCTACTAAATCTCTGCATTAATGACATCTTAGTTGAAAAGCCTCAGATGCAGAATTTGGACCATAACAAGACACAAAAGCCCCTAAACTGAACTCTACATTGAACAGACTGAGAGCTCCTGACAGGAAGTCGGCTCGTTCTTGGTTTACCAGCAGCAGCAGACCTTCGTTGTGTCAGTGGAGGACAATAACTGCCCAATAACCAGTTTTAATAAGAGCTTATGTGCCTCTTATGTTGGTCTAACCTTACAGCAAACATTCACAGGGCTCATAAATTCTTTGCACAGCTGCTCTTTTTTCTCACATTCAGCTTTTGCACAAAAAATTTCAGTGGATTCATCATTTCCTGTTTGTGCAGTTATCGATCGAGAGGAGACATGTACACACACACACCTCCAAACCTGCCTGCTGCCCTGCGTCTGGACGGCGACACCAGCTCCTTGACGATCTGTAGGACCTGCATGCTCATAGGAGGACGGTGGTGGCGGCGGTGGAGGTGACGGAGGCGGCCGGACGTGCCGCGGGGCGGAGGCAGCCCATTCTTGCCCTCTCATCCCCCAAAACCTCATCCCTGCCCGAGTCCTCCGCAGGACTCATCCCCTAATCCACACCATGACTCCCAGCTCCTGCAGATCCGGATTTAAACATCCCGATGGAGGGCAGGGAACCACGTTTCTGCTCTGGGAATCTGGTGCCGGTTTCTGGGTGGAGTTCAGTTCTTCAGGAGTTCAAAAACAGCCCTTCTTCTCTTCCTTTTGATGCTCCTTCTTCAGATTTCAACACATGCTCGCAGACCTTCCACCACTCAAACGCACTCAGATACTCTTCATCATCGTTTCTCTCTGCGGTCGGTCCCTGCACACACACACTCACACACACACGCACACACACACCACCTGATGAGTGCTTCACCTGCTCCCCACACGAAAAACAGCCGATAAATCTCAACTCAACAGCTGGCAGCTGCTGAAAGTAGCAGAGGATGTTCGCTGTTCGCTGGCAGCGCAGACTCTCTGCAAACTGGATGTGTTCATCTCCACTGTGGAGTGTGTGTGTGTGTGTTTTTTGTGGAGTGCTCTCACACACACACTCTTCGTTCGGCGGTCAGCAGCAGAGGAGCAGAACAGAACAAAACAATCCCCTTCTTTTTCTCTTCTTCTGTGCTTTTTTTCCTTCCTCCTGCGGCTCCTGCAGACGAGCCTCCTGGTCGTCGTGGGTCAGTGCGTGAACGTCTGGACAGTGATGATGCTCCTCAACTGTCCAACTCTGTCGCCTCCTCCTCTCACTCCCTCCTCCTCTCCCATCCTCTCCTCCCTTTAGTCCTGCGAATGCTGGCTGCTCTCGCTCGCTGTCCTCTCCTCACATCCTTTGAATTCGTATTAATGACCGCTTCCACTCACTCACCCACAGCATCTCCTTCCCTCCCCTCCTCTCTCTCCTCTCCTCTCTCTTTGCTTTCCTGCCCTCCTCCCTCCTCCTCTCCCCTTCTTATTGTGTCGCTTTCTGTCTCGTCACCCGACGCCTTTTTTCTCGTGCACATTTACTGTGAAGCTGAGGACATGAGCAGAATGTGAAGGGGTGAATGCACAGCAGATCTATATAAATGTATGTGAGTCCCTGTAATGATTTGCATCGCTGTCGTCGTCGGGTTACGCCCTCCTGCTTCTTCAAACTGTTTGTGTCACAACCTTTACTGCCTCTGCATGTCCATTACTGTGATGAAGACGTTTTAATTGCTGTTTGGGACTGAAAAGCTAATTATTACTGAGATATTTAAGGCTGTAACATCACATTTTTTTTTTGAATATGCCAAAAGCAAGTCATTAAAGACATAAAAATGGGTGCAGATGAGAAGAACAAGTGGGTTTAATGATGAAAACATTGTTAAAGTTGAATCAAAATCATGTTTCATGCAGCTTTTTCTGCTGTTTCGCATCTTATGGAGCTGCATTCCTGTGTTGCTTCGTCCAAAATAACCCAAAACAGTGTCAAAGTGTGAAGACAACTCCTGCACAGATCTGCAATCATACAATTATGTTTATATGAACTTTTACACGCATAGTTGCTGAAGAGTTTGTGTAAACTTTTCTTCATAACTTAACAAGTGACCCTGTATGAAAATGTCACTAAAACATGTTAAACTAATGAGGAATATTTACATTTAGCCTCAATTTATAAGTGCGATACTCAGACAAATGCATTATTTTACTTAGAACTGAGTATTTGAATAATATAGGGAGTAAAGAAACAAAGATTTATGTTATTTCAATACCAAAATATGGCCCTAATCCATACAAGCAACCAGAAATATGAAAGAAACGGAGATTTAAAATACTTAAGATTAAAAGTTCAAACTACTATAAATTATTTCTGAGTAAAGAAAAACATTTTTAAGTTACTGAGCCGGCAAATTATCATGAGAGCAAAAATAAAGAAAAAAATCTACAATAAAAACCAAAAATGAGACGAATAAAAAATGAAATTGATGTTCCCGTAGGACGCCACAATAAACAGATAAAATAAAAAAGAGTCATCATCATTATTGCTCCTTCCTCCTTCATCTTCTCAAGTTTCAAATCAAAACTGATTTTCCCAGCAGCCCTTGCAGTGAGTAATGTTCTTCTATATCTTTGATGTGACCTTGAGAGCGGCGACAATTCACACACCTTCAAGGCACATGAACACACCACACCATTAGTGCTCACTGCCATGTTGAACAGAACACACGACGGCAATGAGATCAGCATACAAACATGCATGTACACACACACACACACACACACACACACACACTCTGCAGCGTGCAGGGAGGAGCAGCAGCCAGGTTCATTTTTCACACTAATAAAGTCTCTGTGAAGCCGCGTGGTTTTCGGGCGGCGTGCCTCCGTTTGCACACATGTTTCGTGATGAAATGTGTTTGTACTTGTTGGCGTTTCAGTCCTGCAGCACCGAGTCAAAAGGTCCAATTACTCCGTCGCTGGACCGACTGCAGCTGCTGTTGCTATGCCTCAGACCCACTGTTGCTAGGCTGTGACCCCACAACATGAGGAGAAGCGTGGCCTTTTACAAACACAACGCTGGCCGTCGCCTTCCAGCCACTGCAGACATCCCAGCATCCACTGCTGAGAAATGAGCCTCACAGCAACAAGAGCAACACTAAATCAGACAAGTAATGCGCTACATGCATCAAAGCATGCTTAGTTTAATTTAATTTTCTTTTAAAAAAGCACATAACTGCAGCTTTCTGCAGATAAAAAAGCATTTTTATGAAGCTGTATCTTGTAATGTGGAGCTGGAGTGACTTCTCAGGAGATAAATGAATTAAATAGCAAACTCTTGAACCCACTGCTGCACTTTATAGTCACTTTTTGTGCTTTTTTATGCTTAACGTTCTGCAGTTCGGTCTTGTTAAGGTGTCGCAGCTTCTCCGCTGCGTCCTGTGAGCTTCAAACTACACAGAAGATCGAGCACCAAACTCTGAACTTTAAAGAGCAGCAGCTGAATCGTGTCAATTCTGCAGAGCATCAATGCACATTAAATCAATCTGTGCCAAATTTTGGTACCTAAAAGCACATCAGGAACTTAGTATATCGAGAAAGAGAGAGAGAGAGAGTGTGACACCCTTGCAGCTTGTTCAAGTCACACTCAGTCAGACGAGTGTGTGAGGTGTTGTTACACTTTCCAAACTTGGTGCAGATGAAACTAACGACGGTATTTTTCATGCTAAAGCAAAGTTAGCAGGTCAAACCTGAGGAAACACCTGGTCAGACGTGTAAAATGCATTTAAAAGCTGGAGAGTTAACAGAGTTTTACAGCCTGAAAGCAGCTGCAGCTACGTTAACGTTAGCACACCTGCATCAGCTCAGTATTCCAGCTACAGGTACCAGTTTGGTTTATTCAAAAAATCTGCTGCATTGTCTGCCTTTCTTTTTTTTGTATTACTTCTCACCTTTTTCTTCCCTTCAAAGCATTCACAGGAAAAGAACTTTCCTGAGGATTAAAATCTAATCTTTGAAAACTTCAGCGGTTTCACATTGTGCATTTCAAGTGGGGTTTTTTATCAAAGGAGTCAGACATGTGAGGGAAAGAGGAAGTAAGGTGAGCGAACAACAGAAGAGCTGGAGGAACCTGCAGAGATGCGAATGGATCGACCTGATATCACCGGAGCAGAGTTGTGGGGAGGCAGGAAGATATCGATGTAGCCTTCAATCTCCTCCCAGCAGCACCCATAGGTCCTGTCATACAGGGGCCCTCTCACAAGCAGCGGATCAATAAGCCCTTCACAAGTTCGCCTTAACTGCCACTCGATGGAGAGCAGACAGATACTGTAAGCGTGGTCGAGCTGCTGATGCGTCGTCTCTCTAATCCACAGGTCAGATAAGAAGAAGCTCGGCCCGGTGGCAGGCGGCTTCTCTCAAACTGGCAACCCAACGTGTTGTCAGCGCTGTGATTGGCTCTTCGATCTTGGATGTTGGAGAGAAGAAGAAGGAAACTGTGGAGAGCTGGGATGTTTTGAAACGGTTGGTTTGAGTCGATAAAGTCTCAGATACAGATGTTTTTTTTAACTTGTGCTGATTATTTCTTTTATCTGTTGTATTTAAAGTTTATAAAATATATATCAGTATTGACTGACTGTGCCCAAACAAATGCAGTGTGTTGATAACGTTAGCTACAGTTAGCCTCCTTTAGCCTACATGTGGATTTAAATGCTAACAGGATGTTTAATGATGTTTGCTTAAGGTGTTTTATAAGAAAAATTACAGCAAATGTTACTTAAAATAGTTTGTTTGATTGCAAAGCTGCTGATAAAGTTTGAGTTTTATTAGCTGTAAAAACTACAAAAGGGTGGGTGAAGTCTTTATAGATCTATCTGTCTGTGTGAAGACGAGCTGGTTAAGTTATATGTAAGCCTATAATACATGAAAGGATTTATTTAACAGAAAAAAATCTTCTACATGTGTAATTTAATGGACTAAATCGCTGTCTAAAGAGGAACTTAAAAGATATTAGCATTCAGGAGATCTGAGATATGACAGATTTCGCTTTGAAAAGCACCTTGAAATGAAAGTTAATGGCTCAGTAATTAACAAAGAAAGAAGATGTGAGAGGTGGAGAGAGAAAAGTCAGAGTTCTGTGAGAAAACACTGAAAAAGTGGAATAAAAAGTGTCAGAAAGACGGAGTCCTATAGGAAACACAGAGGCTTTTAAGCCCTCATTGTCACCATTGCTCTGAATTCGTCAAGAACTGTCTCCAGTTATCACAACATGAATGAGTGAGCATGTTTTGCCGCCTGCCAGGAAAAGCAGTGTGACATTTTTTGTTGTTTTTTTTGTTTTTTTTTCCCAGCTGGATGCCACTTCTTTGTTTCCCCTTTCAACTCCCGCCACAGAAAAAATGACAGAAACCAAACGCGCTGTCATCTCTCTGGTCCCACGTCGGAGCTTCTGTCCCTTCAGCTCTCTGAAGAGAAAAAGTGGCACCAATTTCACACGGCGTTCCTCTCAATAATGCTCTCTATCTGCTTCCTCGTCCCACTCCGGCTCTCTGAAGGGCTCTGTGGCGGCTGGCGGAGGGACTCACACACACACACACACACAAATCACGCAGACATAACAGCGGTGTGAACACACACACTCCTCTGTTGTCCTAATGGCAGCATTCTGTTGGAGGGGTGATTGAATTAGACTGGGTGCTGATCACTCGGCACATTGATTAATGCTGCCTGCTGCGCTTCAGTGCGTCGTGGCGCTCGCTGCTGCTGAACACCAATGGGACGCCGCACACAGGAAGGATACGAGTATGAACGATCCACCACATTAACACAGATGATGTGAGCTCATTAACGCTGGCTTGGACTCATAACATCACTCTGAGAAACATGCATGCTAATCTGATGTTCTGATGTCTTTAATCAAGCTGCTAACGCGGCTTCAGAGATTAATTTTGTAGAGACAGTCATGATCCTCAGAGGATAAACACTGACACCTGAAGTGAGC
>JAQMCX010000037.1:11288842-11336268 GCA_029814765.1 Acanthurus leucopareius | reverse complement strand
CTAACGCGGCTTCAGAGATTAATTTTGTAGAGACAGTCATGATCCTCAGAGGATAAACACTGACACCTGAAGTGAGCCGCTAAGTTTATTACTTAGCACCACTACCAAGTTAGCATTTCCACTGTTAAAATCTATAAATTTATGACAAGAAAGCCTTTAAAACAAAAGACCATCAGCCTCAGTTTAGGATCAATGCTCATACAGCAAACTCTCATTAGCAAGATAGCATGCACAACTCTTGCAAACTACATTTCACATGCTAAGATGCTAGAGTTAGCATGTTTACATGCCAAAATGGAAAATACTACACGTAAATTGATATAAAAGCATCCATTAGAGGTTGAATATGCATATAAAATGCTCATTCCTGAGTGAAGCCAGGCCAATATTTTGTTTTTACAGCCATTAGCTCATATTTGAAAGACAGAAAGAATTCAAAAATGTCATATAAATTTTAACAAAAAGTTTCAAAAAAATTTATTTTTGCCGTTTATAGGGACAAATTTTACTGTTTAAAAAACTTAACCTCACTTTTTGGTGGATAAACTGTGATAAAGAATGTTTCTAAATGACATCTGTTATAATTTTTGTAATTCTTTATTTGTCATTCACTGTAAAACAACACAGTAGAGCTGAAATCAGCTAAAATATTGGTCCAACCAAATTTTCAGTTCAGCTCCAAACCAAACTTTTAGGAGGAATCGCTGATATTTTGTTGGAATTTGTTTGATAAACCACAGTTGCATCTTCAGCAGAGCAGAAGATCTCAAATAAAGCCACAATAACAGAACCAAAGTGAAAGACTCACAGGTCCAATATCTCATCATTATCTCTCACATGTTAGCAAATAATTTCCTACTCACACGTCTGACAGACATGCAGCCACATCATCCTGCTGCAGACATGTTTCTGTCCACCGGATCAAAGATGTTCAGCAGCAGTGGAGCTGAAGTGTCACACACTACTTTAAAAAAAACAGTTTTCACCACTGACAACAACAAAGCTCTGAACATCTGTCAACAGCTGGCAGCCTCAAAAAAATAAAAGCATCTGAATTCAAACCCTGACAATGAAGCACACAGTTTTGAGTCAGCATTTTGAAGGTGGAGAGCAGTTCAGAACATTTTAAAGTGTGTGGATGGAGCCATCGTGGGGGGGATGGGGAGGGGGGGATTCCCCAGAATGCCCTGCTCTGACTCTCTCACTCCCTCTTCCTCTCTCCTTCCTCTCTCGGCCTGGCGTCCTGCCACAGTGAGCGAGGGAATGGGAACGGACGGGAAAGAAAACACAGTGGAACAACATCACCGCTCTGCCTCACACTTCCTGTTTGCCCTCCCCGTGTCATTTCCTGTTTGAAGTGTGCAGCTTTTTTTTGACCAATCACACGTCAGCAAGAGTTCCAGTGTCCTTCATGGCTGCTTACATGGCCGGTTAGGAAATGTTCCACCACCATCTGCTCGCCTCGATCCACGTCAGGTGGCATTTGGACCAGAAACTGTCCAAAAAACCTGGTTAATGATCAACTTATTCATAAAAAATCAAACATCCTTTATATAATTTAAATCAAAAGTTGGCTTTTAAACTCCACAACCTTCATTCCAGGTAAAAGTCCTCAACTTTAAGCAATAAAATTTAACAGAATAAATCCATAAAAGCAGATATGAGCTGCAGAAACGACCTTCCTGTTTTACTGACGGCTCGGCCGACTGTTGCATGTTTTTGTCCGCTTTGAGCCACAATGGTTAAGTTTAATTGTTGCATTTTTTTGCCTGTGGTTTGTTCTGGTCTGTGTTGCCCCATAAAATGCAAACCAGCATTTGTAAACACAAGTCAATGACTCATAAGTGGTGCTTTTTCTTGAGGTCAGAGACAAGCCACAGCTGTAATGGAACTGGCTGAGCTCTTCTCTTTTACAGCTTTGTACCAGATTTTAATCTAATTTTCCTCACTGTTACTTTTATATTGTTACTTCTGCCTGTTCTCAACACATTTATTGCATCTATACCGATCCTGAAGGACAGACTTTCCTTTTTCTGAGGTTTCTCCCCCTTTTTTTGGTCACATTTTGTTCTCAGATTGTAACAAATTTGTGATTTACGCTGCATTAATAAAGCCGACTTGACCCGGAGCATCATTAGCTGCGGCCTTGTACTTGGTAAATAAATATTAAGTACATAATAAAAATGGTTTATTTTCTTCCCTCCAGGCTTCGAATAGACAAACATAAAATAAAGGAGTAAAACAATCCAAACAGAGCTTTAACCGAAGGCTAATATATCAGGAGACGCATTAAATCATCTGCGGCTGCGACTCTTCCAGGCCTGCAGGACCGAACCTCGCAGAGCACCGCCATGATGTTTACCACAGAGGCGGGACGCTCGATAGCCCCTGCAGAGAGACCTGTGTGTGTGAATGCATGATGGTGTGTGTGTGTGTGTGTGTTGTTTACAAGGTGACAGTAAAATAAACAGCTGGTAAAGCTGCAGAGGGCCGGGGGGGGGCGGCTGAGCAGAGGAAGCGAAGGTTTGATCTACGGAGAGGCAGACAGCTGAAGATCTACGACGACACAGCCCCGATGACTGCGGCACGGGCGTGGGAGTCGACGGATATTACCCACAATGCTCTGCACTCGCCCTGACTATCTCAATCACACACACACACACACATGCACAAACACACAAAGGCACACATGCGTTCATACATCAGGCAGTCGATCAGGTGTATCCCTCTTGACATTCGTCGATGGGGTGTGTGTCGTTTATCACGGGTTGACGGGCGGTGAGACGTTTTTTATTGGCCTCTGTGTGTGTGTGTGTGTGAGTGTGTGTGTTAGCGTGTGTGTGTGGTTTCTTCCTGGTCACTGGTTTACTGTTAGAGGCTCGTTGTGGCGTTGGGAAGCTGTAATTGTGGTTTTAAAGGCTGAGAAGTTTGTCTGTGAGTCATTAACACTGATGATCTGATGATGTGATGATGACATCATTCGTCATGTTTTAACAGGTTCGTGTGTTTATGAGACAACTCGAGCTCAGTGTGATACGTGATTGTTTCTAATCTCTGTGAAAGAGATGAGTGAAGCGCATTTAACAGTATAATCATTCATTTATTTAAACATTTGGTTCGGTCACACAGATCTTGTTTCAACTTGATACAACAAGAAAGTTTTTCTTCAAGTATTCTGATGATCAAATAATCATTGAATCATTTTTTTAAGCTAAATGCATCACATTTGTTCTTTTTAGCCTCTCAAATATAATGTTTTATGTGTTTTAATAGTCATATATGAAAGTAAATTTCATATTTTTGGGTTCAGGATGAAGAAACTCTTTGAAAACATCCTTTAAACCACAGGATGTTATGAAAGACTGTTAATTAGGGCTGTTTTTTGTTATTTTTTGACACTTTACACACTAAATAATCCAGAATTTAACCAGAAAATAACTTGCAGATTACTTGATACTGAAAATACTTAATTAGTTGCAGCCTATAGTGTTTAACATTTTACAAATAACAAGAACAAAATGTGTATTTTTTCTTTTCTTTTTACTTTAAACACACCAACACCAATTTATGACCCTGAAACTGGGACGTGTATCTGATAATTTGTATGATTTTTCATAAACACGCACCCTTCTTGTATTAGAATAACTTCCCCTTTGTTATTTTTAAAACTATGAGAAAAAACTCAGTATCAAACTTGACTGGATGGCTTTGAGAAGAAGCACAGAGGAGGAGATGAAATCTGGGTGAATTCTCATCATCTCCGCAAAAAATGAAAAACACATTAAAAGTCAGTCAAGCTTCACATTCAAACGCAGCAGATCTTCCTTCAATCTCAAAGATCCGATCCGTCTTAAGTCCAGACATTAAGTATTGATGGACCGAACTTTCTGAGCGCGAGGGCCAACGCTGCCGCCGCCGCCACCACCACTGAAGGCAGCAGCTCAGCTCGGCTCACCATGGCAACTAAATACAGAGAGGCCATGAAAGCGTATGATGAAGCAACGCCATAATTTCTGTTCGTGTGTGTGTGTCTCTGTGTGTGAGAGAGAGAAAGAAAGCAAAACAGAAAGAAGCTGAGCTTTAGTATCAAATTTTTCCGGTGCAATATCTTGTTAAAATCATTGTCGTAAATAAAAATTAGACAATATTCATCCAAAGAGTTCTTCTTCTTCTCTCTATTTGTTTGCAAACTTGCGTCTGCAGTCATCACAGAGCAGCTTCTGCTCTTTAAAATCTTTATTTTTGCATCAACAACATCGACTGGAAAATCTCAGCTCTTGATTTGACATCATTTAATGCAACAGGCTGAAGATTTTGCAGACAGTTACAGCGATTCAAGCAAATTTGATCAACACTGCAGGCAACCACGGATCTGTTTATTCTATTAACCTGATATGAAAGTCTAATCTTTTTTATCTTATGGCTCAGTAATGTCTGCGTGGTGCTTCCTCTCTCTCCCCTTTATCTCTGCTGGTGTGAAGTCACGCCTCTGCACCTCGAATAAAACAAACTGATATGTGCTCTGCTCGTATTTTGTCGGGAAACCTGAGGAACGGAGAGGAAATAGACGCCACATCAAGGCTCTATAAATCCCAAGGTCCACTCTGAGCTCTTTAATGTCGCTGGAAAACTTGATAAAAGTGCAGCAGGAGGAAAAAAAAAGTTGCCCGGCAGCGGTGAAATAACCGTGTGGCAGTGCAAGCTTTCATTCAGCTGCAGCCGACGGCAACACCAGCGATGAAAAAAGGCATCAGACTGTTCTCACTCTGGACTTTTCATCCTCAGAAATCCACCCATCCAATCAAAAATCCATTACTGAAGCCCCAAAACCAGAAACTTTTGCATAGAAGCTGTGGTCTGTTTGAAAGGAAAATGTTATCTTTTCCATTAAAAAACATGAAGTGAGCTCTTTACCTCCTTAATGAGATGTAGTTCAAGTTGAAACAAGATTTTTAAGGTGGAATAAATAAACCAAAAATAGATCAGTTCACTGTAACAGGTTGTGCTTTTGTTGCCACCGTTCGCTTCCTGCTTCGGGCTCAGACTTCTTACTGGAACTAAACTTGGACGCAGCTCAACTGGCTTCACTTAATCCTCATTCAAGGTTCTTGTAGAAGTCGCCATCAATCATAATTTGGTCGAGCAGATATGTCATCACATCACAACGAGGGGTAACTACAACAAACACAGCAGCGACCTCCGTTTTACGACTCTGTCAACCAGGAAAACCAGGACACGACAACAGAGGAACACTGATAAACTCTTGTTGGACAAACACAGATGTCATAACGGGGTCAAAGGTCATTCAGAGGCATCTGGATTCAGCAGATTTTTCAGTGTCTGACAGAAATGTAGAGTTATGCACAGCAAAACAGTGTAGAAAAATATTTAATAACCGCAAATTATGTGAAAAGATTCCTGGTTTCAGCTTGTTAAGTGTGATTTTTAGCTGTTTCTTTCAGTATTTGATGAAATTAAATTAAATATCATGAACATTGGAGTGTTTGATGCACAAAACAAAACATTTAAAGACTCATTGAAGAAATTTCTGATATTTCACAGGCAAAGCAATTAATCAAATACTTCAAAAACTAATCTGCAGATTAATCCGTAATGAAAATAATGAGGAACTTTGTACCAGAAAGTCCCTTGAAGTTCAGGTTCTGGGAATTACAACGTAAAAGGCTGATAAGTTCCTGTATTAAAAAAAAAAAAGATTAATTGCTTTACAGGAAGTTTGGTTTCAGTTTCATTGTGTTTTAAGTATTTTAAGCCTCATAGATGGAACTTATGACCTTTCTGGACACATTTGTCTCTTTTATCTTAAATAAACTATATAAATACAGACAAACATCCCATAATAATTCTTCAGTTTGGACCATTAAAGCAGAAATGTAACTAAAATAAACTGCATCTCGAGTCTGATTGGACCAGAGTTTTAAATGAAGGTCCCATCTGTGGAAAACCTGACTAATGATGCTGCTATGTGAGGTATGTAACGTGCAGGTGAGGATGTGTTCAGCAGGTATGTGATGTGCCACGATGTGTGTGTGTGTGTGTGTGTGTGTGTGTGTGTGTGTGTTCATTAAATGTCTCCCTGGTGGCTTCAGTGTGTGGAGGCCGATGCCCCGAGGACGAGGTCTAAGGATCCATTTCCTACTGCTGCCCTGTTTACTGGGAGATGTAATCATATTCCAGCAAGGCTTCCTTCCTGTAACCTCCCCCCCACTCCCTCTCCCCCCGCCCATAATTCAGCACACACAGACACACACACACAAACACACACACCTGTACCTCTGAGGACCCTCATTGACAAACATCAAGTCTTTAAGTCCTCTGTTGTTGAGAAGAACGACCAAAATGTCCCCACTGTCCAGAAATGTCCTCCCTCTGCCGGTCAAGAACTTCTCTCAGTCCTCACTATGTCACTACATGCACATATGCTTGCACACACACACACACACACACACACACACTCGCACAAACACACACACACACAGAGCCTCCCTGTCACCGCAGACATGACATCCGAGCATCACTCATCGATGCTGGGAAAGCAGAGAAAAATGCTGAGAGGGAAGGAGGAAGGACTGCATTCCTGCACACAACTGACATCACATCGCATGTTTCACACACACACACACACACACACACACACACACAGTTATAACCTTAAATCACTGGAACACACACACTGACGAGAGCTGAACTAAAACAGAAGGGTTGAACGTCGTAGACCGGAAGAGACGGAGGAAAGTGAAAGAGATGAAGACGTCACTTCTAACGGTGTAAAAATAAAAATGAACTGCTTTTAAGAAAAATATTCTTTCTAGTTTGCAAAAATGTTCTTTATCTCTTAATCTTTATCAGAAAACACACCTATGGATGCAAACAAGAGCAGCATCCCATCAAAACCAAGTGAGATGATTTCAAATCTGACTTGGTTTAGTTACTTGAGTTCAAACAAAAAGTGATGAATCAAATCTTATGAGTGAAATCCAAATTTCAGGAGCTTCATCCATAAAAGGACTCAAACTAATTCACCTGTGATGAGATGACTTAAGAGACTTTTCAAAATAAAACTTTCTAATCAGGAAAGATCAAAAATACCAAAACTTAAAAATTCCTGCTGTTCATATTAGACGAACAAGTGAAGTTTGAGCCTTAAAAGTCATAAAAAGTCATTATTTCTTGCCTTGTTTACATATTTTAAAGTATCTGGTCATGAAATGTGGATTACAAAGGTGGTGAAAACAGTTACAGCGATCCATCAGGTGATTTCATTCAGAAAAAATGTAATCTACCAAACCATCAGATCTAACGTTCATATGTAAACAAACATGCTGTGTGTTCGTTTTGACATCAGGTTGCAGGATTTGTTGGTTTTTAAAACCATCAGGGTGTTTTTTGTAAATTTTGGCCTCCTAAGAAGTTTGTTTACTGCTGATTATCTCATAAAACAGGCTGCAGATTTCAGCATCACTCTGTACTTTGAACGAGGAAGCAGAAAAAACTTATCTCAAGATTCATTGATGGTATCACACAAACTTTCTCCTCTTCCAGGAAGATAAATAAACCTTGTGTTGATGTTGTGCTGTAAACTGCTGTTTCCACGCTCACAAATGAACATTCAGTCTTAAATAACTTCGCCTCCTCTTATCCGTTCATTTCTGTACAATAAGAAAAACAATAAAAACTGTGCAGACTCTTAAAAACAGAAGCCCAAAACATTACAACACTGCAAAATGTTAAGCAGCAATAATAGTTAGTGAGCCGATAAAACATTTAAAATCACCTGCACAGTCTTTTAAAGGTTTATTCATCATTAAAAATGCATTGAATTTTAAAAGAAACAAGAGTCGATCTATTCTTATTTGGTTGTTTGGCTGTGTAGTGAATGTTTTCTGCTTTGGTGTTTTTATAAAAACTCTGTCATGTCGATAAAGCGACTGTGGGTGAAAAAAAAAGGGGGGTAAATTGGAGTAAATTAGCATTCTGGGAGTAAACATCACAGGCTTGATGACCACTGCCACCGCGGTGAAAATACAGTGTTTATAAAGCGTAATGTCACACTGGAGGACAGCCGCCACCTCATTTCCTTCCAGCAGGAGACCTCAGATGTGGATCTGACACAGTAGCATTAATGAAAACAGCATGTCATCTGGCATATAAAAAAAAAAATCCAACCAACTTTAATCCTTAATCTCTTTTCAAGTTCAAATTCACAGCATGCTCTGGGCGATGAATCACTGAAGCGGAGGAAGCGCGGCAGGCTAGTAAACCTGCCCGACCTGCGCGGCAACAACAACCGTCCTCTTTCCTCAGGTGTTTTTTTTTGTTTTTTTTCACGGCAAACAAAATACCAACCTTTCTAGTAATTAGCCTCGAGTCATTCTGTGGGCAGAGAGTCTGAGTGAGGCAAGAAGACATGTTTCACACCGGGACACATGTCGCCATCACTTCAGGGCGGTGCAACAGCTTAACAAGGAAAAGAAACAACAACAACAACAAACGCTGCGTTTAAGTGCTGTCAGAAATGTGGCTTTTATAAGCCGAGCAACAGCAGCAGTAAACAGGATTGAGTAAATCTGAAATGAACCGCAGATGTTAAGAACAACAGTGCTGCTGTAGTTTTATTATACAACTACATAAAAACAAATTAAAGGTTTTATCACTTCGGCAATTTCCTTATTATTTTCGAGCACTTTAAAAGGAACTGGAGGTGAGTAATTATGACTTTCAAACTGAAACAGAAACAGCACTCTCAACAAATCTCCTGGGAAAAATCGACTAAATCGATGTTTAGATTGAATTTAAAGGAACAGTTCGACATTAAAGTGAAATATGCCTCTTTTCTTTCTGTCAAAGGATTCGTTGAGTATATAAATATAAAGTTCTGACGGATATTTAGCTAAGTTTAGCAAAGAGAGACAGGGAAAAGGTGGCAATTAAATCTGCACATAAGCAACTTTTTTACAAGTTGCATCTATTTTAATCTATTTTTCTTCCATTTCCAGTGTGTGAAGCTGAGTTGAAAGGTTGAAATCTTACAGATATTTAAATATCAGACTTAATTTATTAGTATTATGTGCTGGAAATCTGTCAAATCATTGATTCAACTTGAATTAAAGACTAAACGTCAGCTTTAACTGAAATCCTTCAATACATCAAATCAGTTGCAATGCTTTTCCATATATAACAACTTTAATCTGTTTCGTCCTATTTAAATAAACAAACATATAAATGAAAGAATACAGTGATGCCATGACACTCAATTATTTCAGAATTTTTGTTAATAATCGCTGCAGTTTCCTTCATGTTTTTTGTTGTTTTGTGTTCAAACCTTCCTGCTTACATTTGTCTGCATCATTAAATACATTAGATGTCAATATGTTAAAGGGTTTTCTTTATTAATCCTCCTCTATATATAAACTGTCCTTTCATCGACGCTGTAAACGACGCTACCCTTTCACTAAATGGGTGGCACCGGAAACAACGGGCCTCCATCGAAGCGCCGCTTTAACTCAGTGCTATTTTCACTCCGAACACCCGCTAAGAGCTATTTGGGTGGAGGACGACACACGCTGCCGGGAGACGTCAGCACCATTAGCTGTCATCCACCCTCTGCGGTCGGGAATCGGCAGCTCACAGGCCGCGTTCACAAGGTCTCGTGGTTTGGATAATAACACTGCCCGAGGTGTCTTGGGTGCTCGGACCACCTACGGGACTCTGATGCTAACTTTAGAAAGTGTGTTTGTGTTGAGCTGCTTCCAGTGCAACATGTGCTGCAGTCTGGTTGTGAACCAGGTTGTAGTTGGAGAAAGAAACTGCACACTAAGCCGACTTTTAATAGATGTTGCAGGTTTTGCAGGACTGAGAGAGTGTAAATACCTGCGCCGCTCTGTGGCTAAGCTAACCGTGCTACAGTCCAGCAGATGGAGGCCAGATGAGGCTTTGAAGAGGAGATAATTATCCTGCACCACACCCAGAGTCTGTGCCCAGCAGGCCACACAGCACATCAGTCTTCCTCTGACAGCCACAGACGAACAGAGTGTGTGTGTGTGTTTTAAGTGTGTGTGTGTTGGCACAAGTGAAGGACAGGTGAACAGATTGAAGCCAACCGCCCATGCCGGCACACTCACGCTTCTCTAAACCTCCTGCTTCTGAGTTCAAAGGTCACAGTCGCATTTGAATCCTTTTTTTAAAGGAAAAATAAAATGAATCGAGTAAAAAAAAATATGATTTCAGGAAAACTGTTGTCTTATTTCAGAGACAGACCAGCCATAAAGAAGAGGAAACACACTCTGAACTTTCATTTCCAGTGATTTATCAGTCATTTATTACAGTGGTCTCTCCACAGGAAGAGAAGGAATATAAATAGGAACTTAAGAAACTACGCTGGAGCTTCTTCCTCTCCATCCCTCATTCCTTCCCTCCATTTATTTCCACGGATGACACGCCGAACTGCTGCTGTCGACAGGAACTCGCTCTTTGCAGAGCCATTATCCTCCTTTAACTAACAGAGCCGTTTATACAACACCAATAAAACTTTACATAGCGTGTGTGTGCGTGCATGCGTGTGTGTGTCTTCCTCATTTGTCATCAATCTGCTCTCCCTCCGCTGTTATCGCTCGGCTCTGAATCTATTTCCTTGAACATTTTCTGGTGTGCGAGGACACGCTGGGAGTCATTGTGCCGCAGACAGCCGGAGCTGCAGCATATTATTAGCAGAGATAATGACCGTGTGCTTCTTCTATTCCTGATAATATTATTTGTCACATCGAGCCTGAAGGGACGTGGGCTTGTTTTGACTGGACAGACGCTCGTATGTTAACATTTTACAGCACAACATGAAAACACGCCTGATAAAATGGCTGAGAATGAAGAAGAGGAAGAAAGATTTTTTTTTTTAAAGATAGATAACAACCAAGGTCAGAGTGCCACAGAGAGACGGACTGAGGGTTTTTAGTTTTCTGTTCAGTGAAAGTAAAAGGTGACATCCTGCTGTTTCAATACAGAAAACTCACAGAGAAGTTTCGTAAAATCAGGTTAAGCGTCTTTTAAAATGCAGAAGAGACTCGTGGGGATCTTCTAGACCAGCAGTCACCAACCACTGGGCTGCGAACCAGTGCCGGTCCGTTTGTCATTTGGTTCTAGGTCGCACCGAAAAAAAAAAGTATTGATGACCAGAGTCTGAAAGATGTTTTATTTTGAAAAAAACTGGATTCTCTCCCAATTACATCCGTCTGTGCCTCTTGACACATAAAACAGGTCAAGACGCTCGCCTTTCTAAAAAGAAAGCTGAATTTAAAAGACAATATCAGGAGTCCCACTTAAATACGGATTTATCGCCACAGGTGATCCTCACACGCCAAGCCCACTCTGCATAATATGTGGCGACAGGCTAGCAAACGAGGCAATGAATCCTTCAAAACTGCATTAAAAGACAGGCCTTTGGATTTTGGTGAATGGTGAATTTTATTTTTATGCACTTATATTTGTTTTTATGCCGGTCGTATCATTTTGTTTCGACGTATTTATCCCCCGCACCTCAAAGAATGGTCCATGAAAATATTGTCTTACATGAAACTGGTCCGTGGTGTAAAAAAGGTTGGGGACTGCTGTTCTAGACCACAACAAGGAACCACTCTCTTTCTTCCTCGATCAGCGACATTTAATCTCTTTTAACCCTCTAGATTACAAATTCACGCTAAAATCACACATCTACCATCTACGAAATGCTTTGGTTCGTTCATTTTGTGCCACCAAACACAAACCTCACCAGAGCTCTTTGGAAAGTGGAATAACATCCTCTCAAGTGCAGAATAAAAGCTGTTACACCAGATTAAACTAACTAACACAAGTGCAAAGACTCATTTCTCATTGGCTGCAAGGCCTCCAGTGCCCCTCAGAGACCCCAGACCTCCTTTTTAAAGACCTTCAATCCAGTAAAACTCCTCTAAAGGAGAACAAATTAAAGTAAAACTGCAGCCGTATTGACTCTGATTCTTCCCTCTATCCTCCCTTTCCCACTAATATTCAGACCGTTTGAAGTAAGTCATCCATCCTCGTTAGAGACTCGTTAGAGGGAAATGACCCCGCCCCTTTCTGGACCCGAGCTGGCGAATGTGTGTGTGTGTTCAGGCTTAGGTTGTGTGTGTTGTCACGGGGGTAATTAACGTAATTAGCTCAGGATATCAACATCGTCAACCATCTCCAGGCGAGAGAGTGAGTCTATCAAAGGTTGAGATAAATAATGAAACACATAAAAGCCTTTTGCCCAAAGCGCCGGCTGCTTACGAAGCACATTCAGGTCGCATTAAAAACAACAACAACAGGTTTTCTTCATCTCTTCTCTGTTCTCTCTTTGTTTATTTTCAGATCATTTTACTTTATTTGGATTGTTTATGAGGAGATTAGGCAGGCAGAGGAATTATCATAACGCTTTTCAACGCCTCTTTCTAACTGTTTTTACTTCTTTTTCATATTGTTTTGCTTGTTATGAGTCACTTTATGCTGATGACGCTGGAATTTATTTGACTTTAAGCAGTTTGTAGCTGCAGATTTGGCACAAAATTATCATTTCTGTCACATTTTCAACCTTTTTTGTTTGCCATTTTCTTAAAAAACACCATAATGCATTGATTTTCATCATCATAAGCAGGTCACACACACACAAACACACACACACACACACACACACAGAGGGAGCAGCACATAAACCATCAAGCTGCTGGTGGGCTTTTCCTGCTGTTACACGACTCAACTCATCAATCACGCTTTCCTCCATTTTCATCACTTGCAATCAATCAGATCAATCACCTAACCTCCCCTGACACACACACACACACACACACACACACACACACACACAAACACACACACAGACACCTGTTTGTGTGTGTGTGCGTGTATGGCTGGCTGAGTGTGCGGAGGAAAAGGCAGTAATCGGGTTAAACCTCTCAGCACTCCCCTTCAGCAGCGTTCCCTTAATCCAATCGCCTTCCAGTAAACGCCTCACATGCGCTGGGTTGCCCCGGTAACCCAGTCCCAGCCCCCTGGTATACAGATCCACAACCTCACAGCTCTGCAGCGAGACGGACGGGGCGAGGTGAACGGCACAGAGTGAGTTAACACGGTTGACACGAGGAAACGCTGGCTGCCTTTCAATCCTTTTGTGAAGTGAACTAAATAGCTAAAACACGAGGAGACGATCTGAGAGCAGAAGGCTGAAAAAAACACTTCAAACAGGAAAATTATCTGTTTCATACATTCAGCTGAATCAATAATGAGAATGTTAAATAAAGTTTGTGATTTTGACCATTTTGCTAAACCCTACATATTAGCTCTGCTACTCACAGAGTTCGATTATTGTTTTATTTCCATGCTTGCAGCTAAATTTTAAAACAGGAAGGAAAAACTGTCTTTGCATTTTATTTTGATCAGTTTGTTTGATTAAAAGTGCCTGTAACATCTGAAATGTGGCTGTGACTTAAAACTTATCATTCAACCTACTTTATAGAAAATATTTGGTGTATTTCGCCCAACCTGAGGTGAATTTGTCACATTTAAACAAATTTTATATCAATTTTATACGTGATTTTTCATTTATTTACCTTATCAGGACATTTACTGGTATTACTCATTCGTCCATATCGTCCAGCCTCATGTTCTGCAGGACACAGGACATTTCACTGAGGTTAAGATGATCATCTCTTCTGCTGCAGTGTGTGTGTCAATGTGTGTGTGTGAACATGTGTGTGTGTGAGACCTCACACACTGTACGAACATATGAGACATTACCAGAACACACTGCAGTCTGCCCTCATTGGACGACTCACACCGAGCCGACATGTGAGGCCGCGCTGTTACAGTCAGTGTGACATACAGCAGATAGCAGCACACACACACACACACACACTAATACACAGTATATATATGCTGTAGACGGAGCTGATGGTTTGCACATCCTGCTACATTTGCCCTCCCATCATGCTTTGCGGAGTGATTGATGAGTGATGAGGTGCTGAGGGTTGCAGCACTTGCTCTGCTGTGCCATATGTTTCTGCCTTCATGGGAAAAGCAGGTTGACGGTGCAAAGATCCAACACATTCAAGCTACATCCTCGACACATTATACACTGAGCTATAATGTGAATTAATTCTGCAAAAGCATCCTGTTTCCTATTAAATCAATATATGTTTTAAAGCCCATTTACAACCAGTGGAGGGGAATCTTCTCCATCCACAAGAACAAAAGCACAAAGCTTAATGAGAGTGAGCTTTCTGCTGGGAGAAGTTTGACTCACTGACTTCATCTCCAACTGGGGCTGTGTTATATAACGATCAATACATCCTGTGGTGCAGTATGGATGCAGGAAGACAATGTGCACGAAGGCGACACGAGACAACATGAAGAAGAGTTAATGTGACAGAATCTGAAGAACTCTGAAGATAAAGGAGGAGCTACTTCTGTCGTATCAACGCGATCGAGTGAGAAATACCACAAACAAGATAACCATCCTCTGCAATTTACGCTCCAGTATTAACAATGTAAACAAAACCACACTGCAATGCTGCATGTGAGACTTAAAACAAACCATTATCCTGCAGCATGCATCCAAACAACAACGCAGCCGCAGTAGAACAACATGAACAACCAGGTTTGAACGGATCGACATGAGTCAGATGCATCAGGGACTTACTCATGGTAGGAGTCCAGGGGTGGGGGAGGCCCAGGTAGGGCGGGGCTTTGGACAGGTGAGGTTATTTTCCACTGGGTCTTTCCTAGAGGCACTCATGACCTGCGGAGGAAACCAAAGGTATTAAATCACATTTGCACACTGAAAATTCACAGAAGAAGAAGAAAAGGATTCATTGTTTGTTGGCTAAAAAGAAGTAACTTGAGTAAAACAAAGACGATTCCTGCTTCTTAACTTCGTGGATTATTTGATTTTATATGTTTAATGTCACTGTAACAAAATATTTGTTGTTTTTTAAAACTGTAAGTCAATAAAATGACATTTAAAGTCTTTTTCTTTTCCATTTTTTTACCATTTTGTCCACAGATAATAATATTTAAAAAAAGACTCTTGATCAATAAAACAGGCACTAGTTGTTCCAGAGCACAAAGATCCAATCAGATGTCACTGTAATGGACAAATGCCATCTAAAATCAACCTCACTTACACACACTCCTACACACACTCTTACACACATACACACACGGACACACCCACAAACACACACAGATGATTAAAGACACGGGCCTGCTCATTAACATCTTCACTGGGAGTAAAATGGCAGGGCACAGGACAGGTGAATGAACAGCCTTGTGTTAGTGAGTGTGTGTGTGAGTATGTGAGTGTGAGCATTTGAGTGTGTGTGTGTGTGTGTGTGTGTGGGCATGAGCATCCATCCAAATTGGCCCAGTCACTGGACTAAATAACAGTAATCTGATGATAGAATGCAGTAATAATGGGTAATTTGATCACTGCAGATGCCTGCTGGACGCGACGGAGGGAGGGGAGGGCAGGAAGGGAAGGCTGGGGGGAGGGGGGGGTGATGCAGGTGATGTAGAAATTAAGCCCCCCTCCCACCTCCCACCTCCCACCATGTTGCCTTATGCACAACAACTGCAGATGCTGGAGGATCTGATATCCTCCCGGGCTGCAAGTGAAAGCAGCACAGGTCAGCAAAAAGCTTCAGCAAAAAGCTTCAGCAGCAGAGAGACGACAAACAGGCAGCAGAGCAGCGAACTGAGCAGAGATCCATTCATCCTTAAGGTGGAAAGAGAGATGATACCATCTTAAGGGCATCTGCATATCTGTCGTTATCATCGACACTGAGTTCACAGTTTGGTTTGGATGGTTGAAAGCTGTTTAGCAGTGAAGTGCAGCGTCGATTCAAAAGTGGATGCAAAGTTTAAAAGGAGTTGGCAGAAATATCAGATTTAAACTCACATCAGTCAAGTCTTTGCCAACTTCTGCAGACTTTCTCAATATTTTTTAAATAATAATTCATGTTTGTTTTTCGTGCAGTTGCCTGACTTGACCATGACTTCCTTTAGAAACATTTTTTAGTCTCAGTTTTACTTCTCCTCGTTAAGTAACATTAAAAAAAAAGGTTAGTAAAGTTAATTTGTGTTCATTAGCTTCTGTGTGACTCATCCTCTTAATATAAAAACAAGTAAACTGTTTCCTTTTTCTGTTTGAAGGGCCATGAAAGTGTAAAGTTCTGCAAGTTAAGTGTTTGATCTTTAAATTCTTTGATTTAAATTGGTTGTGACTTAAATTTCAAAAAGCAAAGTTAAATTTAAAAACCATCAATTTAGATATAAATTAATGAAAGATCAGCATGTAAGACTCATTAATCTTCTTTATCATTCTCTTTTTAACAGTGTTATAAGTGCTCAGGATGCAGAGATGTGAACAAATAACACAACACCTGGAAACACCTGACAAAACTCTTCCCACTTTAAAACTGTGAAACATTCAGACAAAAGCAGAAACCTCTTCTATGAAAAGACCAAAGTGTTTTCATGCTGTAAAACCTGCGTGACTTTCAGGAAGTTAAGTGATTTTTAAAAGCCTCAAACAGCCAACAAGTGATCCTGACAACAACAGAGTGTTTTATTACCCAGAAGTCCACACAGCACGCCCATGGAAAAAAAACAAAACAAAACCCTGTTAGCTTGGAGGCTGTGAACTGGGATTAGATCCACCATATGTTCACCTCTGCCCCGAGCCGGGACTGCAGCCAGTTATCAGGACGGAAACGAAAAGAGAGCTGCACATCACGCAGCCAATCAAACGCTCCGTTACTGAGGGGCTGAGGTCAGCTCAGAGAGGCTGAGTTCTGGGGTCACCGGGTTCAAATGAGGGGCCGCTAACGGAGTGAAGGGAGGCGATGTGTTTGAGTTACTGTGAGGGATGCAGCAAGTTTGATTAACTTACATTTACAAGCAGTTTTGTTCTGTGAGACACACAAGTTTGTCTCAAGTCTCAAAGTCCTAAACTTTGAGTTTCAAGCCCTGAACAAGTCAAAATGTTCTTTTCAACTCATGATAATCGTAAAAATCTAAATAAACAACAGGTTGTTTCTGCTTATTTTATCTCATAGGGGTGAAAACATTGGACAGCCATGAAAACTCATCATGTCGAGCTGCATAAAAAGCCAGAAATGAGCAGAGTTACTGACAATTAGAGACTAAATGATAATGAAAAATCATCCTGACATGATTGCAAAACCTCATTATCTTTTTGCACCATTTTGTTGCATTGAAACAGGCTGTAAACACAACACTACATATGTGCATATAGAGTTTATAGAGAGAGCAAACCTGTTAACACATCCAGCAGCATTAGCACCCATTTAAAACAGTGTGCTGGTGTTTCAGGCCTCCTGAGGAATCTGAAGTCTAATTATTTGCTCGTATCTTTGCTTTGTTTTTCTCTGTAGCTCCTTGACGCTTTGTCCACAAGCTACATGCTAACTTTGTCTTTCTGCTGTTTGATGCTGCATGTTCAGCTTATCAGATCTGTAAAACACAAGTCAAACAAATATTCAGTGCTGGAAGTTCGGACTCTTCTGATGCCTTCCAGTAGTCAATTAGGCAGCTTTTATTCTAAACTAAAACCATTGTTAAACCACAGATATTGTTGCACTTTGGCACCAAGATAGATTGTAAGACAATCAATCAACAATGTACTAAAGCATTATTGGCAGCTTCAATCTGAAAAGGCTGTCAGAAAGTCTTTTCCGTCAAATCACAATCGGCTGGAAAAAAAACAAGAGCTCTTTTGTTGCGAGCTGTAAAGTCAGCAGGCCTGCAGCTTCAGGGACGCGTAACTGCTGTGTTAAAGAGTAACCACGTAACCTCAGACTGGTTAGACGCCTCTGAAGCGCGTTAACTAACCCACTGACACGGCAGAGCGCGTGCAGCTGCTGGCATTTTCCTCCAAAATTATCTGTATCGGCATTCATAAGCCTGTTCTGGCCAAACAGCAGCGTGTTTGTTGGACATGAGGTTAGTTACATCAGATGGAGGGTCAGGAGCCAATGCAGCTCTTTTTCTCTCTCTCACACACACACATGCACACAGAAAACACAGGCCAGAGGGCGGCTCAGCATCTGGTGGTTTGTTATGTGCTGCTGCTCTGAAGCCGGGCATTAAAAGAGAGAACGGTGCAGCGAGCCAGCAGGGATCAGCGGCCAATAAAGACGGGCAGCAGCAGCACGGCCGCGCCAAGGGCTGGACGGGAGCGAGGGAATGTGCGAGGCCGGCCTGTGTGTGTGCGTGTGTGTGTGTGTGTGTGTGTGTGTGTGTGGGTGGGCCGCCTGCCTTGTGGGGCTGCTGCACTGCACTGAAACCCTTATCGGACTTCAGCTGACCTCAGATCAGATCAGATCGGAGGATCCTGCAGGTTTCTTAAAGCAACATGGGAGACTTCTGCAGCCTCTTTAAAGGGAAAGTTTAACATTTTTTTATGTAAAATACCAATTTGTTATCTCGCTAGAAGTTAGATAAGAGCATCAATACCCCTCTGCTAACAGTTAGCCTAGCTTAGCATGTCCAAAGATAATAATAAGTAGCAACACCTCTTAAGTCCTTATCTGTTGTTTTAGGGTTTAATCAAACAGAGCACTGATTTTGCAATGAGAGGGAACTTTTTAAACCTGTTTTCTTTGACTAGAAAGTGTTTTTCATGCAGCTTAAGCTCAGGTTTTGGATGGAGAACACGTCAGGTTTTTGCAGGTGCAGTCTGAAGATCATTAGATCATTCAAACTAAATGTAATAAATGCTAAAATAAGCCTTGAATTGAGCAACATTGAAGAGAAGCTCCTGGACCAGCTGGTGGTAACGTTACTCCTCATTATTCCTCCTCTTTCTGGATTCACACGGATCTCTGTTACCCTGAGTCAAGTTTTCATCAGCCTCAGAGTTGCTGTTTCTTTGCTTCCAGTCTTAATAGTTCTGGTTCTGATGCTAATCTTCCTCCTTAAAGTCAATAGTCTATTTTAAGCTAAAAAGTCAGAAGAAGACGGCACAAGAAAAGTAAACCAAGTTAACAAAGTCCAGCAGCCTGAAAATATCTGAAACCTTTTCTCTCCTTTTTGAGATGACAGTTACCTTTATGTTTGATCCTCCTTAAATAAGAAACATATTTCCGTTTAAGATGTAAAACTGTAAGAAAAACAGATGGAAGCAGGTTGTTTCAAGCTCAGACGGAGAAAAAGAAGCTCAGAAAGTCTCTGTTGCTACGTTACAGACATCCAGCCAGACAAAAACCCTCCCTCTGAGTTTCTGGAGAGCCACCTTAAACTGAGCAGCCTGGCAAATAAACTGCCCTTTCAAAAACAAGACACACACACACACACTTTCCCCCTTAAACACACACACACACACACTGACTGACTCATTCAATTGTTTCTGGAGAGGCTCTGCAGATGCTGTAACAGAGACAGAAAAGGGAAAGAAGAAGGAGATGAACTAATTTGTGGTTGTTGACCCTGAAGACTGCGGGGCTTTTCCATTTCCTCTCTGTCACCGAGCCACACATCCAGCAGCCTCCAGCTGAGCCCTGAGGACCTTCTCTGGATCCCTCAGACATTTTATGATCTTTACCCGATTCGGACATTATGGTTAAGTCCATGTTTTAGATCTTTATACATCCAATCCTACATGTACAGAGCAACATTTTCTGCTTCCTTTAGAGTTTATTCAACAGGTATTCTTTGGAAAACCTCAATCTGATCTTATTTAATAAGACTTTTGACCACATCTGGCACAGCTGGTGCTGAAACAATTAGAGGATTCATGATTTAGGGGACAAAAACAAAACTTTGGAGTCATTTATTAAGCAAAAAGGCCAAACATTTGCTCCTTTTCTTTCTTTAAAACCTTTGCAAACTGGATTTAAGACTGTTGGTCAGACAAAACTGTCACAGCTGCTGACACATCTGTATTTCAGTAATCTGAGTAAAAGCTTGTGATGTCTAAATATTACATTATGGAGTTAAACTCACACAATTTGAAGTCTGCGGGGGGAAATCCAGAGCTGCAGTTAACTATTATCAGCAGGGTGCAAATGTGCCTCACATTCATCCTCCCTCTCAAATGCCACACGGTGCAGCAGCTATGCACACAAGTCAGCTGGGGATTGTGTGTAAAAAGGTCAGGTGTTGACAATAATGTACCGGCAGCAGTGTTGCATGACGACCGATCAGACCTTTAACTTCAAAAACGCTGCAGCGGCCGACTGTATTTTTAAAATCTCCCCTGTGAAATAAACACATGGACTGTTTGAGGTCAGTTTAGACCCTGAAAGCATCAGCGTTTCCAGGATTTGCAGATGTTTTTTCAGAATCAAATCCATGTAACTGATGGAGAGGAAACACAAAGATTGAAGGTGTGTGTGTAGTTTTATGTCGACTGTCTGACCATCCAGTGAGAAGTTTGTGTTTGTTTATCAAGACGAATTAAACAGATTTAAAGTTTTTTAGATTTAATTTGAATTACAGGTTCACAACTGGTAGAAAAACGCTGCAACTTTGATTCACAGCAGTAAAAAGAAGAGTTAAGCTTTACATATTTGAATCCTTTGATTTAGTTTTATTGCTAAAGGCCACTATTGCCTGTATTTGCATTATCCTTGTTTAGTAGTAGTGGGAGTAGTTGTAGTGTGACAGGACTTGACTTTTTCAGGAATGTTGCTTTCTATCTGTGTTTTGCATCAGAGTTGGGAAAGGGCTGATCCCAGAAAAGCACAGCGGTGACACAATGGCTCCAAATAAAAAGCTGATAAAGCGAATAGCCTGACCCTGACACATCCTGACATGCTGCTCGTTTCATCACAGCCCGACACCCAACACCAGAAATGCAGCTAAGAGGGGGGGTAAAAAAACCAAAAACCCAACCTCAGATTACAGACAACATGTTTTTTAAGATGACAAACAATGATATGGGAAATATGAGATGAGTTTGAGGTTGTTTTGCTTCATACTGGAAGTCAAACGTGACCCTCCTCTTACTTTAACACTCCAGTCCTGCAGGTGGAGTGAATATTTCAGGGGTTTGGGGTCTTTTGGACACCTTGTAGGCCCAGTGGAACATACTACTACTAAACGCCTTGTGTTTTCAAAGTGTAAAGCCCCTGACTGCGCTAAGCCGCATTATCCTGAAGCGGGATAGAAAGGATTGAAAGACACACCACTGTCAAGTCTGCAACATTGAAATGTATGACTGCCGACCAACATTTTCAAAATAAAGCCATAAATTCTTTTCAGGAAAAACCTCTTTCTGTTTCTAATTGATATTGACTTCAATGCATATAACATAACAGTCAATTTGTATGTTATGTATTCAGAAATATTCAGATATAAGCGAGGTAAACACTATATTGAGTCATTAAAAATCATGGGGACCTCATGATTTATATATGCAATGTAAACTCTTTAATTTCTGATTAAAAAATATGTTATATCTCTCTAATAATTATATTTTTGACTATGAACCGCAACAAAAATATGACTTTTTTCATTTATTCTTTGGCTTTCATGAGGGAAATAACACGTTTCGCGCTTTTATTTTGAAAATGAACTCGCTTTCCATACGTTTCTGCTCTAGTTCTGTACACCTTAACACACCTTGCCACAAAGATAACTCTATCCGCTTCTCGTGAGGCAGGAAAAAACACACACATTTATTAAACACAAACACAGAAAGACCCGGATGAACGCTTCACGGTTTAAATCTACTTATTTTCCTATTTTTAAATGCGAACAATAGAGCTTATCTGTTCATTTAGACGCTAAAAAGGTAGCAGGGGCTTCGAGCTCATAGAAGTGAGTCACAGGCTCTCACAGCCAATCAGAAGGCGCAGAGCTCGTGGTTACAGCCAATGGGAGGCCGTGATTGGTGCTCCGGCCGCATTGATTCCATTGCGGGAGGCAGCCATGGGGGTTTCGGCCGAGTTACGTTTTAAACAATCAAACAAAATTAGACCGGAAACACAGCGACTCAACATTCAAAATAAAGAATCTTGTTTGTACTGAAGATTCAAATTTGTATTTTAAAGAGAACTTAATTAACCACAAGTTATGACTTTATTGTACAATTTTAGGCAAACTTGTGACTGTTTAATTCAAATACAACGTAAGCCCAAGTTTAAAGACCGGCTTTTGGAGGATTTCTAGTTAAAAAAAAAGGTATAATTATTATAATATATATGAAGATACTGTTTCGTGGTCACCTTTAACTTTACATAAGACGTAGTTTTGTTGTGAAACACTCAAAATAAAATTAACTTAAGGAAAAACAATACTTACATCTCTTCAAAGTACTATCACTTCTGCTGATGTTTAAATCAGGATATTATATATTATTAAGAAGAAGTAAAGGGAACTAACAGAAGTATAAGCCTTACATATGGCATTTTTTGGGAATGAATTCATCTTAATGTGCTACAAGTATAAAAATAATCTCTGTGCCACAGCTGTAAACAAAGCTTCTTGGATATCGAGATATACATGTAAATATGACTTTTACTTTGTAGGACGATACCGGAAGCCCCCGTGGTTCCCTCTGCTAGCTCAACGGTGGTGGGTTTGGCTAGGTAGGCCTCGGTGAATACAAATAAGCACAAAGTTTACAATAATAAAACAGAATAAACCTCGTTCCTCAAACGTAAAACAACATGAATTATTTCACACCGACGCCCAACAAAGTCCACAAAGCCGCGACGCCATGTTTCATTTCACTTTGAAAAAAAGCTACCGTTAATGAGCTACCGTCATTCAGCCCGCAGAGACGCTACCGTTTGCACTGACAGATGCATTTCACGGGCTCGACAAGTTCCCCATCTGCTCCAACATTAGCTAAAAACACCGGGGCTAACAAACTCACGAAGGCTCACCTTGATCTCGACTGGACGGGTCCTCCCGGATCACATCGCTGCAGGTATTTCCTCGGCCAAACTGGAGCAGAAAATGTCCATGGTCCCGTACCAGGAAGTCCAGAGCACTTCTGAAACTCTGTGGAAAACCGTGCAGGATCCCAGCCAGGTAGCAATGCGCCGCCCGCCGGGCTGATCCGACCTTACCGGGTGGATGCTGCTGCTGCTGCTGCTGCTGCTGCTCAGTCCATCCTGCGACAGTCCCCTCAAACACACACACACAAACACACACACACACAAAGTTACATGGGACAGTTTGTTTTTGTTTTTGTTTTCAAGTCTTTTATTGTGGTAAACAACAAATAAATCATAGGACCTGACCACCGGTTATTATCATAAAGCCAACCACATTTTAGGAGTGCTATAAATCATAAACTAAATAGAAGTGATTTAATCTTTAAAGTCAAAAAATTTTGAAAGAAGACAAAGTAATTTGTTTAAAAAGTTTTTAAATGTACAATTTAAAATACAAGATAAAATGCATATTTAAAAAAGTTCTTCCAAGTCCTAATTTTATTATATAAAAAGTTATTTCTTTACATCAGTTTAGCACCACTTATAATAGTGTAACACATCCAAACATATCTCTAATGTCAAAACATGAAAACTCAATAAGTCACAAGACAAATAAAAGAATTAAAATACACAAAAATCACTTTTTTAAGGATAAATTCTTTATTTTCTCCCATTTGAAAGACACTCACTTACATTACCAGATACCTAATTGTTTGCTATAAAATTTAATGCAAGCTCAAACTGATACAAACATGATTTTAAATGTAATTAACAAACAAATAAATAACCCAGGAAGAGTGATAGAAACTTGGTGGCAGGTGACTCACATGCTGTGGACGTAAAGCTGTCAGTCATCAGTCTGACCTGCATGTTGTTGTACGTTGTCACTGTTGTTGTCATAACAGCAACACTCATTTATTAGCTGATAAAATAATCACACGGTGATCCAGCTGTGTTTTTTATTACATCTACTCCCCGGTAGCATAAACACATACTCTAATCTGTCATGTGACCAGGTTTCATGGGAAATGACACGTTACATCACCACAAAGTACACAACCAGCAGCAGCCTGCAGCCTGCAGACCGGACCTGCTGTGGCTGTGATTCTTTAGGTTCATACTGACCTCTATAGGCAGGAAACGTGCAGAAGATCCACTGGACGTCATCACATCACTGCTGGAGAAACAACAGGAACGTGGACCGACAGTATCTGCTCGCTGAAGATCTGGATGGCAACATCCTGCAGCTTTTATGATGGAAAAGGAAAATAAAGTTTATTTTTATTTGTAAGTAATTAAAACTCAACATTATGGACGTTTTATTGAAGGACTCAGCAATGAGAAATGGATCTCAAAAGGAGAGAAGTTGTTAGACAGTCATGATAGGATTCTTACCGGCAGATTTATTTCTAAAAAATGTATTAAAATGAGCTGCAGGCTCCAGATTTATTGCAATTTCTGAAAAAGAAAACAACCTGAGAGGAAAAGCTGCTCATAAATTCCTTAATTTAGCCGTCGAAAGTCTCCAGATGCTTTGAAAGTTGGATCTTACAGAAGGAAATGTAATCAGTTGGTCTGATTTTAATTTTAAATAAAGTAGGAATAGTCTTTGAAAAAGTTAGTTAATTTAATTTGCACTTAACTTTTTTTTAATTAAGAATAATAATGAACTGCAGCTGGCAAATATCTGTATGAAAGGTAAATGAAAATGTCTTGATTTTTACTCTCCACAGCCTGGATTACAGGTGTGACAACACAGATATGAAAAGGTTGGATGATAAAGGGGCATTTACTTGCAGATAATCTTTTTAAAAGGTCTTTAAAGTTTTTAAATTTGGCTGTTTTGATGCACAAAGTTCATGCAACATGGACATGACAGAATGAGTAGAAAGAAGAAGCTTTTACTGACAAATTTCTGTTTCAATAATTTTAAAAGTGGTTAAAAATTGTAGACAGATCTGCTTGAAAAAGTGCAGAAAAAGTCTTAAATGCAACTTTTTTATTATTTATAACTAGTTTTCTTGCAACAAAGTCATAAAAAAACTAAGGCAGGGAATAACAAAAAAAAGGAGGAAAGGTAAATAAATGAAAGAAAAGAAAGTTTCTGTTTAAAAAGGACTTTAAAAGTCTTAAAAGTGCCTCTGAACATCCTGCAGACTTTTTCTTGTCGTGTTGAACGAAGCTCAGTCTGCTGTGCTGTGTTTCACTTCTGTTACAGCGAGGCCCCGGGGCCCTGGAGGAGCCTCAAACACACACACATTCTCACACACTCACACACACACACACACACTCACACCCACACTCAGAGTGTATAATGAAGGCTGGGTGTAGGGCTGCACTGTTTACATTAGAGAGCATACTGTTTATAGAGAGGAGCTGTTGAAACACACACCCACACCCACACACACACACACACACACACACACCCACACCCACACACACGGCAGCAGACCAGTTTATTGACTGCAGAGTGAGCTGGCTGGTGCATCAGTGGGACGCCACCTGATGCTTTCACATGCAACACACAGTCATGAGGTGGTAAACAGAGGAGGGGGCCGGGGACAACCGGGACCTCCGGGATCAAACAACCTGCAGAAATAACATTTTCAGAGGAGGATTCACTGACACTGACACACACACACACACACACACACACACACACCTACAGCCTGTCTGTACCACCCTGATCACATGAAGCCTTGGCTCAGTGGACTCCACATGCATTTTTGAGGTTTTATGTGAATAAAATCATGTTTATGTTCATTTTTACTCACCAACTTTCACTTTGTGTCCTTCACTTCACTCACTTCATCTGTTTCATTCATTTTCTTCCTCTTAAAACACTTTCAAAAGCTGCTTTTCTGAGAATTCCTGCCTTGTTCACATCCTTGTTTGCAACCTTGCAGGTTTTTTCTTCTTTGCCTTTGCTGGCACAAGTTTCTCTGCACTTTATCGCCACCTGCTGTCAGTCAGTAGAACAGCACCAAACTGATGGAAGTGTGTTAAAAAAACTGCTCCATTGTAAAACAGCTGAAACATCCATGTGGTTCATTTAATGTGAGATGTTTTTGGTAAGAAGTTTGCTGTATTGAAGTGATGGAATGTGAAGGAGACGGAGCAGCAAACAGGATTTTAGAAATACTTTTCTTTATTAAAAAACTTCTCTTTACGTTCACACGTCTCACCTTGAAGCTGTAAAAAGTGTAAAAGATGAAAAGACTCAGATTGTTGAGGATTCAGTCTGGATGTTTTCTGTTATTTGAGATCCATTTTCTCACCTGGATGAGGCCGAGTGGAGACGACAAACAAAAATCCACTCAGTTATTCTCTCACACCCCATTTTAGAGGCTTAATGTGTTTATCTGTGCACAACTGGAAGCTTTTTAACATTATTAAGCTTTATTTTCTTTTATCCATTCATTTTTTATTCACATATTTGATTTGATTTTTCTTTTTCACACAAGTCTGAGTGTTTTAACAGTTTTAACTGTTCTCAATGCTTTTGCTCTGTTTGTTAGATTTAAAAAAAATGAGTAAATAGAATATTTAAAGACCAATACAATTCTGGTGGGAAAATATTGTCTCTGCAGCTTTTTAAAATTGTGCTTATTGTTATTATTTTTCACACTTCAATTTTGAATGATAGAAATGTAAGTCAGAACATCTTGAAGGTGGATTTTTTTGTGTAAATGTTTATATATAATGTACACATGTTGTCTGAAGTGTTTTAAATGGTTTTGAAAAGACAATAAAGTCAAGTGAAGTAAAGGATCTTGTAAGATTTGCATTAGTCCTAAAAAAGAGACATTCTTCTACTTTCATGATGAGTCACGAAACACATCTGGTCCTAAAATCTCTAAAACACTCACAAAAACAAATTAAGAGAGCAAAGATGACAAACAGACCTCTAAAAAAGCTCATATATTGAATGAAGTTTGGTTTAGCAATTCTGCGACTGAGTATCGACTTTCTCCAACAAGGTCAGACTCAATCCAAGTCAGTGATTGATTTATTCATTTGCAGCATGTTGTGTTCATTTATTGGACGTGTCCGTCAGTTGTCAAGGACGCTCGTTCCGCCGAATCACAAGGTACATCTGCAGAGCAAACATCCAAAAACACACACACACACACACACACAAACAAGCAACCAATTTGAATGGATGTGTGGTCTGATCAATCAATGAGGCCTCCGTGTGCTGTGGGTTTTTCCAGCTCCGGCGGCAGGAAGCAGCTCATCAGGTGACAGTGATGTAAAATGTTTTGCAGCTGAGTGTCTGACGGAGCTGCAGACGTGTTCCCCCTCACCTTGTTAGCGCCAGGCGTTACGGCCTATTTGTTATCCTAATGCGTCATGTGACCATGTTAAGGGGGCAATGAGAGGGACACGATTCTGGCTTCACCCTGCTGCGAGTGTTGATTTCACGGCCTATTAAGTTGGTGATTGTGGCGCCGCTGTCTGCGACAAATTCTACATCAGTTCCACCTATGAGTGTTTAACACAACCGCACACTGTGGTGACACTCGGAGAAACACACTCAGAGGAACGTGATGAAAAAGTGTGTGTTATTTCCTGAGTTTTCTGCAATCAGAGAAGGAAACCATGAGGTCAAACATGTTGGACACTTAGCAGACTGACTTTATTTACAGATGATTTTGATTTATTGTGAACAAAATTATCTAAAAAACAAGATATACCTGCAGATATAAAAGGCAATTTGCATTAATGCACTTCTGCTTTAATAACACAAAGGTTTTTAGGTGAAACAACATGCTAACAGGAGCTGAAATAAACCATTTTGACATGAAAGTTTCCCTTTAAAAGTCTGCAGAGTCGTCATAAACACAGCTGCACTAAAACACATGAAAACTTATATTTTTCTGCTGAGATCAAGATCCAAAGACTGATCTGAGATCAGCCACAACCAAATATCAGAGAAGAGTGAGAGACCTAATTAAAGGCTTGGTATATAACGCTAATCTCATCAAAGAGCATGCTATTTAAAACACACACATCCACACACACACACACACACTTAAGTGGATGACTTCCCTCTTTAATATCAGCAGATCATCACCTGAATGTGAATGTTTTGGTGTGAAATTCTTGGTTTGAACAAGTCCGATGTTGATTTTGGAGTCACTTTATTAGGATTTACTTTATTCCGTCGACACAAGATGGCAGCATCGTATCATTAAAGCCTGCAGACGCGGAACCGCGTGCTTTAAGTCCTCTGCTAACTGAGCTTTGTATATTTCTCTGGTTCGTCGGTTTCCTGCCAACAAGCTTAAGCGTTGCATAAGCAAACCAATTCAGTGAATATTTTGTCTAACAAAGGGGAATGAGTCACTTCACTTCTTCAAAGGAATGCAAAAGAAATGGTGGGAAAATAAAAAAAAAGGAGAGAGACAAAAAAGACAAAACCTCTCCCAGGCCTTCCTTTGATCAACTCCGTAATTTAATTACCTGCATAGCAAAGAGAGACTTTATTGGGATTCTTTTAGACTCATTTGTCGTCTTGTTTGCTTCGTAGCAAAGTGAATTCAAAGAGAACTTTGAAAAAATATATTTATATAATTTTGTTTTTGGTCCTTTTAAGGTTCAAAGATGATGATAATGATACTGTAATCAGCTCTATAGGATAAATAAGCATAAAGATGATAAACGCACATTAAACACGCTCATATAAAAGGGATCCTTAGTTCTTGATTTGCTGGTCTGAAATGGTGCAAATCATATAAAAATATTACATAAAGTGTAAACATTTGCTTTTAAGTGTTGCGGTCTGAACTTTAAGTCTATTACTTGTTAGAAAAATGCACTGATATTTATTTAATTGATCTCAAAGGGTTTTAATAATCATAAAAAATACATAAAATATAAACATTTGCTTAAAAGGAATAAATGGAAGAAATTTCGTTTTCAGGATATTGTGCATGAAACTGTTTTTTTTTGGACATTATGGGGTTAATTTAGCATTAAATTCACTGGAATATAGTTGTTATTTATAGTTTTTATCTTTAATTTTGCACCTTACATGGTATTTAATATAAGGATGTAGCTTGAAAACTATGTAATTGTTGAAAATAAACATGTATTTCCTTTAAAACCTTTAGCACAGAGTTTTTGTTGCCCCCTTCTGACAATAAAAGTTATTAAATATACGCTTTCAACATGTGTATGATGTCATTGGCTTCATACTCTCCTAGTTTCTGTAGTTTTCTCCGTTGCTTATTTTGCTCCACCTGTAAACTCTGGCAAACCAGGAGAGGCATCCATTTATGTGCAAAACCAAGTCTGAGAAGTATTTTTTTAAATATCTGAAAGCTAAATTTGAGGCTACGACGCAGGAAATGCACCTTCAGGTTAAGATCCTTCGGTTTGTCGGGTAAACGACAGAGTGGCTCCATCTGTTCTGTTCATTTGTGTTATTTAATTGGAGCTTTTGTGTTTTCTTGCACCAGATTTAACAGAAAATGTAAGAACATAATTAAACCATTTTTTTTCCCTCCTGAATCAATCGTGTCTTTGTGTGAAAAGTGGAATCAGACATGAAAAGATGAACTTCCTGTTCGTGACCCCGGTGCTCTTTGTTGCAGCTACGGGCTCCACGTTGTTGTGACCAGGTGAAATTGCCTCTTTGTGCAAACTCCAATTATGTCGTCCTGCAAAAAGAAGACTGTTTTGAAACACTGGATATGAACTCCCCCGACCTTTGACCCTTTCCCTGAGGTGACGCCGTCAGGGATGATGATCTGGCCTCCGGCTCGCCGCTCTGGCAGAGCTTCAGCTTCTGCTCGCAGTTAATCTTCATTAGCTCAAATCAAACAGCTCGCTTCCTCTCATCGTCTCTCTGCGATCCGACCGGTTTCCTGTTTCTCCGGCCCACTCCCTCAGCTTCTCTGTGGCGTCGGCGAGCGCAGAGCATCCCGTTTGGTTTCCTCGCAGGAAGGATGCTTCCACGTTTCCATCGGGAATGTAACGGATTGAAGACTGATGCCTCTGTGTGTGTGTGTGTGTGTGTTCTCGGCCCCTGCGGCTCGTCTTGTTTCCACCTCTTGTGAAGGCGTGAATAATAGACTAGCTGTGTGGTTTGGCGGTTTTAGAGCTGCTTATATCTTAAAAAGAATTCACAGGTTGGTAATAAATAGCTTGAACTGCATAATAAATCTGCCATATTTAACCTGCATCCAAACCACCGCGCAGCGTGACATGAATTACAGTCTCTCTCCCTCCACACTCTGAAAACATCACCATTGTTCTGATGCTTCATTGAGCGCGACACCTCTATTTTCATCTGCAAACAATGTCTTTGTGTTTGGTCTATTGATCCAGTATCACCGCTGTAAACTCACTATAAATAGTCTGGTATTGATTGTGGGATTTATTCATGTGTTATTCATTCTACGCTACTGAGAGGCTTCATGTGTTGAGTGTTTTTCAGGGTTTTTCAGCTCAAAGAAATTACAACAAAAACAGGGAACAATATTCAAAGAACAACTCTGGTTTCTGTCAAGGTTACCCGAACACATTTGACTTATTTCTATGCAAATACATGAAAAAAAAGCACTTATCAATAACGTAATTGTGTCCATTATGACGGAAAAAATTCATTTCCTTAACCTTCAATCACTGTACATTTTATTTTCCTCACACACTCTCTTTGCTCCTTCATTGTTCGTGGCAGTTTTTTTTTTTTATGTGAATCAAATCTTTTTTTGAGAAGAGTAAAACTTTGCTGAGTCCTTGAAATCGTCTGGACTTAAACATGGTCAAATTGAAAGGAAATGAAGTGCAGACAGTGGCAGAGTCGGCCTTCAAACGTTCACACTTGTCAAATCTCTGATTACTTAGAAAACTGAGTCGGACTGTGTGGAGCTCACCTTGAATCTCCCAGCATCCTCGGCAACAGCTGATGTGGCGGTAATCTTCAGATACTCACCTTGTCCGCAGTTGGACCACCGAAGCTTTTAAGGCTTCTGAACATATACGTGTGTGTGTGTGTGTGTGCAACCATTTTTTAAAACAGTTTTGCTTCGGCACGTAGCCTGGCACACTCCCTCCCTGCTGCTTCCGCATTTTAAAAGTGACTCTAGAGGAGGGAATAAAACCCAAAGAGCAAAAATTAAAGAGAAAAAGATCTAAGAAAAAATAAAAACCCCGAGCCGCAGACATGTACTTGAATTAGAGGCCACACGTCGACAATAAGAGAGGTTTAATATTATCTATCTATGTGTTGGATGAGGGCAGTTTATTGTATGCCTTTGCTGAACCTCGCAATCAATATTTAATAACAGACTTGGTGGACTGGTGCAGCGATGAAAGCAAAAGATGCCATAATGCGCTGAAGAGCACATAATGTACAGCGAGGTGGATTTTTGTAGTGTGAAGTTATAAAGATAAAAAAATTTAGAGGCATTGCAGGTTGCAGCTTCGGTTTAAAGAACCAATTTCAAGTAAAAGTATCTGCAATTTGTCTGATTTATCGTGTTATGTTTTCAAAAAGCAGCAAGTTTTGTCCAGATCCTCCACGTTTTAACTTGAAGAGCACGAAGTAGCACTTTTTATTCAAACACATGTCAAACCCTCCTTGATTTCTGTGAATGAGAAGTGAAAACTTTGACCTTTGACTTCTCTTTCCTCTCTCTCTCTCTATTGGAGATGCAGTTGTGACGGTAAAACAGCACGGGAGTGGATCAGACACAAAGTGGACATACAGTGGACAGGCCTCGCCCAGGACAGCGGACAGCGGGGGCCGAGCCCTGATCAGGGACCCTCACAGGGGCCAACCAACAGCTGGCTGATCCCTGATCAGAGTCGGCCCTCTTATTGAAAGATTCATCCAACTCAGCTTTTGTCACAACAACTTGGAGAAGTAAAAAAAAGAAATAAACAAAAAAACGAAAAAAATTTGGGCATTTCTGAGCTGGGTTAAAGCGACTAGAGAGGTTTTGTAAATCAAATAGAATATAAGAAAAGCAACGGTTGAAGGTCAAGCTTGATATTTTGGGAAATGTGTTAATTTGCTGTCTTGATTTTACACCACTTTCATGTCTGTACAAAAAATAAGAAGCTACAGACAACAGCTGGTTAGCTTAGCTTAGCACAAAAGCTGGAAACAAAGGGAAACAGCTAACAAGAACTAGCAGAATTATCGTTGTTAGAGGACTTGTGCACAATATTTGCATCATGTTAAAGCAAATTTGAGCTAACAGAGCTTAAAATGTAGAAAGCTACCATAGCTTATCACCTCTGCTAAACCATTAGCATTAATTTAACCTTCTTTGTTGCATATTAACTCTTCATTAAAGAGGAACAGCTTGCACACAGTTATAAAAGAGGAGTTAATTATGCAGATGGTCGTTTGAAAAACTGAACTCAAAGTCCTGTAAACGACTCAGCTCAACGGTTAGCAAGCTCATTATCTTAGAGAGCAAAACGGTTAGCAAAAAGGCAACAAAAAGAAACGTTTGGAGCTATGTGACTAACTTGTGCTAGCATGCTGCCAGCTGTTTAACTTGCTGTTAGCGGTTAGCTTGGTAGCTACATTAGTTATCAGCTACGATTAGTCTCTACATCCACAGGCTTCAATAACCACATATTTTGCAAAAAACATGCAGATAAATCTCGGTAAGGATTCAAAGTGTATTTCCCAAAATGTCAAACTAAGCTAAGAATACGTTTAGCTTTTCAACACCCAGCTAATGTGCTTCTCATATATTTCCTGGTTTAATTTTGGTTGAGATACAAGAGTCAGCAGGATTCCCTCCCAGGATCCAGTTTGACCATTTTCGACTCATTTCTCGACTGTCACGCGGCGACTTGGGCTACACAGTAATATACATACAAACACTTCGATGTATATTTACTATGTTTAGTGAAAACAGTTGTCACTGGGGATGAGAGTCAACTTCACTATGTGGTAGAAAACAAAAACGTGAACACGAGGGGGGAAAAGATAGAATGAGAGAGACTATGAAAAGAAAGAGAACGAGAGAAAACGAGAGAAATGGCGGGGAGAGGTAGTGAAACAGTACAACATCAGACAGGCACTGGAACATAACAACACAGAGAGAGACAAGTATTAGGAAAAATGGTTTAATATAGGAGACAGAAGCAAAAAACTGCATCACACAAGAACATACGTTTACAAAAATAATTCTGACTGCTTCAGCTACACAGTTAGTTCACAGAGAAGGACAGAGAAACCGGAAAAATCTAAACAGCTAAAAGCAAAAATTTCTAATTAGTTGATCTCTTTATTAAACTAATACATTAATCCACTGAAGGTGACTAAATATTTCTATTCCTTCTTTTTCTATAATTGTCTTATCGTGTAGACGGCACAATACAGAAGTCAAATGAAACTTACCGCTGTTGTATAGACAAACTTGCTAGAACTATTTAAAAAGCAAAAATGAAAGGTCTGACACTCACCTACCCTCTGTTTTTCGCAAAAAACAAAGAAAGAACGAAAGAAAGAAAGGTAGAAAGAAAGAACAACACTCAAGTGAGGAAAAAGAAGTGAAAGAAATAAAGCCAAAGATCTTCTAGAAAATCTTATATCAAAAGCCAACTTTCTTGATGCCAGCTAGAAATCATACTCGGGGACCAGTCAGGGTCAGGCCACACCACCAGGCCAGACAGCATTTTTTCTAAGATTTTTTTGTTGTATCCTTTAATCTCCAGTATAAAAAATTCCACTGGTACAAAATGCATAAGTACAATCAGTTGTAGAAATAGGAAAGCCTGCATTTTTTGTACTTTTTAAATCCCATCCAGTGACAGATTTCGAAGTGTTGTCAAACAAACATACATCACGCTTACAGGATCCACTGAAATGCATTGACTTTGGCTTCTCTCAAGACAATAACTTTGAAACTACTGAAAACCTTTTTGAGAATTAAAAAGAAAAATGAAAACAAACGAACAAACAGAAAAAAAAAAAAAATTCTGTATAATTTCTACAGACAACAAGCTCTTTTTTACGGCACGGAAAGAGAGAGAACACACAAAAACATTTTTCCTCAAAAAACTTGACATAAGCCATAATGCAAAGAAACGACAAGTTCAATTTTTTTTTTCCTTTCAGATTTCATTTGTTTGATAAATAGCACTTAAGATAATTAAGAAAGAAGGAGAACAGAGAAGTGAACAGTGACAAGATAGAAAGATTACAACGAGCATCGGCGATGACAGCCCCTGAGGTGAGCCGCTCGACAGGAACTCCGTTCCTACGACCCTCTTGTGCTTCGACATCGAAACAAAGACAAGATGCTTCACACGAGACTGTGCAAGGTCGGTCGGGCTGTGTGCAACTCGGCGAGATTTGGCAATTTACAACGTGGTTTGTTGGACAGTTAAAAATGTCTTGAATCACACAGACGGCCGTGTACGATAGGGCGCCGCGAGTCGACTTGAAACAGCACAGGATTATGTAGCCACCGCACTCAACGAATAAACATGTGATGTGAATTGTGCGAAAACACGTGCGGATGGCGGTTCTTCGGTGGATGCGATGGTTATCGACGCTGCAGCGGGTTACGATGTGAAACCTGCAAAAACACACACGCTGGTCTGAAAGCTGGACCGTCGACGCTGATTGGACTGGGACTCCTCCTGTCCAGCTTTCACACAGGTAGTTATGGCTGTTTGTGGCACTGCTCATGTGTTATACTGCATTTAGGAAAGAAAGTCTGCTCGCCTCCCTCCATGAGATCAGATAAAGTTTGGTATTGGGTTTGGTCTTTGAGAGGATAATGAAAGCTGTATTGCCTTCATCTCGGCTGTGGCTGTTGTTTTGCCTGTGCGGACCTGCAGACGTGACCCTTCCTCTCCAACCAACAAGCGCTTTATTTCCCCTGTCGCTATTCCAATAATGCGTCTCTCCACATAGCCCTGTTTCTAATAACCCCGGTTAGCCTGGGAGACAACAACCGAGAGCGGCATCCTTCAAACAGATGCCTCGCTCCTTTTCTCTCTTCCCTCACTGCTGCCAGGACAAACGGCCATTTCAACCTCTCTGCTCTGGCCCATCGGAAAAAAATGGCGGAAGAGCGGACCCCAGACTTTGACAAGTGGGAGGTTAACTGCACACAAAAGTGAACCTGGACTCGGCACACACCACTGACTGACTGACAACATCTTCTACTCTTATAATACTGGTACAACGCTCCCTGTTTAAGGCGACTGGTGAGCTTCTGTAGAAAATAATGCTGCCTTTTTTTTTTTTTTTTGCAGAGCGTAAACTAGGCTTTCAGGGAGGGGTGTCGGGGGCAGTTGAATAGACTGACAACACTGTGCCATGTAAACGGCTCGACTATGAGAATGTCGGTAACACACTTTGGCATCTAAACATGATTTTGGCCCATTACACCACGAGATTCACATATGGAGAAGTTTTACAACCACTTCAAATAAACGTCAAAGGATAAATTCAGCGGCAAAATCAAACGAGTGAAAGAAACCCGCTCCGGACCGTCCCGCCTCTCTCTTTCGACTATCCAACGGCAGCGGCGGCGGCGGCGGCGTGTGCTTTTTCCTCAAAAGATCGAGGCTCGTTTGTGAATGAGCGAGTCTTGCCCTGTGCTTACATCATGAAAGCAAGCACGCTCGTCTGAGGTGATACACAAAAGTAATGATCCCCGCCGTCTGAGACAAACGGCGCCGGCTACAACTCAGAAATGTTTTGAACCCAACAAAAGGGATAAGAGGATTTGGAGAAAATAAGGCTTTGCGTATGACTCTCACCTCAATTTTTTGCGGCTGAGGAGCGGGACAGCGTGCGAGGAAAACAATCAGAACAATACACACTGAAGCCTGGTGTCTCTGTGTTTGTGTCTGTGTGTGCGAGATACTAATAGAGAGAGAACAGGAGTGCAAAGATTTGTGGTAAGGCTTTGATGAATAAAACGGCTGTACAATGGCTAAAAATATCCGTGCGTGATTCTTCTGTTTGTGCGCGAGTGTTTTTAAAAGTGTGTGTGACTGTTTGTGTGTGTGTGTGTGTGTGTGTGTGTGTGTGTGTGTGTGCACGCTGGCGGGCAGTAGCGGTTGCTGTAGAGGCTTTCACACTCAGGGGCTCTCATGCACAACGAGAAAGTAAACTGTGAGGTCTGCACGAGAATGTGTGTGTGTCTGTGTCCGTGTGTGCGTGTGTATAGATATATATATGACACATGGGCACTTTTTTTTTTACATCTTTACAAAGAAAAAAGCAAACATGACATTTTCAGGCAACAAGACCACAGAATAGCAAGTTAACAAACTCTTTTTTAAATCTATATTTTAAATATGAGGGATCCATACAAAACACTTATAATAAAATACCCATGTTATCAAATAATTTCACAAGAAATACACTGACGCGCTAGGCAGGAAGTACCTTCAGAATTTGGCACTAAACTCCACTGATCTTGTCTTTTTTTCTTTATAAGACATTTTGCTGAACAACAAAACACATCTAAATATTGTTTCCCACGAGAGAAATAAAATAATAATGACATTGATGCTTCACAAGCTGACATTATATATATATATATAGATATATTTATATTTATATATATTTTTAGGAATTTTATATAGCTAATTAACCAACAAGAAATTTAGCAAATAGGGACTCCTTAAAAAAAGAAAATAAAAGAAAAAAAAACAACAAAGTAACTATTATAGTAATATGAAAGGCTTTGTCTATTGTTCAAGTAAACTGATTTTTTAGTCTTCTCTTGAAAAAACATGAGAACATTTAAGACCGTTAGACTTGTGATGAAACCACAACTAAACTCACGAGAAGCACCGACGTTAACGCAGGTTACAGGTATCTTAGTATTTTTTTTCCTCTATACATTTAAACAGTAGAAAATATAGGTCATTTCATCATGTGCATTTAAACCACGGATTGTCTATCTGTGAGTCAGTTCAGCAAAAGGTGACACAAGTAGGTAGCATTTCTCCCACCCAAACAGGGCAAATGTCTTTTTTATTTTTACCTTTAAACTACTCTAGAAAAAAGTGGTTCTATATATAGACTTTGAATGAGAAACAGAGCCACTTAAAATGGCCTTATCAAAAAACTTTACACTGCCTGAAAAATGTAAAAACCATTGGAGAGCTCTGAGAGAGTCTAATATTGATCAGACAGTTTTTACTCAAAACTGTTTGGAAGTAGTCTTATTTCTCAGAGAAACTGGCGCGGACTGCTTCTGGCCCGCCGCTCTGTTTCTCATCGGCGCCAGAAGCAAGATGACGCGCCAATTCCTGTGGTGAACTTTCAAGTTTACTTTAAATGAAGAAGAAAAGAAAAAGAATTGACACAAAGAAGAAGAAACAAACCAAAAAAAGGAAAAAAAAATATATATATGCAAGAAAACAAACTGAATGGAAATCACTTTGCCACAGGTTGTTGTTTTTTTTTTCTCCAAAAAGAACATTTGTTTTTCCATAAAAATCTCAGTCTTTTTTTTGTTTTTCATATGAATGCAGCTTTATATCTTTTTCACATTGATTCATTTTTCTCACCCACCCCTCCCTTGTCGCCTCACTCCCTCCCTGAAACCCTCCCGGAAAAACAGATCCAAATGAGGTCACATGCAAAAAAAAAAACTGAAAAACACACAAAAAAAAAACAGGAAGAAAAAAAAAAATCATAAAAATCAAAGTCCAAAAAAGCTAAAAGTTCAAAGTTCAAAAGGTCAGTAGGCAGCGAAGGAGGAGGAGAACCAGGTTATGATCAGGTGAGCTCGGAAAAGACATCAGAAAAAACAATGACGGGGGAGGAGGAGGACGATGACACTTTTTTTTTTGGTGGGTATTTTTTTTTTTTGTTTTTGTTTTGTTTAAAGTTTTTTTTTTGGGGGACGCCACGGAGACATGCTAGGCAAACGATGAGCTAACAGGCATGGAGATGGGTTGTTCTAAAAGGGGGAAAGAAAAAACAGGGGAGAGGAGAGAGTTACACACAGAGAGCCAGAGCACCACACCACTACAGCATTTTTTTTGTAAAAAATCAGGAGAAACAACAACAACAATAACAAACAACAACAACAACAACAAACAAACAACAACAATGAAAAAACCAGCAGAACAGCAACACCACTCACTGATTTCATTAGCAAATTTTTTAAGCTTTGATTTTGTTGTTTTTAAAGATGATATAATGTTATAGGTCTATACTAACAGGCAACACACACACACACTCAGTCTCTCGCACACACACACACACACACACACACATACACAAAAAACAGAGAGCACCCAAAGCTTTATCCATCAGATCCCAGATGGATGTTGTCATTTGGGAGAAAATAGTCGTATTTCTTCGGGAGGGGGGGTGGGGACTTTTCATTTCTTTCAAATTTTTTTTTTCTCAAATGTATAAAATTTTAGAAGAGGGTGGGGGTTGGAGGGGGGTCTACGAACAAACAAAAAACGGAAAACACTGAAAACAAAACAAAAATACAAATAAAAAAATAAAAGTATAAAAAAAAGAAAACGCGAGGAAAAAAAAAAGGTAGAAATTTCGACAAGTGAAGAAGAAGTCCCACTACGGATGGAGAGAGAGGGAGAGTGGCGAAAAGAGAGAGAGATGGATGGATGGATGGATGGACAGCACAGAGAAATGTATATGTGTGTGTGTGTGTGTGTTTGTGTGAGTAAATGACACAGGGAGGGTGGGGGTGAGGGGGTGTGCGGTTCGGATGGTGGCGGAGTGTGTTGTGATTGTGGTTTCTGCACTGAAAAAACATGAAAAACACCGGAGAACCCAATTCCACGAGACTTCTCCACAAGGGTCTACTTTAATGATGCTGTATACTTTATAGGAGTCCAATAACTTAACGATAGGCAATAAATAAAATCCTTTTTTTTTTCATCTGAGGCAGTAAAAATGTTGTATAAAAATAGAACTGCTTTTTTTACAAATAAAATTTACAGGCCTGTGGCTTTCTGTACTTTGAATTATTTTTTTTTTTAAATCTTTCAACAAACATCAAGTATTTTCAGTAACCACCGTAAACCCATAGACTCTTTTATTATTAGAATTATTATTATTATAGCCTTCATCAAATTCTGGATGTTATTTTGAAAAAAATGTTCTACATGCTGTAATATCCCTTTCACAACAAAGACCAATGTGATCTGACCCAGAAAAAGTAGTTGCTAATTATTTTTTTTTTCATCTTAAGAGAAATAAAAAACTTTTTTTTTTCACGTAAGTCATAAGATGTGGCTGGAGTGTGTGTGTTTGAGTGTGTTTTGTTTTTTTTTCCTGTGGTGGTGGACTGTAACTGTACGGCAGGCTGACGTCGCCACTGACTATAATGTAAAGAGGCCACTAACGTTTTGCAGCCTTTGCTCCCGGGTTGCCAGCAGGCATAGAGGGGTTCTGGAGAAGCAGCGGCGGCCTGCAACCAACACCGCGGAGGTCAAAGGTCGAATGTGCATATCTGCGTGCGTGTCAAAAAAAAAAAAGAAAAAAGAAAAAGAACCCTTCGCGAGGCCTCAGGTTCACAACGAGAGAGAGAGAGGAAAAAAAAAATATCCAAAAATCATCATGGCTCCTTTGTCTTTACCTCGGTTCTGACTGTAACTAGTCCTCAAAAATGTATAAATAATCACTGAGAAAGAAACAAATCAAATAACTTTTAAACAAACTTTGTTTTTTTTTAAAAAAAAGCTTCCCAAGATAGCTACTTCTTTCCATTGTAGAAAAAAAAAAAAAAAAAAATTGCACAAAGTAATGGCGGTAATGGAAGCGTTCATGTGTGTCAAAAAAAAAATTAATAGTAATAAATAATAATACTTGAAAGCTAACATAAAAATCTTCAAAAAAGCAAGAAAAACAAGTAAAAATAATAAAACAAGGCGTGTGTCTCCCTCAGGGTGGTTGTAGGTCGTCTCCCCCTCCCTCCCACATCCCTCCCTTCCCTCCCATCAACCCCCCCACCCCCCCAGTCCCTGTGTAGAGGTCGTGGCTCGGTTTGCTGTTTGTTTGTTTTTTTTTTCATTTTCATTTTTTTTTTTTTCGTGGGGGGACTTACCCTAGCAGTGCTAACATGGGGAGCAGATAGACCCTAGTGCTAAGATCAGTATGGTTTGCTGTCGTTCTTGGAGCGCTTCAGCTGCACCTTCAGCCGCTTCATGCCGATCTGGAAGCCGTTCATGGCCTGGATGGCTGCCTGTGCCGACACGGGATTGTCGTAGCTGACGAAGCCTGCGAGGAAGGGGAGAAAACCGGAGAAATACGGATAGTTCGTAAAAGTGGAATACAGTTGGAATGAATGTGACATTGTGGCAAACTCTTGCACCTTATGAATGAGGTACTAGAATGGATGTTTTCTATTTATTGTTTGTGTATTTTAGTGTCTTTTAATGACTTTTATGTATTATGCTGCCTTGTTTTTATGATCCAGTATGTGAGTGCACTGAATTTCGTTGTATTTTGTGCAATGACAATAAATTTCTAATCTAATCTAATCTTTTTTTACACTTTGCATAAAACTTAGAACAAAGAGCTTCATAAAACTAAATATTTGTTAAATTGGTAAATATTGGTTGGTATAATTTTAAAGTTGAATGACTGAAGTGGTAGTGCAAGTAGATCTTGCTTATATCTCATTATTTAAGCTACGTGAAAAAGACTTGCTCACTAATGTCTGCAGGCTACGTAACCACACACAACCGAAATATCCGGAATTTTTTGACAAAATTTTTTGGCAAAAAGAGCTACTAAAGTTTGACAAACTGGTGGCCAACTTACTTTCACTTGTTAGTGAATCAACGATCTTTATATGGATTTTTTTCAAAATATTGGATTTAAATATTTTGATGTTGTACAAACAAAAGGAGTAAAATGTTGAGGTCACGAGTCAGGTCAAATGTGCATACATCTGAGGAACCTCTGACTCTCGGATTAATTTTTTTGAAAATGTAAACTTGTGACACAGATGGTGAGGTGGTGAACTGAAGACAGATTGCAAGATTAAATCTTAATACATAGGCTTTAACGACATTTAATTTCACTTCATGTTGCTTGTTACTTAAAAATCCACATTTTACTTGATCATAAACATTGAAACCAGCAGGGTTATTTGTGCTGGTGAGCCATAACTATTTCATAAGCACCTTTCAATTCTAAAAGATATGAGCCAATTCAAATCTCAATCAAACTCCGCTCAATATTTCATCAAGGCTGCCTCACATTCCCAACCAGCGGAGCACAGAGGAGACAGACGAACTGTTGACACTCGTGGTCAGTTGTGAAGCAAACCGCAGCTGCCGAAACGATAAGACGGTGCCAAGATGTGGCAGATGGCAGGATTCAGGAAAGTCTGGCTTGTTTTTCCTCAAATTAAGTCTGAATACACTGAATTCTCTTCACCTCAACTGTGTTAACTAGCTGATGAATTATCATCGCCTGTAGAAATCCAAGATCAAATCGAATAAGCACAGCATTAAAGAATTACAGAAAAGAGCATCAGTAGTTTCAGATAATATCTTCTAATTCTTGACAGTATAGTTTTAATTGTAATAGTTTTAGTTTTGCAGTGAAAACAACTGTGCTGTTATCCACGATAATTCTCCACTAAATGCAGAATATTGGATTTCTGCCACCAGAGGTCTCTAAAAATCAATTGACAATATTTAAAACATTTGTGTTAACCTAAGTACACAACTCAATAAAATATATAATGTAGACATCCTACATTTTATATGTCAAAAAGAAAAATTGTAAATAGAGACAGGAGCAGGATCGTATATGTTGCTAACAAGCTAATATAGCTGTCAAATGTTAGCTTGGGAGCATTTCCAGCCATGTTTCATAATAAATCTTAAGCGTTCTTGTAAAGTGTAAATGTAAACATGTTTAATTTGTATTTGGCTTGATTAAATGTCTGGAAACAGACGTGGATAAGCAGCAGAAAAACTATAGATGAAGCTATAACGAGATGAGGCGACGTCTCTTAAAGTGTTTCCCATAATCCCTAATGTTCCCTGTCCAAGTGCTGTTAAAGGACTTTTCTCATTGCAGCAGATTTTTCTCTGACTCACAATGTTTAATGCAAGTGAGACCAACAAGCTTCTCCTTGTTCATTTACAGCAACTATACTGTCTCAAAATTAAGATGTAATGAAAAAACTGATGTTAAACACGATGCGAGGCGTCCTCTTAATATATCTGAATCTCAAGATGTGATTTCTCTGGATTACATTTAAATCTACATTTAAAAACTCCTGTGGCAAACAATAAGAAAAGATTAAACTTTAATGACCCCTGGAGGGAAACTGTGTTGCTGCTTCACAGAAATAATTAAAGACTGAAGTTACAGTAAAACAAATAAGGCTGGTGTAGTGACACTTCCAATGTGAAGCATCATGAGTCTGCAAAATGAGAGAACTGAGACCAACAAAGGAAAAAAACAACAAAAACACAGTAAACATCAATAAATTCTCCAAAAATATGATACCAACATTCTGACCTACAACTTGACAAAGGCTGCTGTTGGTCAATATGTCAAAATAAAGCTTTTTGGAGAAGACAGTGAGGGTTTATTGTGTTTTTTACTTTTTGCTGTCTCTCACAAAAGTCATCTTTGTGCACACTTCGCTTCCTCCCGTAATATTTTCAACCTCCAAAACTGACAGTAAACTACTCGTCTCGCTTGTCTCACATCCATCCTCACAGTCCATGTTCTGACAACTATCGCTGCTGTCTGTTTGTGTGCTCTTCCTTCCCGGATCCATGCTTGATTTATTTCTGTTTCCTTCAGTCGCTACATGAGGAATGGAGATGCATTACTTTTAGGTTTTGTTGTCAGCGGGGACAAATGTTATGCAAATGAAAATCTACAGCACACTTAATGCATTTCTCCTTGAATTTTGAAGCTTTGTTGCTCTATTTTTCTACATGTCAATTGGGCAGAATGTTGTTATCTGGTAAAATAAGTAACAAGCTGTGACTCTCAGTCCTGATCCAGTTAACTCAGGCCAACAGTACCTGTCCTTTTTAACAGCTACCTTTAATACAGCTGAGAAATATAACCTTGAGTTTGGAGGACACAACCGATGTGTCCTTTGCAGCTTTCAATATTAGAGATTCAAATGAAGCTTGTCAGCTTGTCACGTCTGATACTATCACAGCGAAGTGCAGGAGAATGTTTAATATTCTGGTGGAAATTTGGATTTTTTTTGTCATTTTCAGAAACTTTTTAAGAATTTAGTTAAAAGTTCCTGTCTCAAAAAATTATTCAGGGACTATGGGACCAGCGAAACCTTTTCTTGTTAACAGCCTTGACATGTTTAGTAAATCACTGGATATTGGAGGACAGCTGCCTGTGGTAAACTTGAATGGTTATGAATTCACTGATATTTTTGTCAGGAACGTCTCTTGCCATGTTCATGTCACATGGATGGATGAAACAGATGGGATGGATTCTCAGACTTTGGTTGATGTATCAATACTTGTTGAATTACTTTGTGCCAATATCTGAGTACTGATAAAAAGTGGTGATTTAATTCTGACTCTGCAGCCATGTTGGCTAGTCAAAAGCCTGAAAATAGCATTAGCAGTTAGCTTTGCAACCAGGATCTCATCCAAAACCAGCCAAATTAGCAGCAGGGACTGTTTTCATGTGCTATCTGACACTTCTGTTCCTTCACATAGTAAAAGAGTGACTGTACATATGTGTGTTAACATGTAAAAGTCCTGTTAGCATGGCTAGCCCAAGCTCTACTTTGGCAATGTCAGCTTTGCAAATATCCATAATATTTTCTACATATCATCATTTGTATGTGTATAAAGGGCAAAAGTGTGTATAAGAAGCTACAATTTGCAAAATTCCTGCACACATCTAAACAGGATAAGAAAAAAATCAGTGTTTTCCAGTTGAAATCATGACTTTAGTGTTTAGGAGTCAGACGACAACACCGATTAATGCTAGTATTCACATAAGACATGAACATGGCAGCTGATTCAGCCTCCTGAAGGACCAAACTCTGTATCCTTCAGAGGATCCAGCTGGTGAACTGAACTCAACTAGCAAAGAGAAAGGACAGACGACTGCAGACTTCTGAATGTCTGCCTTTTTTTTAAGTTATTACACACTGTGGTGTGTGTGCTGCTGCCGTACCGAAGCACTTGCTAAGGTTTGTCTGTTTGTCGATGAAGACTTTGGCAGAGACCACGTTTCCGAAAGGCATGAACATCTGGAGTATGTCCTGGTCTCCGAACTCCTGGGGCAGGTGGTAGATGAACAGGTTGGCACCTTCGGGACCTGGCGGGACAAGACGCAGAGCGGGTAAAAGGTCAGATTGGTTTCTCATTAAGAAAATCTGCAGGAGAGGAGCTCTGCACTGGAGCAACTGGCACTGCTGTGCTGTCGTCACGGCTGAAGTGCACCACTTAGCACCATATCGCATGACCTTGAGTTTGTTAGTGCTTTTAAACAATATTCTGCAATTGTAATGAGCATTAAACGAAAATGAAAGCTTTTGGATTCCATTTATAATTGTATTTTGGCTCTCCACAAACATAAGTAGTTCCCTGTTCTCTTGCTTTTGATTCATTCATTCTTTCAGCTGCATGTTGTCTCTCTTAAGAGGGTCAAAGTTCGCCCCCTTTTTTCTGTCGCTCAAAGGTCACAGCTCTCAGAATCATTAAATATACTCTCGACTGCTAAATGAAGCTCAGAGGGGGGGCTGCTATTTGTCACATCTTTGTCTCTCTGGAGGGTTTTGAACTCCTGGATGGATTGTCAAAGAAAGAAAGCATCTTTACAAATTCATCTTTGTTGGAAGCAGAGACGAGAAGTGGACAAACAAACAGTACGCGGCTCTTTTCCATCTGGTTTGTGTACAAAACTGTTGTTGAAAGCTTTTGGGAGAAAAATTGAACTTCAGCCACCAGGTTCTGTATGAAGGTGGCACTTTGCAACAGCTCTGACACGTAGACTGATCAATTTCACATTTTCTCCTCCACAATACGATAAAATGAACTGTACAGTCCTCACCAAAAATATTGATGAAATTTGTGGAGGAGTCTGATTACGCCTGCATTTTGTGCTGCTAAAGTAATATCATGTTTCTTCACAATAAGACTGAAAGCAAGTGATAATTAATTTGTTTTTCTTTTGGTTAGTGTTGATTTTTAACCCAAAAATCAGCCAAAATATGGATTTGGTCCAGAGTTTAAAAAACAAATGCTGACCCTTAAAAAAAAGTTCTTCAGAGCTGAAGTTATACAGATTTAAAAATCTATTCAGAAATCAATACAATGTGAGAATCAGATTAGTAGAACCTATAATTTTCAGAAAGAACAATCAATAAACTTATGTCTGTTTTGAATAATTTTTTTAAAAAAGGTTAAGATTGATTTTAAAAGAATATATCAAAAGCAATTTGTACTACTCACGTGCTTTGTCATAATCATTATTTATTAGCATTTTCTAAGCTGCTCTTGTTAAAATAAACATTATTTTTCCATAAAACGTGTTTTTCTGCAGCAGAGAACGCATTGCATTTGAAGTCTTGCTCCATTTAAAGAAACTGATGCTTTGCAGAGTAATTTGAAAAAATAATCAGAACTGCATTGACACACCTGAATAGAGGCGATTATTGATGCCATTTTATATTGCACAAATGCAGATTATTATATTTCTTTATTACGATAATGATTTTAGCTCTCAGATCAGAGTTTCTCATGTTGTAATTTTCAGATGTGTCACTGTGGATGGTAATTCTGCCTAAAACAGAGCAAAAAAATCTTTTTGGATGGAGATTTTTAAAGTTGTAAAACACCATTTTAAATGTTTAAAAGCGAGGATGTCGCCCAATTATCTAAAATCTGCCTCCCATCGAGCAGCACTGATGTGCAGATGTCGGCCCCGGGGCTACTGACCCTCTTTCTGGCTGCCAGCAGCTCCTTGCTGCTGCAGCAGGGACTGGCTGTAGAGGGTGGGCAGCGCTGCGGCGGCGTACTGCTGGATCCCTGAGTAAGCCTGCGTCAGCGCGTCCATGGTGCCCGCCGTCCCGTTGGTAAGCCCTGCGCCGCCCAGGCCTCCGTTTAGAGCCGCCATACCTGAGAGCATTTGAGCAACTTTACATAAAACCCAACAATAAAGAAAGAAGAGTGCACTTACTCATTAGCGCTCCCACTGAAGGTTGTGTTTTTTACCACACATACACACACTGACACACACACACACACAAAGACCTACACAACTGTTACCAGACGACACACACACACACACTGACATCCACACAGACTTTACTGTAAGTTACACACACGTTACACAACATCACACACATAAAACACATCAATAGTGTGTCCACACGTGAAACACAACAGCTAACAGGTCAGAGAACAGGACACACACACACACGAACACACACATAGTATTAGTTTAAACACAGTAAAGTACAGTATGAGCGTAGCTGATGACAGCCAGAGCTGCACATGTGTACTCCGATCCAGAAGCACGCAGCGATGCATGCAAACACAGAAACACACTGAGACGCTCAGAGACAACAGCAGTTAAAAAACACAGAGACAAATGAAAAACACCAGAATGAGCATGTGAGAAACAGTAAAAGGGGGCGGGGCAAATACAGCAGGGCTGCATGAGAGGAGAGGGGTCATATTCCACTTGTTGGACCTCATTTGGTCTTTAAAACTGTCCTGTTGGAGCTTTAGGCTACTTTGCATTTGCATTAGCGACAGCGCTGCTCACTGCTAAAACCCGCTGATGGATGTTTAAAATTTTGAACACTGTGATGAGCGATTTTAACTTTGAAGCAAGAGGAAACTTAAGAAAAGATGTCATTTGTTTGCATTATGGGTACTAGGTTCCATTTACTTTTATAAATTAATATAATTTTTGTCTGTGTGCAGAGTTAACATACCAGATAGCATTTGTGAGCTGTTGAGATGCTAATAAGCCTTTTTTCCCCCCAGTGTCTTGTGTTTATGCTAAGCAAAGCTAAGCTAAGCTAAGCTAATGGACTCTTCGCTCCTGTTTTATTCTTAACGAACACATCAGAGTAATATCAATTTTTTCATTTGACTCTTATCACGAAAGCTCAGATTATAAAGCTCCACACTTTGATGTTGACTTCATTTTTTGTACAGTTATTTAATGTTTTATTTAGTTTAATGTCTAATTTTTATGCACTTTCCCTTCAGTCCAAGTTTAGATGCAGTTAGGAAAAAGTGGATGCAGGTAGGTGATTTTTAAGTCACAGCTCTTAAAAAATAAGGGTTATATAGTTATTAATAACTTGATTTGTTTGTTTGAAAAATGATTGAATCACTTGTTTGTCTATTTAAAGTCTGGCAGCATCGTTGCAGCAGTCGTCTCGCCATTGAGTCAAACATCGACAGCGAGACGTGACTTGATGTGCTTTTTCCAGCCTGTGACGTCTCACTTTGGGGGGGGGTGAAGACAGGCACGTGGAGCGTGGAGGG